>OY726525.1:44400510-45000510 GCA_963383655.1 Bathymodiolus septemdierum
CGACCACCTAAGGACCCTTGTGACCAAGTTTGGTTTTAATTGGCCCAGTAGTTTCAGAGGAGAAGATCTTTGAATGAAAAGTTTACGACGGACGGATGGACGGACGGACGACTGACGCAAAGCGATGGCAAAATATCACCCTGGCTACAGCCAGGTGAGCTAAAAAGAGTGTCAAGCTCAAATTTGTCAGATTGCTCGTATGTTGAAATTCATATTCCCCACGCAACGAAGTTGCGGAGGGTATAATGTTTCTGACCAGTCCGAGAGTCCGTCGGTAATGTTTTTGTGAGCGATTCTACTCTAAAAAGTATTGAACGTAATTTCTTGAAACATGGTAGTTTTTAAAGACATGACATGAAGATATGCGTTTCGACAGGAAATTTTGATCCGGTTATTTTTCTAGGAGTTATGCCCCTTTGAACTTAGAAAATTCGAAATATATACTACTGAAACAGTTTGTGATCGCTTCTTCTGTGAAACTACTGAACGGAATGTCTTGAAACTTGGTAGTTATTATGGACATAATATGTAGATGTGCATAGCGATAGAAAATTCTTATCCGATTATTTTCCGAGGAGTTATGTCCCTTTGAACTTAGAAAATTCCAAATATTTACTACTCAGTTTGTGAGCACTACTTCTGAAACTACTGAACAGAATTTCATGGAACTTGGTAGTTATTATGGACATAATATGTAAACTAGTCATTTGTCTTTTGTCGCATTTTATTCATATTTGGTATCTTGATTGGTCATGATCTGAGCATGCGCATATTATACCAATTTCACGGATGGTTGATTTTTGCGAGAGTTATAGCCCTTTTCATGTTCCCTTACGAGCTGCTGCTATAAATTATTTCCTTAATTAGCTATGTATAATATTTATATCTAATAATCTGTAATACATCAAATTTCATCATTCCAAACGTTTACTAGCCAACTGCCCTGGGAGGATACACCTCTTGATTCCAACACTCTTTACACTCCTTTATGCCTCTCCACCACATTAAGTCCCACTATAATCTAATACTTTACTACACATCAACTTATGTAGAGCGAGTGGGGGTATCACAGCACGACAACGCGTGCAGTTTCATTTTTTTCTGGATTATGCCCCTTCGAACTTATAAATTTCGCAATATAAACTACCGAAACAGTTGGTGAACGCTACTTCTCTGAAACTACAGAACATAATTTTATGAAACTTAGTAGCTAGTAAGGACCTAATATGTAAATGTGCATATTGACTGGAAATTCTGATATCTTGATTTTTCCAGGAGTTATGATCCATTGAACTGTTGTCCCTTTTGAGTGTCCAATATGTGGGTGCGTGTGGTATATGAGCGTGTTCACTAAGGTTCTTTCATTGCTTATATAATATACTTGTCATCATGGCAGACATGGCTATTTTCAATATCAAGCCAGGTGAGCGATTCAGGCTCCTAGGAGACTCTTGTTAGAATTCAAGACCTTACAAAATGAAGTTAACAAAGTTGTTATAACAAGTTATTATAAAAAGTTGTTATAACAAGATATTAATTTGTTATAACAAGTTAGCCAAGTTATAATAACAAGTTAGCTAAGTTGTTATAATAAGTTAGCTAAGTTGCTATAACAAGTTAGCTAAGTTGGTATAACAAGTTAGCTAAGTTGTTATAACAAGTTAAAAATAAAACTACCTATGGTATTAACATGCTTCCGTACGTAGCATTGTAACTGAACGGTCATATAATGGTGTTATGCCTATGATACAGAAAAGGATGACTTGCTCAAGGTTGTAAGTCATAATAACTGAGATGTTAACAAGAGGCTCCTGTGAGCCTGAATCGCTAACCTGGATGTATATGAATATTAGTGGAACAGCAACAAACAAAATTGTAGAGATTTTATGAAATAAGAGTTTTCCCACATGGTTTCAATGACACCTTTGAATGACCACAGCTGCAACAGGAGCCTTCTGAGCAGCTCTAAAAGTTGACAGCTTAGAGAAACCATTGTTGTTAACAATCCTATAAAGTTTCAAAGCATTGGAGCCTAGTTTCAGATAAGTTAAATTTTGAAAATTGGCCAATCAGAAGCTAAGATTGACTCTGGTGGCCATCTTGTTCCATCAAATAGAACCAAAAATGGATCGTTTGTAGAGGTCCTCCCGTACACCATTCCTGCCAAGTTTGTGCCCCATTTTACTAAAGGTCGTAAGTCCTAAGTTCGGTTGTAACTCCCTATCATTCTATGCAAATTACGACAGATCATAAGTCGTAAGTCCTTTAGCAAAACAGGCCCCAGGTTACCATTTTACAGATTAAAGTGTAAATTTTACAGATTAAAGTGTAAATTTTACAGATTAAAGTGTAAAATTTACAGATTAAAGTGTGAATTTTACAGATTAAAGTGTAAATTTTACAGATTAAAGTGTAAATCTTACAGATTAAAGTGTAAAATTTACAGATTAAAGTATAAATTTTACAGATTAAGGTGTAAATTTTACAGATTAAAGTGTAAAATTTACAGATTAAAGTGTAAAATTTACAGATTAAAGTGTAAATTTTACAGATTAAAGTGTGAAATTTACAGATTAAAGTGTAAAATTTACAGATTAAAGTGTAAATTTTACAGATTAAAGTGTAAAATTTACAGATTAAAGTGTGAATTTTACAGATTAAGATGTAAATTTTACAGATTAAAGTTTAAAATTTACAGATTAAAGTGTAAATTTTACAGATTAAAGTGTGAGTTTTACAGATTAAAGTGTAAATTTTACAGATTAAAGTGTAAATTTTACAGATTAAAGTGTAAAATTTACAGATTAAAGTGTGAATTTTACAAATTAAAGTGTGAAAAATAAAAATAAAAAAGTATCAATGAGGCCCTAATACGCTTCCGTACTGAGGTTCTATAATTTAAAAATGTACTAATTTTACGAGCATTCTTTAATTAGGAAGTTGCACAATCTCAAAACTCATTTTTCGTTCCGTTTTTTTACATGTATATAAATTAAAAATGTCATACGGAATCGAACAAAACGACAATGATATATTTTTCATATTATATGATATATGAAGACTTCATTTTTTCACTATTAAAGACAGAAGTGCTATATATTTAGCGAAAACATCAAAATAATGAAAAATGTCCCAGTCCAAGCAATTTTTACAGGTAAAACTCAATGAGCTCAATAGTGCGTGTAGGAGATGGTGACGGGCTCTACGGAGAGCAATGGAATCTTTCGGGTGACCTTCGAGTGTCTATTGTCCTCAGGGATTTAAACCCACGACCGCAGGCTGTTCTCTTTTATAGACTTATTCCCTCCGTATTTCATAAAAAATATACACCCAAAAACTCCTTTAAAATGCATTTTTTCTATATGAGCAGGGCCAAATGCGTTCACTTTCTGATCTGCAAACTTCCAAATTAAATTAGCACCCTTGATTCTCTACACAAATCTCGCTTACACTTCTACTTTAAAATCTACAGTTTAAAAGATATTTCAAATTTTCGTTATTCTAATCAATTTTTTTTTACTTTTAGAAGATGTTAGTTCAATTCTAACCAGAAGCAGGAACAAATATTTTATAGGTTGAAGAGCTTCTGTTGTATAAAGTATTACATCTAGTTACAAGCTAGAAGATGATAGTTCAAACTATAAACACCCTGGGTAGACTAAGAGTATGAAATAGTAATTTTTTCAAAACAAGCAGGTTCATAGTACCTCTTAGTCTTATAAAAAAAAATGCACATACACGTTTACTTACGTCCTCTCTATAGGCCGTGCCTACTCATATTATTTTTCATATTTTCAAATTACTTATGAACAAAGTACCATGCAAACATAATAGATGAAAAACGAACTAGATTGGTCAGTTTGTAATCTGAAGAATGGTATTATGGCGACGAATTACCTCCCTTACACTACAGCTTCTCGATGGAAGTATATAGACTGACTAGTTAGCTTTGTGATGACAGCCCTCATTGTAAAGTTGTATTCCTACTATTTTGTAAATATATTTATTTGTTTTTGTTTTTACGCTTAATAATTCACTGTGATTAATAGTAGTTATTTTAGTACCGCAAAGATTACAAAACAAATCAAGGAAGAGACGTGCATTATGTGAATACATACAAGTAAAGCCATGTTCAAATACGAAAATATATATAGATACGAAACCATACATATCTATAAATAAGGTCCATTAAAGACAAAGACTTTATTATTGTCAATGATCTCGTTGATGTTTTACTTAATGGGTTTCAATGTTGTCATTTAAAGTAATGTTATAATGGAGAGAAATGTCATTGTACTATGTTGCATTTATTTGACGACCTATGATTGGATAAAATCATTCCTAAAAATAACGATAGAAAGGAGAGCCATATATGGAAATCTAGAGAATAAAATTAATACGCTTTACCTGGCCAGGAGAAAATTCCATTCATAAAAATAACGCGCAGTAACGAAATGATGCAGACGGAACATTACAGAAGGTCAGTGGCCGATGTTTAATTTTGTGTAGTGACCATTACGTCTTTAGCTTTAGAATTCCATTGATAAAAATAACGATGCAGACGATAGATAAACTTGCAGTTACGAAACGATGCAGACGGTAAATTACAGGTCAGTGGGCGGTGCTTAATTTTGTGTAGTGACCATTACGTCTTTAGCCTTAGAACTTCCAGGAAAGTCCGTCAAATATAGATCGTGGAAAAAACTTCGTTCTGTTTCAAGTCATAGATCAGCAACATCGTACAAAAATGTTCTAAGCTCCCGTGACTGTCTATCGTTATTTGGACGGTCAGTAAATATTTACTGACCTTCCAAATAACGATCACCCTTCAACAATTTACTGACCGTCCAAATAACGATAGACGGTCACTAGGGAGCATAGAACTTATAATACAGGATTTAACATCGAATCATAAATGTCTATTAGAAAATACTACAATGAATGTCATTATTATTTGAGTTATGACGGCAACTTTGTAATAAGAAATTGTGCCGATATATCAAATGATAGATTTATTGTATCTATTTTAATCTGAAAGCAAAAATATTCTTTAAATATATGGTGTCATCTCACTTAGCCAACATTCTATATTTGGTGTCGTCTCACTTAGCCAACATTCTATATCTTATATAGGTACAGGTAAGAAAAACATGTTGGCTATGTGAGACTGTGTGAAAGAATGTTGGCTTTCCTAATTAAGAGGGATTAAAGGGTCCTATTAAGGGTGAAATCAGGGTAATCACAGGTAAATAAAGGTAAATTTGATTTTCTTTTTGTTCTTTCTACATAAATGGAATTACATAAAATACGAACACATATTGAAAAATTATTATTAAACTTTAAAACTATATAAGCACAAATGAGATATGAAAACATAATAATGAAAATTTATTATTAAATTTTAAACCTATATAAACACACACAGGGGCGGTTCCAGACTCTCTTGACGGGGGGGGGGGGGGGGGCTCAGTTATGGAGCAATATTTTCAATAATTGATGGAACCAACTGTAGTCCCTAAGCGGTTCTGGCGTGTAGGTCGGTAAACCTTGTTTTCATTTCATTTAGCGTACAGTAGAGAAAAGGTACAGTTATTGACTTCCTAACGTAGTCTTCCGGACTCTGCTTCAACATTATCTCTCATTATTTGTCTCTCGCATATTCTAGGTTTTTTAACCTCTTTGTCTAGCGGTTCACATATTTTAGCACTCCTCTCAAAACACTGGTGGTTGAATTGTTCAACATTTGCTTTGCAGTCTAGTGAGCTCTGAATTAAATTTACGCTTTTTAAGAGTCTGCCTATGTCAAGTGATCTCTCTTGTAGTGATCTTGTAGAGGACCTTTATAAGTTGGAATAACCGTTGCACGACGTTTGAGCGCATTGGTCCTACATTTGAGCGCAAAAAATCCTACGTTTGAGCGCAAAAAAATCCACGATTAAGCGCATTTTACCTTAGCTATTTACCTGAGAGAAAACAAATTAAATTATAAAACTTTTAAGAAATTATTATAAATATTATCTTTAAAATGGAGTTTTTCATATCGGAAACAAATAGTGAGAAGAAAAGTTTAATTTACGATGGCTACACTTTTAGAGTCGATAGAGTTTTAAAGAATTCGGAAATTTCCTGGAGATACACAAAAAACAGTTGCAAGTGTAGAATAAGAACAGATGCAGAGTGCAATGCTATATTGAAAGGCCAAAATGAACACAACCATCCCACTGACGACCAAAAACTTGAAAGACAACAAGTAAGAGTATCTGTAAAACGTAAAGCAACTGACATATCAACGCGTCCTGCAAAAATAATTCGTCAGACTTTACAAGAGACAGACGAATCTCATCTTCAGCCGTCTCATCTCAAAAGTATTTCTCAGTCTCTTTATATTATATTATATTAAATTCCCCAGGTAAACCACAGGTAAAATGCGCTCAAACGTAGGAAAGATTTGCGCTCAAACGAAACACACCTAAATTTGAAAATGCGCTCAAACGTAGTGCGCCCGGAATAACTTGTGTCCGATCCAAATGTTATATAGATAACAATAAAATAAGTTTAATCTAAATCTAGTGATCTGCTGAGCCCTTTCTTAAAAGCCAGGCACATTTGAACAATAACAATGGTTACGACAAAATCAAAGTTGCAAATGGAATTCAACAAAGAAGTTACATCAGCTTCTTCTGGTCTGGTGAATGTGTGTTTTGGCAGTTTTGTAAAGTGGTCAAGCAGGGGCGGATCCAGGGGGCGCATCCGGCAATCGCGCCCCTAAAATTGAAAAAAAATACAATTTTTTGGCGTAAAATCGTGTATTTTTCACATGAAATACCCCAAAAATTTTCGCGCTTCCTTCCGTTCGACAATATTTTTTTAAGAGCGCCCCCCCCCCCTAACTTGAAATCCTGGATCCACCCCTGTCAAGGGTTTGGACAATAGCAGGGGAAAAATCTAATTTAAGTCTATTTTATTTCTAATCAATTTTAATTATTTTATATCTATTTATATTTTCATTTAGAGTTTAAAATATGCTGTATTCATATATTTTCAAAACGGAAACTCGTGGATTTTTTTCTTCTGAAGCCCCCAAAGCCCCCCCCCCCCCCTTGAATCCGCCACTGACACATGAAATATGAAAACATAATAATTAATATTAAACTTGAAAAAATTTAAGCACACATGAAATATGCTCTGCAAGCTTGATTGTTTACTATTTTTTTTATAATTAACAAGTCATGTTACATATAAATGAAAGAAATATTTTTTCTTGTTTTACTTCATTTTCATTAGATTTTAGCTAAATATAGCATGTGATACCTCACTTATTAATTCCTTTTTTTAAATTAAATTTCAACAAATATATTATTTCATTTCTCATTAATTTAATTTTTTTCTTTCTTAAATCTGCTTTACTTAATTTTCATTAGATTTTAACTAAATACAGCATATGATATTGCACTTATAAATTACTCTTTTAAATTAAATTACACCAAATATATTATTTCATTTCTCATTAAATTTGTCATTTTAGTTTGTTGTTTTTAAAATCACAGTGTTTTACTTTGGTTTCATTAGATTTTAGCTAAATATTGCATGTGATATTTCCTTAACTAATTACTTTTTTTAAATTATATTGCAAAAAAATATATTATCTGATTTCTCATTAAATTTGTCATTTTATTTTTTTTCTTAAATCAACATATTTTAGTTCATTTTCATTGGATTTAACTAAATATAGCATGAGATATTTCACTTATTAATTACTTTTATAAAATTAAATAACAACCTTTAAGTGGCCGCAACTTTAGTGCTAAAACAACAATTTATAGCAATACAATCAATCAGGTATGACTCAGGTAAGAAATTAGCATGTTGGCCATGTGAAACAATGAAATTTTCAAATGTTGGCGAGATGAGACTAAACCAGTATTTTATATTGAGCTTTAATTGTGAATTTGTGCTTCTCTAAACGGAAATTTAATTGAGTCGCCTAAGAAAGAATGAATGTATCGCAGTATCCACTTTATGTAGACACAATGAATATTTGCTAAATACATGTATGAATAGTGAAGGGTTGGGATTTCATTGCCGGTTTAACTCCACCACGTTGTTGTGTCTGTGTTAAGCCGCATGTATATCGCGTTTAAAAAAAAAAAATTCAATCATAAAAACGTTAATATCGAATTTAGTGCGCACGTCCCGTTTCTGGAATAAACATCAAAATATTGCAAAGCCACGTTGGTGGAATTATTGACCATCACTGTTTAAACTTTCTTTTCATAAAGCAGTAGTCGGTTTTCAAAGTGCAAATTTATTTCAATTGACTGTCCTTAATGTAATTACAAATGTATTAATGAAGCTCAGGTTCTCCTCCCTCAGCCAAGGTGACCATAGCCGATTTTGGATATCCTGTTCAGGTTCCTTGGTTTTATTGCTTCCAAAACTTTAAATTATGAGCGTACCTGATGACGTTTATTTCAGAAACGTGTCGTGCGCACTAAATTTTATATCTTATTTGATATTTTATCAGATTTTAAATTCTATGTCGTGTTTCTCTTAGAAGAGAGAGCACGCTACATAAATAACACCCCAATTGATTGATTGATTGCTGGCTGCCTAACGTCTAGCGACACATATTCCATACATATGTCGTACGAGAACAAGTTTAATAATATCATGACTTTTTAATCATTGAGGATTAGCTGTGTCACAGATGGCCAAGGGCATGTTCTGATAGTCGAAAGAATAAAATCATTTTTCCTGTTTCATGAATTATCATTATCACAGCACTTGTAGCAAGAGTAACAGTACGGGTGCAACTATTGAAGCAGGAACTCTTTACCCTGACGGAGCGCACGACTTTTTTAGTGGGGTTCGCGTTTGTAAATCTTTTTAGTTCAGTGTGTGGTGTTTTGTCGAACATTGTTTGTCTGTGTGTCTGTTTCTATTTTTGGCTATTTTAGTGTCGGTTCTGCTTCGATTTACGGCTTGTGATTACCACGTTTGTATATTTCAAGATTTCATGCGCCTCCATTAGGAGTTTGAAACGTACAAGGAGCACGACACACTGCATTCATTATGGTCCATGTTCAAGAAGAGTTTGGAGATATCAAAGGGGTCATCAGAATCCGTAAATCGAAGAACAGACAACACAATGGCCAAAGGAAAATAAACAAGGACAAACAACGATCAACAAAACATACACATACAACTAAAGATCGAGTAACACGAACACCACTAAAAACCGGGGGTGTACTCAAGTGCTCCGGAATGGTGAGCAGCTCCTGCTGCACTAGTGGCACCTGTAGTGTTAACCTAGTTACAAATCCGGTTATAAGACAAAAGTAATGAAACAAGCTTTTCCCTCCAAAGGTTGTCTAACTGTGTAAATTTTTTGAAACCTTCGTTCGCCCGTAAAATAATGCTACGTTGGAATGTTGGAAGGTAAATCCCTTTCATGCATAGTTTATTTGTACCAAACATTGCTTTGTTCCCTACCTATTTGTCTTTTTTCACAGCAGACAGACGTTCTTGTTTTCAAAATTTAGCCAATGTGGTCATAACTTCCGGTTCGGCAGCAAATAAAGTTGACAAATAAATTATTTGCTTTACGTCTATCAAAAAATAATTGAAGGTAAGTAGCATTCGTAGTTTATTTTTACTTAATGTTTTTTGTATATAATTTTGTAAGATACCAACTGTAACAATACTCTAGCATTTACCGAAAAGGGAGGTAATAAAAAAAAATGGCGGCCACTTCAAGTTGGTCGATTGAAATGAAATGAAATGTCTAAATATTTGGACCTACTAGTTTGGTATGTGTACACATAGTGTAAACTATTTCTATTACATACTGCCTTTAAGAAAAAGAATGGCAGAAGGTTGCAAAAGGAAGGGGATGCATAAAAGCATGTTGTGTCAGCTCCTTATCCCGGAAAAATGTTCAGGTCATTTCCGTTTTTGGAATAGTTTTATTGTCAACTTTATTTGGTGCCGAACCGGAAGCTATGGCCACATTGGCTAAATAAAACTTGTTTCATTACTTGCGTCTTTATATATATAATATACAGATTTTATACAGATTTTTCTCTATTCTCGCTAGATAAAACGTCAAGATACTGTGAATGAGGAAAGGAACGGGAACTTAGCCTTTCTATTTATATTTACAAATCGAACCAAGGTCACCTTCAAAAACAATTTTTGTCATTCCATTCCATCTGTGAACGTACTAATTTATCCCATCTGATAACTTGACAACTGGATAATCAATATAAATATTAGAATCTAAACTTAGTGTAACTTATTATGTTTTAATATATCAGGGGGTTCTTAACTTTTTTCTTTTTGTATATATTCTTCAGTATACTAATTTTCAAAAACAACATCGCTTTCAGTATTTTCGGTAATGACGATCTGAATAAATAAGACATCAGTCTTTGTGGCCATTTTAATCTCATTTGTGGTAGAACTAGTACTTCTCAAATATCCATAACATTGGTCTTCAGACAATGCAGAGTACATTGTAATATAGTTTTCATAGCTATGAAGCTTGCAAAATTAATTAATGATTCATGTTTTCTTAATGAAGTAATTTCCTCTGTGGACAAAAGACGCGATGTAGCAAAAAATATAACAATGGGATATTACCATAACACAAGGTAATAACGTCAGAGAAAACAGATGGGGAAATACAAATTGGATAATGAAAAGATGCTGACAACATTGGCCACAAACGACACAGGACAAAGAAAAAGGGAGATGAACCCAGGTGCACCCACCGCAATGTTGCTCATATAGTCGGTGGACACCTCTATGCGCAATAAAACAAACAACAGAATTAAGACATGATCCCTTCTACAAACAACTTGAGGTAAAGACGCACAAATCATCGGTTTTATGCGGAAATCTAAATTACCAAGAAAACGTTTGACTTTTTAGCTATCATTGTTCAAAATAATATCAGATATTTTAAAGTTTAGAATATAATTTATAAATATCTAATACACAAAGCACGACGCGTTTCTAGAATAACCTTCATCAAGTAAATGTACGCTCATAGTCAAAAGATACAAGAGTAACACGATGGATGCCACATGTGGGACAGGAATTGCTTACCGTTCCGAAGCATCGGGTTCCACCCCTCTCCCCCCGGTTTTTAGAGGGATTCGTGTTGCTCGATCTTTAGTTTTCTTTGTAATGTATTGTACTGCATTGTCTGTCCTTCGATTTACGTTTGCCGATTAACCATTCGGTACAGTCGTTAGCCATGAATGAGTTCGCAATATGGCTGACGTTACGTTATGCATAAAATCACATTAGCATTTAAAAAATCTAATTATTATTAATAAAAGAATATTTTACTTACCGGAATTCTTCAGTATTTTGATATATGACCCCTAGAACGCAAAACCCATCGTATTCTTCGTGGTAGACTTGCATACAGGCTCCGTACGTAGTGTAATGGGAGGGAATTCCAAATGTCAGATACAATTCGTTTCAAGTCCTGGGCATTTCGGATTTCATTTACTCGTCGTTGCACCTGAATTTTTAGCACTTTCCATACGTTTTCTATAATATTTAAATCAGAGCTTTGTGCTGGCCACGGAATGGTATTTATATCATTTTCTTCCTTCCATTGGTTGGCTCTAACTGAAACATGACACGGTGCATTATCCTCCTGAAAAATCCAGAGTCGGTTTGAAAAATGTCTTTCAATACCTGGCCAAAGGTTATCGTCTAATACTGAAATATACTTTTCAGTGTTCATATTCCCTTCAACTGGTGTCAGTGTTCCCACACCATAATATGATATGCACCCCCAAAACATTACTGATGCACAACATGTGGTTTCCCAGTCGTCTCGACGGCCTACACATTCCGGACGCAATCTTTCATTAACCTTTCTCCAAAAATAAATTTAGCGATTTTGCCCAAGTATTATCTTTGTCTCATCACTGAAAAGTATATGCGACCACTGATCTACTCTCCAGTGCAATTTCCGGAGACAAAATGCAACCCGCCGCTGGCGGTTGATTTGAGAAATTGTGATTTTCTTGGACACTACTCTACGTTTGTACCCTCCCCGAAACAATCTTCTGCAAACTGTTCTAGATGAAACATTACAGCTAGTTCTTTGATTAAATCTTGCTGTTACATCTTTCAGAGTTTGTCGTCTGTTTGTTTTCACACTACGAAAAAGAATCCTGTCATCCCGAGGAGTCATCTGTCGTCTACCCCTACTTCGTGGAAAGTTTTCAATGTATCCTCTTTCTCTCATCCGCTTCAAAAATTATTTCTGGATTGTTCTACTAAATAATATTATCGCTATTTTGTTTATTTTTCCTTTGATGTTTAAAACCGATATATTTCATATCACGTAAGCGCATGAGATGATTCCAATTATCGCTAAGCGTTGTCAAGGACGCACGTAGTATTATCTTGTTTTCTAATATGACGTTATAATGACGTCACATTACCAAATTCTTGATAATTAAGTGATTAACGATATAAAATATTAATTGTATTTAAAAAAATGTCAGTATCTCAACAAAAATTATTTAATTATGAATAAACAATTATTGCCTTCAATGGATGTAAACATCCAGAATTGTTAACCTGAAGGGGGTTAACAATTCTGATGTTTACAATCCATTGAAGGGAGTAACTGTTTTATTATACCGAACAACATACCAAGGATTGGGCATTTAAATAAATACATGTATTTAAACAAAATGTGTGGTTAATAACTTTTGACAAATTTTTAACAAATGTTAAGCTATTTCATGTTTTTATTAAAGTTCGCATCACCACCAGTGATATAGGGCACAAACCGTCCATGAGTAATATTTTCAACAGATTTAAAATGTGTGCACGCAATGGGTTGTTTACCGGGGAACAATAGGGTTGTTACCCGGTAAGCAACTAGTTGTTTCCCGTTTGGGTTAATTTTCACAAAACATTAAAATTGTTTCAGGTCATGTGATTTAATTTAAGCCAATGAGAAGTTAGTGAGGTATAATAATACGAAATAGCGATAAAATAATTAAAGATGTTTTTTAAAACTCGAGGACGTTTCTCAGTCATCTCGTATTAAAAAAACATCGTTAATCACTTAATATTGAAAAATGATAAAATAATTATAACCTATTTTGTTGAATATACTATTGAAAAGTTTGAAAAATTCCTTATTATTTAATAAAGCAGTTATTGACTTTTAATTTCAGTCTACTCATGATTATACGGACCTGGTCAATGATCGATTAACCTCGACCGTTGGCCTCGGTCAATCCATCATTGACCAGGTCCGTATAGTCATGAGTAGACCTCATTAAAAGTCAATAATTATATAATGTTGTATCGAGTACACCTCGCCTAGTTGGGATTCGAACTCACAACGTTAGTGGTGATATACATTGATTGCATAGGTAGTTGTAAATCCAACTATACCATACGTTCACGACCACGACGGCTATGATTTATGATTAATATAATTTGGGCCCATAAAACTAATTTAATGCCACCACTTTTTGTTTTCCATTAAGGTGTTTGCATCAAGATAGGAAATTTAGCGATCATGTATTTGTGTGTTAGGCGAAGTTTTGCTACGTTCTACGATTGTTTTAACAGATTTTGGAACTGTTCCGACAATGTGAGTTTTTTCTCCATTTTATTATTGGTACCATTTTACAAGAAACAACTATTCATTCGGAAAACAAAAAAATATAAGGTAAATTATAATTTTAATTGGACGGTCATTATCAGTCTGTATCTAGATGAACACGTTGTTGATACTAATATGGGCATTAATACAACAGGGGAGAGAACACAGTCTCTATTTATTTCCGTCATGTGATTTAATGATTTTTGGTGTTTTAACGTCACTTTCAGCAATATTTCAGCTATATCAAGGCTACCAGTTTGAGTGGTGGAAGAAGCCGGAGTACCCGGAGAGAACCACCGACCGTGGACAAGCAACTTTTAAACTTTATCACTTGCGGCTGCGAGTCGAGTGCACCCTTTTTTGTAATTTACAAAGCCGGGCGCAAACCCGCGCCGTATTGGTGATAGGCTTGTAAGAGTTGTTAGGTAATGCAACTACCTAACTCATTGAGCTACCCGGGCCCTTTCCGTCATGTGAGATGCAGATTTAAAGCTATCTTCGATTGATGAATGCGAGCACTACACTACAGTGTCTGCTAAGTTGTTTCGGTAATTTTTTGTTCTTACAAAAAAATCGCAATGTTGCTGTATTTTGCTGTTTGGTCGATTGTGTGACATCGTAACCGTTACGGATCTGGAAATGTCAATTATGAGATTCTATGGTGTATTGGTCTTTCTTCCGAATATTATTCTTAAACAACGACGGTAATTTTTCAGTTATTTGTCCTTCCAGCATCGATCTTTTGAGAATGTTTTTTTTAAATGGATATGAATTTTTATAATTCAGTAATAGTAAAAGGGCGATAACTCTATTGTACTTGCGAAAGTTGAAGATAAACAAATTTTTATCACTTTCATCGTTGTACAAATCCGTAATGTAAAGTATTACATGAGTTTGCTTCAGTCGACTAATTGTTATCATTTAGTCAAGATGAACATAAAGGTGGCGGTCCAGAATGGTCACTATGTTCCGTTATTATTCGGAACTGTTGTTTACATTCTTCAATATAAACCATAAACAGACCAAAGGAAAATAATGCATTTATGTTACAAAGAGAAATAAATAATGTTCTAACTAAAATATTTTTAGTGAAATGTCTAAATTGATTAATAATTAATTAACCAGAACCACGCACATTTGATTTGTAACACCTGTCTAATAATAGCTATTTAGGTGGATTGACGCGTGTCTTTTTAACCTTTAAACCTCACAAAAACAATCAATTAGCATACGATCATTGACAGATCTTAGGAGCGATATAATCGTTGTAAATCATGGGTCAATGTAAAGGTAGAAGGTAAACTATATATAGGTTAAAATGTTCAAATATTTCCACAATTTGGGATAGAATTTATTCGTAATCCACTTTAAAATATATCACTATACAAAGCACATGTCCTGGTAATATACATAATATGAGTCGAGCAGACCCAAGTCGTAACCTCTGACTGTAATAACTTGTGTATCACCTATCATCTGTTTTTGTGTACTACGTATGCATTATCTACTCATTCTGTCATCTTTTAATAATGATCTGTAAATAATTGATGCTTCTGTAGCGCAGTCTGCTGCGCCTGAGTTTATTGAATAAAGTTGAAGTTGAAGTTAAAAACAAAGTCATCAATATACACAAGTGATTAATACAACGTCAGAGAAATTAAACTCGAATGGTTTGATTTGATCTTTGGTGTTTAACGCCACTTTCAGCAATATTTCAGCTATATCATGGCGACCAATTTTAGTTGTGGAAGAAGCCGGATTACCCAATAGAAAACCACCGATCATGAGCAAGTAACTGGTAAACCCTAAAGGAGAATAACGAATGGGCAATCCAGAGACACGAGCAACACTGATGACAAGCACAGAATAAAAAAATATTATTGAAATAAATGACAATTTGGAGGTTTTACTGAAAATTAGCTGACGAGAGAGACAACCCGGTGAACAACCCAAACATATATAATGCATAGGGAGACAATAGGTTATCGCTCGGTGCAGAGCTTCTGACAACAGGAAACGTGTTGAAAATAATTTTTTTACCAAACCGGTTTCGTAATGTGTTATTACTATACCGGAAATTATGTTGTTGTCTTCTAGAAAACAAAACATTAAAGTTTTTAAACAACCAGACTCAAGCTAGCGATCACTAAGCTAGCGACCAATTAAACGATATGTCTCAAAACCAAAAACATTAATAAGAGTAAAATGTACTTTTAAAGATTTCTAGCGACCAATAACAAATATATTACTGTAAATGCATAGTCAACACAATGAATCGACGACATCGGGGCATACAGTAATTATTTCTAGAGCCCCCCCCCCCCCACACACACACACGCACACACAATACAAAATAACGAAGACATACATATTTTTTCGGATGGCGACCTTGCAAAAACACTTTAAATATACACATATTAAAAAATAATTCACTTTCATGTTTTAAACCGGAAAAAATTTTGGACAGCGTTTTGTCAAGAAATATAAAGTCATAAGATTCCGGTTCACATGAAGACATCTCATCCATCTAAAAATAGTGTAATTATAGAACATTAGAAAAATATAACAGTAAATTTTAAGAAAAAATAACAAAGTCTAAATCCTGCATGTGCGTGTCACATTTATTTAATAAATAATATTATCATGTTTTATCTACATGTATTTAGTTTTAAATTGTGTATTTAAAGGTGTCAAATCACTAATTTAATTCACCAATCAGAGCTTAGAACATATACAAAAGTACTCCTTTTTAAAGAAAAAAGTTCCTTCGCTTTGTTGTATTTTGAAAAAAATAAATAAATGGAAAGGTATAAACAATGATAGTTGCAGGTAAATATGTAAGAATTATTTTGAACCCAAATTTGGTTACATTTAGTTGTATTGGAATCCTTTATGGAAGTCTTGATGAATGACCCATCAATACGGAAATTCCGGGAATGACGTTGCTATTTGTAGAGTAGGGAATATTCCAGAGCATGGAACTTCACTGCATAACAAGGTTGATATTTGACACCCTGCTGTGGGTTTGAGGTGCAGAAACCCACCCAGGCACTTAAAACAGTTAAAGTCCCGGGAAATACTTTTGATCTAAACCCCAAGTGGGCAAGAACTTTTCCGTCCTTAACATATTTGTCATGGGATATTTATAGAGACCACCCCCCCCCCCCCCCTCCACAATTTGTTTTTCTAATATCAAAGTTGATATTTGACACTCTGCTGTGGGCTTGAGGTGCAGAAACCCACCAAGGCACTTAAGTCAGATAAAGACCCGGGAAATACCTTTGACTTAAACTCCAAGTGGGAAAGAACTTTGCCCTCCTTAATATATTTTTCATGGGATATTTATAGAGATCCCCCTCCACAATTTTTTTTTCAAATATCAGATTTGATATTTGACACCCTGCTGTGGGCTTGAGGTGCAGAAACCCACCCAGGCACTTTAGTCAGTTAAAGGCCTGGAAATATCTTTGATTTGAACCCCAAGTGGGCAAGAACTTTGCCGTCCTTAATATATTTTTCATGGGATATTCAGAGACCACCCCTCCACAAATATTTTTTCAAATATCAAAGTTGATATTTGACACCCTGCTGTGGGCTTGAAGTGCAGAAACCCACCAGGCACTTAAGTCAGTTAAAGGATCAGGCAATATATTTGACTTAAACCCCAAGTGGGCAAGAACTTTGCCGTCCTTAATATATTTTTCATGGGATATTTATAGAGACCCCCTCCACAAAAAAAAATTCAATATCAAATTTGATATTTGACACCCTGCTGTGGGCTTGAGGTGCAGAAACCCACCCAGGCACTTTAGTCAGTTAAAGGACCGGGCAATACCTTTGATTTAAACCCGAATAGGCAAGAACTTTGCTGTCCTTAATATATTTTTGATGGGATATTTATAGAAACCCCCCGCCCTCCAGAATTTCTTTTTTTCAAATATCAACTTAGTTGATATTTGATACCCTGCTGTGGGCTTGAGGTGCAGAAACCCACCCAGGCACTTAAGTCATTTAAAGGCCCGGGCAAAACCTTTGACTTAAACCCCAAGTGGATAAGAACTTTGTCGCCTTTAATATATTTTTCATGAGACCCTCCCTCCACAAAAAAAAATATTCAAATATTCCACGCCTTGACAGTAATATACGTTACGCTCGAGCTTGCAGTTTGTATTTAGTCTTTTTTTTTAACGCAGCAAGTCATCTAAATACTTAACTATTCAAGTATTTTTAAAATTATCGTCTCGTTTTATCCTTCACAAAATTGTCTACATCTTGATGAAAAGTAGTCTGTCACCAGTACCCAGTGTTCACGATGAGAACAGTTATATATAGGAGGGTTGGCATTTGACTCGCATGACCTTATGATGTTACTAAGCGGGGAGGATTGGGCCCCATAAAACTAGTTTCTATACATTACATGTTTTCTTTATTATATCTATATTACACCTGTGAACAATTTACGATAAACAATATAACTAAATAACCAAGTGCAGATAAGTGTCAATATAATGACATAAGCAACTAAGCCATATTTTACCTCTCGTATTCTATTTGCGAACATATATGGTTTATTTTTCCATAGTAAACAATGAAAGGAACTGTTCATGCAACTCAAAGCATAACATTTCCAATAATAACTAATTTCATAATATCATATAAATTTCGAAATTCTGTTTTTTTAATCATCATTTGTATGTTACTTTTGAATTATGTTTTTAAATTTAATAAAACTATTGTTTCTTTGTAAATGCTCTGATTATATTTTATATAATTTCTTATTTTTCAAATTACCCATTTTAATACCCAAATTACAAAATTCAATATTCTGTTATTTCTCCCTCATACAATCCAAGGATGAAGTTTTCTTTTCGAAAATAATATTAAATATGTATCTTAAGACACTTGTAAAACAAAAGAATAAGGGACTCTATTTCATTTTTACAAAAATGACATCGACCATTTGATTTTCCCATTTTTTTAAAGTCTATATTTTGTGTAGACAATGATATGTAAACATTTCCATTGGAACTGGATAATGCTTTGTTTACATTTAATCTTGTTCGGTATATACCAAATTGATTTCCAGTTAAGAAGAGTTTGAAGATACCAACGGGATAATTGGAATCTGTAAATCGAAGGACAGACAACACAATGATCAAAAGGACAAACAACGACCCACAAAACACCACACAGAAAATTAAAGATCGCGCAATACGAACACCACTTCAAACCAAGGATTAACACAATTACTCCGGTAAGGACTATCAGTTCATGCTCCACTAGTGACACCCGTCGTGCTACCACTAAACGACACGAACATCATCTGATATGGAAATCATGTTGGACGCCAGTATACGTAAACAAAAGATCGAGTAACACGAACCACACTAGAAACCAGGGGCGAACTCATGTGCTCTGGAAGGGTAAGTTGTTCCTTTTCCACTATTGGCACCCGTCGTGTTATTCTAGTCACAAATCTGATGATAAGTCATGAATGAGGAAAGGACATGGAAGTGCGTTTGACAGGCGGAACATATCCGTGGTCATTTGTAACACAGAAGTTTTCACAGATATTCAATAGTTAACCAAGTCATGGCGGTGACCGTAAAAATTTCAAAGTACAAAAATGTAATTGCTTTTCAGATAATGTATCGCATTTTAATGGACATTTTGGAGTGATTGGTATACGTATTATTTTCTGAATATTTTTCAGATTAAGCTCTTTTGGAACAATGATTTTATCATTGTGATCTCGAATATTCATATCACTATTAGTTTTTAAACAAAATGATTTTTTTCATCTTTTTGTTATCATCTGATCTTAATTTCTTAAAGAAAATTTTTCTTTTATCATCTACTCTGATTATCAACAAGACAAGAATGTTTAATCTCAAATAAACCATAAATTACAATGGTATACAGAAAGTTTTAATGTTTTTGTCCAATATATCCACTGTCGTCAAAGAGCTCCGGTCGGAAATGCTCTGTCATCTTCCGGTACAAGTCAATTAGGCATGTGTGACATACAGGCGACTACAAAAAGTAAGTATTATGATCATATAGTATTATTTTATCTTGAATCCAGAAGATGTCGTTATCGGTCGATTATTTTTGCTTGTTTTTACTTATATATTACTGTAGTTATCTTCATCACTTCGAATTTGAGTATTTAAGTCCGATGGTTTAAAAAAAATATTCATTCTCAGTAAGCATGGTACGAAGGCGAATATCAGAAGCTTAAAGAAAACAAATAATCGGCATGCATACAACAGGGATGTCCTGCAAAGCTATTGGACGTCAGATGTGCTACCACTATACTGTAGTCAGCTGACTGGTGAGAAAACACACACAAACCAACAATGTGAAAGACTTGCCAAGATCCGGCAGAACACGGGTAGCATCTAATCGTGACGACAGGGCATTGCAGCGTTTGGTTAGACGGATGCCATTCGCAACCAGTCCCGTACTCAAACAACACTGGCAGCCAAATAGACGTCTGTCAACAAGAACAGTTAGAAACCGTCTGAAATCAGCGGGACTTAAGTCAAGGAGAGTCACTAAGCGTCCACCGTTGGTAAACCAACATCGACGAACACGTTTGGCATGGTGCTTAGCACGACGTGGTTGGAATTTAAGGACATGGCACAAGATCCAATGGTCAGACGAGAGCCGGTTTCTGCTTCCTGTAACCGGCGGCCGGATGAGGGTTTGGATACACAAAAATACAGCCTATACCCCAAAGAACATCCAGCCAACTGTCCCTTACGGTGGAGGCTAAGTAATGGTTTGGCGGTGTATCTCTCATGACTGCAAGCTGTATTTAGTCACTATGCAAAGCCACCTAACTGGTAATCAGTACATCAGAGACGTCTTGCAACCAGTTGTTGTCCTGCCAACCACCCACTAGCTACAAGGCCTGTGTATATGGATGACAACGCCAGGCCTCATCGTTCAAGAGCAGTAACCGCCTATCTCCAAAGCGAAGCCATGACTTCTGTTCCTTGGCCAGCCATGAACCCGGATTTGAATCCCATAGAGCATATTTGGGACATGTTAGGCCGTCGTGTACAGGCTCGGGAACCTCATGTGCAAAACATTCGTCAGTTGGAAACAGCATTGCATCGGAAATGCCAGCAGCTATTACAACAGGACATCCGACGTCTAACTGGAGGGATGAGACGAAGGGTTGAGGCCGTCATCCAACCACGTGGGGGTTACACCCTGTACTGAACTTTGAACAATAGATGTCGTCAAGTGATTCATAAGTGACGTTTTGAAAGTGAAATGACATTCTTATCGTGTTTGTTTTTAACTGTGAAGGTCAATACTTAAAATGGACATGTTTTACTGCAAAAACTGGCCTTCTGATATTGTGATTAAATATTCTTTAAATTAACATTTTTCTTGATTTGTGTTTGTGTTTTCTTACAGCCAATGTAATGTCCTAACAGGTTACCATTGCGTTCTTGAGATTATCTGGTCAGTAATCTCGTGATACTTGTCGTATCATTTGTCATTTCAAAAAAACATGGGGGTGCTTAACTTTTTTCTTTGTGTATATGTTACCTTTATTTTTCCTAAAGAGTAGGATCCCTAAAATGACCATTACAATAATTATTACACCAACTACTCCTTTAATAACACCCCCACTTGATGAGAATTCATGAATTGCTGAAATTATACGAAAAAAGTATTATTATATGCGTAAACAATTGCTCACGGGTGAAAGAGTACATAATAGGTTAATGTTGAAAACATTGCCTCTTAGCGACTACAAACGGGCATTTATTACATATTTACTCTATAAACGGATAATGTAGAAGAAACGTAGTAGTCTTATAACAGATATTTAAAACATATTTACGCTATATATGTCTGAGGTAATGCCAATGTAGCATTGACTGTCTCGATATTGACTTCAGACTACTTTTTTCACATTTGGATTGGAATAAATCAATACAAGAAAACATTCTACACTGAAGCACTGGTTGTAGTTTGTATAGTCAGTATTGGTTGTTTGCATAGTCAAAAATATATTCCTTGTAAATCTAGTGTTTGTGCTCTCAAATGTGGTGTTTTTGTTTTGCTTTATTGGCATTGTATGTTGGTTTTATAGAGAGTGCTGTTGGATGTATATGATGTGCATATTGCATGAATAGGCAGTGCATGTTTCTTGCATAGACAGTACTCGTTGTAAACAAATATTTAGAAACATTTTGAAAGTGGTATGGTGTATGATCAATGACCGTACATGATATATATCGTTGTTAAATCATTTTATGTTTTCGATTAGACACAACTTACCGCAATATTTGTATGCCCCATACACCCCTCCTCCTGTATCAAGTATTCCCAGAATTAACCAATGTAAACATCATAAGACAGCTTAGGTTATTTCATACATTTTACATCTAATGAATAGATTTATATAATATTTAATCCTGTTATTTGTTTTACTTTAAAGTGATCTTATTATATGCATAAATAAACGGTCAAACGTATCACCCCAGTGAATTTTGCTTTATCCTACGATTTTGTTTTCTATTTTTGAACAATGATCAATTATTATGACTGAATAAATGTAAAAATACAATTGATATTAGTCAGATAAACACTTTAAGACGACTCTATCATCTGTTTTTCATATTTTAGGATAAAAACCTCTAAAATATGGGAAAGCAAAATATCAAATAAAGCATACGTTGTTTACTTGTTGTCGTTCTTTGTACATCTGTAACGGGGCTTCTAAATGCTAGTTTGATCCCCCCTCGGGGCTAAGTGATCACTCATGCAGGTGTTTTCCAACTCTCAACTAGGCAAACTACATTGTATTCAAAGAATGCTCTAATCTTGGTCATTATTCATAATATATATTTAATCATCATGATATAGAAAAGCCACATGACTAAAAGCCCCCAAAGCATACCGGCACAAAAAAAACAAACAAAAAGCCCCCATAATGAAGTAATCAGACAAAGCTATTGCATTTGTTTATATTGATGGTGATATTAAAGATATCATAAAGATGTATAATGTTAGTTCTATTGAAGACAGCCGATGGTGTCTACCATCATTTAACTATAAGATAGGTGCAATTATAGTATATGATTGATTGATTTTCGGG
This sequence comes from Bathymodiolus septemdierum, assembly GCA_963383655.1. NCBI lineage: Eukaryota > Metazoa > Mollusca > Bivalvia > Mytilida > Modiolidae > Bathymodiolus > Bathymodiolus septemdierum. Next base: position 44,423,289 of record OY726525.1, read on the forward strand.
GTTTAACGCCACTTTCAGCAATATTTTAGCTATATCATGGCGACCAGCTTTAGTGGTGAAGAAGCCGGAGTACCCGAAGAGAACCATCGACCATAGGCAAGCAACTGCTAAGCTTTATCACTTGCGGCTGCGAGTCGAGTGCACCCTTTTTTAATCTAGAAATCCAGGCGCGAACCCACGCCGTATTGGTGATAGGCTTGTATGAGTTGTTAGGTAATCCAACTACCTAACTCATTGAGCCAGCCGGCCCTCTACAACTACCTAACTCATTGAGCCACCCGGCCCTTAATTATATTATAAGACATAATAAGGAAACACCAATTAACTTTGAACCAATATTCTAATCGCCAATGCCATCATTTGTTATGTGTACTCAAGTGACAGAATACTTTACATCAAGGTGTTGATATCTTCTGAGAAATCTTTGGAAATACATGATGAGACCATCCTTTAAAATTCCTTGATTTAATAGTTTATTACTTAGAAGACGGTGGTGTTGTCAAAAACAATCTGTGAAAAATAAACTCCATACACAAGAGCGGTTGATATGTTACTACCATAGTTTGGAACATTTAATAATTACATTATTTAGGAAAGTTTATGTTTTCGTTTGTTCAAACTGAAATGTGGATTTTATTGTCTGGCTGTAGTCACTTTGCCTATCTTATAGTTAAACAGAACGAAGGCTGAGAGCTGTTTTCTGATTGGTAATTATAATTTTACTATCATAAATATGATTGGTCGGTTAAATATGATTTACATGTTAACTACAGTGACCTCATGCATATACAATATTGGTGTATTGTCGCGGGTCTTAGAAACGGGGGACAGACGAGCTTTAGCGAGTATTTCCATCCGTTTCGTGCCGAGCCACATACATTCTATATTTACCGTCAATACACCAATATTATATTTATCCTGTAATACAATTTGCCAAAAAAATAATTGTTATTTAATTTAATAATAAAAAAAAGAAAACGGATACCTCAATAGTAATTCCGGTAAGGGGCGTGGCTTAATACTTTATTAACCTAATGTGAAAAGTGTTATTATGACAGGGGTGTGGCTTAATGGCTTTATTAGGCTAATGTGAAAAATTTTATTATGACACTATCATAATAAAGAACAGTTTATTTCAACCCATTTATTATGACAAAACATAACCCAATTGCAGGATAAAGGATGCTATTAGATGTTTATATATCGACAAAATAGATACAGCATAAATCTAATTAAAATAAATTGTCATTTAAGCCTGTTGCAAACTACAGTGAAACCTGTCTATACCGACCCCTGTATAAATAAGGTAATAAAAAAATTACCGAACACCGAACAATCTTACAAAGGGAAAGTCAAAACTCATAATTATATAAACAGACAAAATCAGTCAACAACCGGAAAACGGGGAAAACCGTAATGACCCTGACTTTGTACAGGCATTTCTAAAGAAATGGTGGGTTGAATCAGATTTTAAAGCGAACTTTACAAATCCTAATGTAAGAACTCTCAATTATATCAACCTGTATAAACCGAACAGCGTATTTTCCGAATCCAAAGGCTGGTCCCCAGGAGGTTCGATTTATATAGGTTTTATTTTTGTAATAAGACAAAAGAATTAAGACTTTTTGTAACCTAATAAGAGGGTAAGAAACGCCCATGTTTAACTATGTGACGATTACATTGATTGTTTATTCATTTACCCGCATCTTCTGTTTTAGCAAGTATTCTTTCGTAAACGTGCATGTGCTTTCCTCTTTGACATGTGTAGGACTTGTTTGATGGTATGTTCAACACTCTGATGTTTCTGGTTGATATCCCTCCTTTGTCTTCTTCGTCCATTACCAGGATTTCGCTGTACCAATATATTAATTAAATCCCTTTTCGATCTCAACTCATCTACAGCATCTATTCCCGGTCTTGTTTGAATACCGTGGCAGCCGGATCTGTGTGGTTGACTTTCAACAAGCGTCAACACGACCACCATTAAAAGGGCAAAAATGGCAATCTTCATCTGTGAAGAGAAACAATGTAAATTGCATTAAAAATAGCTTAATGGAGTTTCTAGACTTGATAATATTGGTGTGTTGTTTGTTAATTTTGTTTGTTTGTTTGTTTGTTTGCTTGTGTGTTTGTTTATTTTTGATTGTTTGTTTATTTATTTATTTTCTTTTTTTTTCTTTTGCTTCTTTAATTTATAATATGCCTTTGTTTGTTTATTTGTTTGTTTGTTTGTTTTTTTTCTTTGCCTTGTTTTATTTTTTTATTATTTAGATTTTTGATTTTTCTTTTTTCTTTTTTGTGACAATATAGATACAAGCAGTATACACATCTCGCACGTGTTGTAGTATAGAAACTATTTGTTCTGAAAACTTCTCGATTTAAAGACGGCATCGTTTGCAAATTTCTAACTCTTTATGTCTTTTTATCAATTTCACAAAATTCTTGAACCTATGAATACTATACGTAGGCCGTTTTAAGTAGATGATTAAATAATAAGAAAATTATGCTACACATTATCAATATTATCATGAGGAAGCCTAACACACCATTGTTAATTGATTATATATTAAATGAGGAAACAAGACAGTAGGAGCGGAGGCGAGAGGATGGTATGTCGCTACTACTTAACACAAAGTAATAAATCCGACAAAACAGGAACACAAATCACATGCTTCACCTCTTTGATATAACAATATTATATATAAGTAAATGTTTTTCGAATTTAGAATATGATTGATGAATTGTTTGTTGTTTAACTTCCAACAAGAAATATTTCTTGAATATTCATGACGTAAATTATGAAAACTGAAATGCATTTAATGCACAATACACTATCATAGATTTATTATAGAAAATCATACATATAATTTGCACTATATTCTCGTGCAGCTCAGCGACAACATTAGAGTCATCCCTGTTACACTAGATCCATTTTCCCTCATAGACATAACGTTAAAGCCGCCATCTTGTTCGGTGGAGGGAATTTTCGACAAGGGTCAAGTGGTCAAATTAAGTCATTTTTAATTAATAATCTAATTAAGTACATATGTTTTTCCGAATAAAAAATAGCTATATCGGTTTTTATTTAAATTAATGGTCGTATATCGTTTGTGCTATTTTAAAAAAATGACCTGGTATAAATTGCGCTGAAAAATCCATTTTCATTGGCGCTGATATTTGTGTTTCATTTACGCTGATACTTTTTACATTTGCATTGAAACAATTAATTACGTTGATTGTGTTAAATTATTTTGTGTAATGTACATATAATTATCTTAGATTATAGAAATGAACTCATGGAGGTAAGTAGTGTTCACTTTTTACACATATATCTGAATGAACCTGTAAGCTACATGTATTTATTCGTATGTTTTTAACCTGGACGGATGGGACATTTTTAGAAAAGTTTTAATGGCTTTAAATATATTTAAATTTTACTGGATCCACAGCTTAAATGTTGCCGCTTTCATTTAGCACAAGCGTGGTGGCGCAAAATACAATCTGTAGGGTTAAATAATGAGCATAAAAACGCAGAAAGCCAATTATGGAAGTGGTTGAAATGGTTTTTTTGGACTACAACAAATTACCTTATTGAGCAAGAAGTTCATTGCTGATGAGATGACAAGTAACACATCAGAGTAAATCGTTAAAATAAAAAGTGAGGTGGGGGTAGTGTGTGCTATTATTCACCCATATGTTTTTTTAAATATGTGTATTGCATTGTCTTTTTATTAATTGTCAGTAATTTTAATATTATTAGAACAAAGTTGCAGTTTGTAGCATATTTTTTACACAGATATTTCATGCTTACATGTGTATAAATAGATTTTGTGTACACATAGAGAATATCCTGTCATAGTTATCAATAAAACATCGATTGTTGTTCTTGTTTGTGTATATATTAATATGTGCTTAATGATTTCACTAAATAAACGTAATTTTACAAATATTCTGCATGAAGTGTATACAACTAATAACCAAATACAACATGAGACCAATACATGACATCCCCCCTTTTATGAAATATAGGTTCTTCATCAACTATTCAGAATAAACTTCTGAATTTACATTTTCATTTACTTAGTTTCAAGTTACATTGTCTTGCTCTATCTAAAACTTTTCTGGGTCTCTCATCATGCTCTTGAATGGTAGCTCCCCAAATAAGAATATCATCTACAATGACTTCTGCACCTTCAATGTCTTCCATTAATTCAGTCGTTACTCTCTGGAAGATTTCTGGAATTGATTTAATTCCAAACGGAGCTCTGAGAGAACGATATCTTCAATATGGTGTATTAAAGCATGTGAGTTTATTGCTGTCATCATCTAGTTTTAAATGCCAGAATCCGGAGGTTGCATCAACCTTCCTAATGAGGCCACCATTGTTGAAACTAAAACTAATACCGGAATCGGTGAGGGAAATATTCCGGAAATTTGGGACGGTCGGGTAACCGGAACCACACATTTGTTTTTATTTGGCCTTTTCACTGTTTACAAGCTTACTTTTCATATCAATCAATGACAATAATTGGTTTGCTGAAAGTATGTTTTTTGTCGGGGTTCATTGGATGGAATTTATATCTCATGTGAAATTCCGTCAATTGCAGACACAACGTTAGGCATATCAGAACAATAACCTTTCTTTTGCCACCAGACTGGGATGGTTGGCCACTGAATTTTACGATTACACACTTTCTATAAGCCTACCCATGTTGAATTTAAAACTCTGTCAACAGTTGAAACACTGACACCAAAGCATAAATAAATAAATAAATAAATAAATATTGCACGGACCGTGTTATTTATCTTAGTGAATCTCATGATGATCGATGTGCTAAAACAATTGACGAAGGTGGTCCGTTGCTGAGCATTAGCAATATAAAACTGGGGCTCTTAAAGGAAAACGACAAGTAAAACAAAGTGGAAATATTTTAAAATAGCATTACTACGATTTGAAATATACATATGTATAATATGTAGAAAAGTGTAGAAAAGTAGATGAATGGATTTGAATCTGAGGATCCCTACAATTCACATCACATTTTCATAAATTATATAAAGTTTCCTCTTTTGCGTCCAAATTAAACTTTTAACTTCTATCAGTTCCATTCTCTTTAATCAAAGGGAACTATCCATCCGGTGCCTTGAAATGCGTTCTGTCATGTGCATAAGTTATTGTTTGCATGATTGACAGACAATATTCATAATATTGTTTTCTAGCTTCTGAACTGTCGATCCAGAAAATGATCAAATATTCTAGACATGCAGCATATAGTCAGTCAATGGAGTTTGATATTAATATTTCGCATGCACAATAGCGACCCCACACCGCAACGTGTGAAAACAGAAATATCCTTCTCTGGTTTAAAGGCGTACTAACCGCATTACATGTGAACTGTATGATTCTGTGTGATAAAGGCCTTTAACTAGAACAGGACAAATTGTACGCTTGAGTGAAATAGTGTTGCAATAAAAGATCGTGAACCAGATGTACAAGTTTGAAAGAATTTCAAGGTATATTTTAAATGAGGTTGAAACAAGTTACCATTTGAAATAGATTCGGTTGTAATTCATTTTGACGACTTTGATTACGGAAGACGGATCACAACCATATTCTGTTCTAGCAATTGTAACTCAGCTGTTTTTTTCATAACCTATAATAAAATAAAAAAATATATATCAAACTGTCGGAACAGTTCCAGCTTTCAATAGAAAAATCGAAGAAATATGTAAATTCGATATCCCTAACACACATATAAATGACCCCTCCTGGCTTAGTTCATGTACCTATATAAAAACAATAGAAAGCCAAAATCGTATAAGGTATAAATAAGCCTAATAAGGGCTATTGTTTTACCATAGGACAGACAAGTTTTGGGAGAATGGAATCATTTATTTTTCTTTACATATGAAATCAGAAATGTTCCATTCAATATCCAGTTTTACATAACTATCATACTGCTTGATTTTCCTTAGTCAGATTATGTTTTTCTCTCCCAAGTCTGTGCGAAAATTTAAATCAGAAATATTTAAAAAAAATATAAATAAATTTGAAAAGCACCCCTCCTTGAAGTATATCTATGAATAAATATGTATTTTGTATGCAGACTGTACGTGTAATGTCACTGTGAAACCATTATTTGGCCAGTGATATTCATTTTTAACTATTTTAAACACGGAAATGTAAAATATATATATCTAATCACTTACACTCAATGAACAAATGTTGCAATAAAGTCTCCCTCAAAAGATCTTCACGTAAATTAACATTGTTTCGTTATGTTATGGGAAGATACGTCAGTTATCGAGAAATCTATATTAATGGAATCCAGTTAGCAAAGTTCGTATTATTAATTGACAGAACATCATCAATATAACTGGGAGTGAGATTAAAGGCTGAAGTCTCTCTATTTCTTTTAGGCCAGCGGCGAAATCTAAAAAGTCGCTTATTTAAAGAGTTAAATCAACCCATCGATTACACACCTAAATATACTTTCAAACGCTAGAATATGCTTTTAGCTAATAAATTTAACATGCCGAAATACAATCGTATGGTCACGTTATCACGAAAACTACAATTTTCTAGGATTACTGCGTTTTTGGAGAAAGTCCGATCATACTCAGTAAAATCAATATTATACATGGTTTATGCATCTTCGACAATTTGTTGCGCTTGTAATTTTCAAATCTAACTTAAATAAATAAAATAATTCAAAATATCTTATTAAAATAACTTTTATTTCATCAGTTTGGCTTCTTTGAAACCAGCAGATGTGTTAAATATTTTAACGGTCACTTTTAAAATTATGTCAGAAGAAATGCTTTCATTAAATTGATCTCAAACTATTTTAAAAACAAAAGTGTAAACATAGTTTACATAAAACATTATCATTATAGCGCCAATTTCTACTAGTTTAAGAGGTTTGGGCCGTTTTTAAATGCACATCAACCTATCGAAAGTAGAAAATGATTCCGGATATTTTGCCCGTGACTTTTTAAAATTATAATCCTCAGTCCGATCAAATCTTATTGCATCGAAACCAAAGCATATTTTCTTAATAATTACTTATATTCTTGTGTTATCTGTATTTAATTGTTGTCACCCTTCATTGTTAACATTTGCTTTTTTAATTGTAACGTTTTAGTTACAAAAGATGGTTTGAAATATTGTTTGTAGATAATTTAATTAATGTTTACAAGTTGTTAGAAAATCATTTGTCGGAACAGTTGTGAGTGTTTTCCGGAAAATGGCACAGTTTGGTAGCCAACTTAAACTTCTTCCACCTAGGGAAGTTCAAGAATCATTATTGAATTGTGTTGAAGAAGGTACAAAAATGGTCACATCACTTGTTGATGGTTCTTTGTCTGAGGGCCAGTCTCGTAGTTTCTACAATCCTAGTGCACGGTCCAAGTTGAAGTCATTCGAAGATATGACTCACAAAACTAAGCTGAAGTGTTGTTCTGGGGACACAGTCACTGTTCATATGAATCCTGAGCTAGTTTTTCGTCGGGAACTGGTTCTTGCAAATTGTCGAGAGGGCGTTACTGTTGGAAAGGTTCTGTCTTTTCCAATTGGTCCGATTCCAACATAATTGTTTCACGACGATGGCACAAGCGCAAGACCAGTAAGGCAGATCTTGTACATCAACTGGAACATAACGTTTCTATAATACAAACACTGCCCATTTTTTTATATTTCCAGAACAACTCTGATCAGAGATAACATGCCTTTGTTGCAGTCAATAAATGCAAAAATGTTTAGAACCTTTGGTGAGATGGCACTTGATTTTGTAAAAAATCAGATCTCTTGTTATCAGTTTACATCCGTTGTCGTCGATATCTTTGATAGATATGCCATTCAAAACTCTATCAAAAATGCAGAAAGGGACCGTCGATCCACGTCTGTTTTCACTGCATTTGATTGAAGGTAGGATTATTCCTCACTGGAAAAAGTTTATTAGTTCTGATGAAAATATTATTAGATTTCTCGGCGATTACATTGCCAAACATATTCGTCAGAACAGTTCTCTCCAAAAAGGGCAATCACTTTACCTGGCCGGTTTATTTTCTAATCCTGAAACAGTTGCTTGGCAAGCATACAAGAAGAGGCAGATACCCGCATAATTTTGCATGCACTGTATTCTGACAAACTGTATCAAGAGAATAACGTTCAAGGTCGCATCGTTGTGAAATCCCCAGATACGGACGTTCTTGTCCTTTTAGTACATTATTTTCCAAAATTGGAAACTGTCAAAGATTCTACTTTGGTGAGACTTCCTCCAAGTGAAGACACATTTAAACAGCATGTTCTTAGATCTTCGTACCGAACAAAGATATGGTTAATTGCACATATTCCAAAGCCAGCAGTTGGATCACCTCTTGAGCATGGTTGCAAAGATGGAAAGTTTGGTCTTGAACCAATATTGTTTGAAGGTCAACATCTGACTTTTTGCAGGACCTCGTATGCAACGGAAGATCCGTTTGTAGTAAAGGTTGTGTTGTTTTTGAACAGAATTTTTCTTGCACAGAACTTTGTCCTTGCCATGCATTAGACCTCTGTCACAATGTGATTACACACAGGACAGATATCGAAGATGACGATGCGTAAGCACGCAAGAGTTCTTTTTATAAACAAATCATAAAAACAACTGTATTTATTTGATTCCCTGAATATCTCCATATGCGATTGACCAGATCAAAGGCATTATCCAAACACCCAATGTTTCTGATAATAATTGGGTTTCGGATTACGATGGTGAATGAAAGATGTATATTTACGTTTTAAACGTTCAAAATGTCTAAAAGGGTGTTTTTATTAAAGAATCACTTTAATAAAAAAAAAAAATACAAGGGTTCACATGAGATGTACAATGCTCATGGCTATTTAGGGACTGACAAAATACAGACTTACAAAAAAATACCTGTGTTGGGCGAATCGGGTATATTTTGATTTACTTCCTTGTATCGAACAGTATATATAAAAATATAATGAAACATAAATAAACGTCATTATTACGTAAATAGGGATGACCTTGGGTCAAGGTCATTGTTTTATGGAAGCAAATACGAGTCACTTACATTGAAAAACACATTCCCATCCAAAAACAGTCATTTCAACGTCAATTGACTCATTCATTTCTGAATTTTGGTTCAATAATCTAATTTAATATGTGGTCCATCAAATAAAAAACATCAAACTTGTCGAATTGAATTTCATTTTTAAGGAAAATGCACTTTTCGAACGAAAGTCGAAAGCGAAAAACAAATTTTTCTTGACCTTTGACCTTAATTATGCAAAAACGTGACCTCTTCCGACTTTTACGGCATCAATATTCTGAGAGTCCCATCATTCTTCTTTCCAATGACATATGATATAGGTGTGTAGCCCATGGGTTCATTACATTTTATTTTTTGATTTTCTACTGCTGGTCTATTTTGTTTTTGATAAGTTTTTGCATAAGCTCAGACTCATAGGAGTATAGGAAAAGTTGGAGAGGAGAGGGGCATAGTTTGTTCCCATAGGGATGCCTAGCTATGATTTGTTGAAAAATGTGCCATTCGAACTCGTCAAATATATGTTATCGATAAGGAACTCCAACATTTTGATGACTTCATTTTATGTGTAGCACTTTTTACCTTTCGTTTCGTGCTTGACAATATAAGTTAATTCGTGACCCAATACTATCAACGTGTAACGTTGCGAGCATTTTTTTAAAGTAAAATGCGTTGTGAATAATTTACTTTAAAGAGGAAATGAAAGTGTGAAAGGTAAGAATGTCAAATATTTGGCTGAATGAAATTTTCGAGAATTAAAATTATCCTCTTTATTCAGTATCCAATTTTGATTGATTGATTGAGTGATTGAGTGATTGTTGTTTAATGCCAATTCAGCAATTGTTCAGCTATATTATGGCGAGAAGAAGTTAATTATCAATGAAATGATGATGAGGTCCACTTTGTTCTAGACCAACACGTTGAGTTGGATTTTTATAGTGCTAGCTCACTGAAACAACAGTCCACGAGTAGAAATGTCACTCCATTCGGACACATTATTCTGATTCCGAGCCACCCAATATTTGCTCTTTCTCCGTAATGCTGCGTGCTTAGTGGAGAAGCAACACATACCAATTTTTTAGTCCAGGGTTTGACCCGACCGGGGTTCGAACCCACGATCTACCGCCCTCGAGGCGAGCATGCTAACCACTACGCCACCGATGCGGTACTTTTGATTGATGTTACCACGTGAATATACTTTGTCACAGTATGACAGTAGTCCTCCTTTGACTGCATGCATATTTTAGTCATAGTTATAGACAGTTCTTTGTTGAACAAATAGAAGAATCGGGAATATACCTGTCTAAATATTGATTCTTCTGTAAAGTAGATAAATGACAATTTTCTTCATTTATCGGAATATTCAGTTATGACATGACTGACTTGTGATTTGCCAAAATGTCTTCTTTGTCAAAATTAGTATTTTTGTAAGGTTTACCAGAGTTCTTGGAAATATCAAGTTCTTCATATTGTTCGTTTGGCGTTAAACAACAATCACTCACTTCATTACTTATTTACCAAACCTTATTTCTTTTGGTTTTTGAATATTTTTATGATGTTTACCTATTTGAAATTAAGCATGTTTGTAAGCTCAACTGGCCAAAGTGGCCAAATGAAGTATTATCATTTAGTGTCTGTCGTCTGTTATCCATAACTTTTCGTATTAATCTTTAGTTTTTTTTCTTAGAAACTGCAAAACCAAATGTTTTAACTATTTAACGTTATCAAGTCTGGGACTATTTTGTAGCGCATGAATATCTAGTACATGTTTATACAAAACGCACATGGATCAACGCTTACCTCTCCATGACAAGACCCAAAGGGTCGTGTAAGGTATTATCATCACAATGCGTCCAGCGTGGTATGTAAATCTTTAACATTAACATTGGAGGGATGTAGGAGAGCTGTGTATTCAGTGGCGTCTTAGAGCATGGGCAAGCGGGGCAGTTGCCCGGTGGCCCATGAGCATAGGGGACCCATGTTTATATATGTATATTGTGTACTGTATGTTTTTCTAATCATTGTTTAAACACTGACTTTGTTGGAAATACCAATACAATATATATATGTTTAATTTTATATACATTTACAGTTTTTTTCCCTATGAGTGGTTGTGTAGGTATGGGCCCCGGTGCACTGCTTTTCCCGGGGGCCCGTGATACTGTTAAGACGGCCCTGCTTCTATTGTTATCATCCAAAAAGCAGTACAGGTTTCTACACATGTAAAATGCTACGGTAACGTTGTTGTTTAGATATTTCAGCAGATAAACAATGCAAATTAATTTGTGAAGAACATGTATTTAAGGAAAATTGTTACTACGCTGATTATTAAATGAAAATGAAAACGACGATTGTATTTATTCATGACGTTTACTGTGACGTAACTTATCCGGAATATTTACACGTCCGCAATCGATATTACAAAAACCCTACCTCCTTTAAGTGTTTTAAAATAATAGATTTTTAGCATTTGTTTATTAAATTTTAAAAAATGCTATAGAACAACGGCATCCCGAAGACTGATCTTGGAAAAATTTTAACAGTCAACAGACTTTATCATTAAATACGATATTTTCATATGGCAAAGAATACAGGGATTGAACTTAACAAGAAAAATCCCATAGAACTCGGAAAAGGGGGGTTTCTTGCATATTTGGCCTTTCAATCTATTCGCATATTAAATTAAAGGAAATTCAACACTTTGTCACGCATTTTTCCTGAAGAATAGGATATCCCCAATCCGCCGGTTCCTTCATTACTTGTATTGAACATCGTTGTGCTGTGGTTCTGCTCGGTTTTAGTTGTCACGATGCTACTTTCTCTTTAATGTGATCACGTGACCTCTGTGATTGATTCCTAATATTATTATTTTTTCCATTTTGGGTAAATCACACATAATGTTATTGGTTTATGGCTTAAATGAGTAAAATTAATGCATTTTCGTAAAAAATAAAAACACGTATTTGTAAGGATTTTCAATTGATGGACAACTTTAACATGACTGCGTAATTTTCCTATTGTGAATTAGCAATTTTCCACATTCAAGTGTGTATGTCCTAAGCCAACTAATAACAATATATAATATATGTGTTGTCATAAAAACTTCCGTTTAAAAAAATATACATATTGATTATAACGTCCTCATTTTGAAAAAAAGTTACTTTGTTGTATTAAAATAACTACATAATTACGACATCGTTTGATCTTTTAATGATCAACATATTTTGAGGGGTAGTCGTTCAACCTTGTTCATTATCTTTACCTAAATGATCTGTCTTTCTAACGGTGTTGAAGGAGCCGTCGTGGTCGTGATCGTATGGTAGTTGGATTTACACCTTTCATCACTAACGTTGTGAGTTCGAGTGTCGTTTGAGCGACACAACATTATGTGAAAAAGTTTGTCAGTGACTTGCGATAGGTCCGTGGTTTTCTCGGGTACTCCAGGTTCCTCCACCATTAAAAGTGACCGTCACGATATAGCTGAATCCAAACCAAACCATCTAATGGGATTATTGAAATAACGTCGTTTCCGATTGAAGAACAAATTTATAATGACATAATTACATTCAGTTTGGGCATATGGGACCAATTATTTTCTCTGTACGATTTCAAGCTAAAAAAAATGTCATACCATAATAACAGTTCCACCATCCAACAGGAAAATCTTCGAAAGAGGCACACTCGATACCCCAAGCACACATAAATATTGTATGCGTGACTGTTCACTCTGCTGATTTGTACCTGACCCAAGGCGGAGGTGTGGATTTCCTACATCATATGTTGTGGTAATTTTGTGTTCAGTAGGTTCAGATTAGTATGTGTTCGTTCTATTGAAATTGGTGGAATTGCTGACTGTTCAAGCTCTTTAATGTTAATCCAAATAACCAGATCAAGCATTTAACTTTACTTCTAGTTCAGTGGAAGGGGGGGGGGGGGGGGGGGGGGGGGGGGGGTCGTGGCCGTGATCGTTTGGTGGTTGGATTTACACCTACCTATGCAATCAGTGCCTATAACCACTGATGTGAATTCGAATCTCGATCCAGGCGAAGTGTACAACATGATGAGATAAAGGTTATCAGTAATTTGCGACTCACAACGATTATAATGACACACTTCGTGAACCATTTCAGACCTCTATTTATGTCATACACACTTCCTCTTTTAATTAATTACAGTTATATAATTCAGGTAACTATGATCTACTATCGGCACATATCCTGAATATTGTTGATATAGTAAAAAAATACTTTGAGAGTTTGTATCTCCATAGTAACCAATTTAATAATAATAGATACGGGAAATTGATTTTGATTTAATATTGCTTAACCTCAATTATCGGTAAATGTGACATTTTCCCTTTAGATCCCACTTTTTGATATTGTAAGTATCAACGGACTGCTTCTGATACTGGAAAATACCGGTCAGGGTGACATCACATAATCACGTTTTTCTTTCAAATACCGATAAAACAATAACGTCAGTTGTGAAGGTCTCGCCTGACTTTGTCACTAATATTACAGCTCGTTCTATCGGTCTTGTTGAGATATTAGTAATAATGTATGTCTTTGCCTTCACATCTGATGTTATTCTTTATGGTGTGGTGTTGGTGTATGGTGTTTAATGCTACTTTCAACAATATTTCAGCTATATCGTGGTCGTCAGTTTTATTGTTGGAGGAAACCAGAGTACCCGGAGAAAACCTCAGACCTGTCACAAGTTACTGACAAACTTTATCACATAATGTTGTTTAGAGTACACCTCGACATGAACGGGGTTCGAACTCACAACTTTAGTTGTAAAAGACACTGATTGCATAAGTTGTTGTAAATCCAACTACCAAAAGATCACGACCACGACGGCCCCTTACTCTTTATGTATACTACAATCAGTGTATTAACTGGCTATGAAAAGGAGTACGTATGAATCTCTATTTTATAATTATTCCACTAGGAGTATGAAGAATGAGTTGACCTACATGTCAAAATTCCGAAGAAACCATCGCGTTGCGCTTTTTATCGTTATTTATCAACACAAGAATATTTATATATATATATATATATATATTACTTATTGTAGCAATCATATCTCACATAAACCTTTCTTATCTAAAGGGGCGAAGAAAGGCAGCCAAAAGAAGGTTACTACATTAGCACAAGAACTATGAAAACAACAATACAAATGATGTCAATAAAACATATATTTTTAGAATAGAGATGTATTCATTTGTAGATTACGTTAATTTTGCGGAAATAAAACGAACTATAAAACATACTGCAAACATTCTAGGAACAGGTAAAAAATCGAAGAGAAAAATCGTAGAGACAAAATCGATATCCTTCAGGCACATCACCGCTCACTTCCCTGGATTGGTACAGACACTTCAACAAAAAACAGGTGTGGTTGAACTAGAATCATGGGCCCAAACATTCATCTCTTAATGAACTGAAGCAGCCATGCAAGAGTTTTCCACGTGTGAATAGAGCACTAGCATTGTTGTAAAGAACACGTGAGTAGTATATGGGCACGGACAGAGTCGCATTTGCGGTGGAGCGATGCGGTGGAGTTCCCGTTGTCACGTGACCAGAAGTGACGCCAGTCACGTGCCTTCTCCGGAGGTATGCTATGCGCATGCGCAACCGGAAGTTGCGCCATATCCTTCCTAGTGTGGCCTTTTTGACCGGAAATGACGTCAGTCACGTGACCGGAAGAGGCCCTGACCGGAAGTATGTTCTGCACATTCTGGTTTCCCCCGCGATTTATTTCTTAGTAGTAGTACAGTAGTAACATGGCTACCGGATGTGACGGAAGGTCACTTGATCCCTTCGGGGTTCTCTTGGATGTGCGCATGCGCAACCGAAAGTTGCGCAACACCCGTAGTGACCCCTTTGAAAGTGTCATTGGGGAGTTCTCTACGACGTCCGCGTCCTATAACCATAGGAAACCCCGCGTCCTATATTTAGTATGGTTACTGGAACCAGCCCTGGTTATCTGCTCCTTTTATTTCGTATAGTGTCTACATAGGTTGTGTAGTACTTCTAAGAGTACATTTGAAAATTTTCACCTACAAAAATGCTTTTTTTAAAATATTTTTCACTTTTAATGTTTAAAATAAGACAACGATTAACAAAAATTTAATCGATAAATCGATTTATAATTACTTGCGGTTAATTATACCAGATTTGAAATGAGTATATATTAATGAATTTACTTATTTAACCCTTCCAAAAAGTCTTATTTTTCCAAAGAACCTATTTTTAGGCTTTTCAACCCCTCCACCCCCCCCCCCCCCCCTCCCTAGAGTGCCAACGTCCTATTTATAAACTGTGCAAAACCGCATTCATCGATGACGTCACAGTAAACATGACGTCACAACGTTGCACGAAACGTTCTCTGCCAAATTACTTAGTCATGACGTCATATCATTGGAATGTGAGACAAAACATACTAGCATGACGTTGGTGAATGAACGACAAAATAACATGACGTCATGCACGAATTTCCCCCACCTTATTTCTACGTTTATTCCATTCGATGTCGATAAATTTGGGGCAGTTTGTTTTTTATTGTTTTTCATCTTTTTGTCAGCTGAACGGTTTTTTTTCAAATACGCGTTACTGGTTTGAAATTTAACAAAAGATTTTTTTTCTAGTACCGTAAATATTTCATTCGCTTGACCCCACCATCGCCCGAGGCATTTCTCCATAATGCATCACTATACGTCATAATAAATTATCCCGATAGGGGACGTTGCTATCTCGTAACTTGGGAACTTCATAACCAAAGCCTTTCGTAACTTATTTCGTAACCACTTCGTACCTTTTTCGCAACTTCGTACCTTTTTCTTAACTTTGTACCCTTTTCGTAACTTCGTACCTTTTTTTGTAACTTAGTGCTTTTTTCGTAACTTCGTACCTTTTTCGTAACTTGTAGCCCTTTCATTTATCTATCGATCTATGGTACTTTCAAACCTCTCAGTGACGTCATAAGCAAGCTGGGTTACGTCAGTCGATCTTCCTCATTGATGGTATTATAATTAACTGTTACGAATAGACCCTCACCCAGAAACTTGTTTTTAGTTCTAATTCTCGCGCCATTGGCGCTCGCCTAACTTCGCAGTGGATCCTAATCCCTTTTGGCCTAGTGTTCTTCCGGCTATGGAATCTTCGCTTCCATATTAAATAATATGCATCCTATAACCATAGGAAACTGCAACTTTCCCGCCATTTAATATTCATAAATACATTATTTATTTCAATAATTACATTTCTTACAAAAATTTGCCACCACCACCACCTCTCTTGGATGTCCACGTCCTATTATCATTTTCTAGCCCTTTCACTGGTTATCTTCCCGCCATTTTCTTTTCATAATTACATTATGTATTTCAAAGATTGTAAGAATTGAACCAATCAGAAGAGGGGGTGACTTGTAATACGTCCGCGTCCGAACAATATATACGGTGACAGAATCGTCATTGGCATTTTGTCTTTTTGACAAGCAATGACCATATTCATCTGCGAGCATTTTATTTTCATTATCCGCGTCCTAAAACCTTATTATTTCTACGAACTAGGCCTTTTACTGGTTATTTGCCCCTTCCCCGCCATTTTATTTTCATTATCCGCGTCCTATATCCTTATTATTTTCTACGAATTAGCCCTTTCACTGGTTATCTGCCCCCTTCCCCGCCATTTATTTTCATAATTACATTACTTATTTCAATAATTATATTTCTTACAAAAGTTTGTCACCACCACCACCACCACCACCTCCACCACCACCACGACCACCACTTTCACCACTACTACCACCACCACCACCACCTCCACCACCACAACCCATTTTCCTTATCTTTTCACTATTCAACTTACTTTTCCTCTGTATTTCCCATTTCTTCACATTTCAACTTGAACCTCCACATAAAGAGTTATTCCACCTACTTTGATATTATCCTTGCACATAGAGTTGTAACTTATACCCCACATAAAGAGATATGTCCCATATTACAGAGTTATCCCTTCAGATACATAGTTATGTCCCCTACGGAATTGTTATCACCATAAAAATAGTTATGTCCCCTACTGCAGTGCTAAGCCTCCACATAAAGAGTTATTTCCCCTACTTTAATATTATCCTTGCACATACAGAGTTGGAACTTATTCCCCACATAAAGAGCTATGTCCCACTATTACAGATTTATCCCTTCAGATACAGAGTTATTCCCTCTTAGTGTAAGGCATAATGTAAATTTAAATAAATTACAGGCAGTATTAATTGTTTTGGAAAAAAAAATCCTTTTCTTCCATATTTTCCATATGTTTCATATCTTTTCACAATTTTCTTTTGTATTTTCAAAATCTTTTCACTCTTCTACTTGCCTTTCTTCCCTATTTTCCATATCATTTCACATTTCAACTTACCTTTCTTCCATATTTTCCATATCATTTCACAATTCAACTTTGATTTCTTCTGTATTTTCCATATCTTTTCACTACTCAACTTGGCTTTCTTCCATATTTTTCATATCATTTCACTTTTCAACTTACTTTTCTTCCATATTTTCCATATCATTTCACTATTCAACTGATTTGTCTTCCATACTTTCCAAATCTTATCACTATTCAACTTTTTTTCTTCCATATGTTCCATATCTTTTTTTCATTTTTTCTAATGAATCTTTCAAATCAGAATGTTTTTCTCTCCGTGTTTATTGATTTTCCAAGATTAATTCTGTTTTGCTAATCCTGGAAATATAAAAGAATGATTAAAATCCTAACTTCATACGCCGTGACTATGGTATTGTGGTGTTTACTCTCAGAACAGTGAAATCTATATAAACATATTAAAACTCTGTAAAACGAATATAACTTGCAACGTTACCTGTTTTCTGCGTACATGACGTCATAAGAAATTTCATTTGACCGTACTTTTTCAAACCGCAACGTTTGAAATGCAACGTGGAAGCAAAGATCCCATAGCCGGAAGATCACTAGGCCAACATGAGTTAGGGTTCACTACGAATTCACTACGAGGTTAGGCGAGCGCCAATGGCGCAAGAATTAGAACTAAAAACAAGTTTCTGGGTGAGGGTCTATTCTTAACAGTTAATTTTAATACCATCAATGAGGAAGATCGACTGACGTCACCCAGCTTGCTTATGACGTCATTGAGAGGTTTGAAAGTACCATAGATCGATAGATAAATGAAAGGGCTACAAGTTACGAAAAAGGTACGAAGTTACGAAAAAGGTACGAAAAGGGTACTAAGCTACAAAAAAGGTACGAAGTTACGAAAAAGGTACGAAATTACGAAAAAGGTACGAAGTTACGAAAAAGGTACGAAGTTACGAAAAATATACGAAGTTACGAAAAAGGCACGAAGTGGTTACGAAATAATTTACAAAAGGCCTTGGTTATGAAGCTACCAAGTTACGAGATAGTAACGCCACCTATCGGGATAATTTATTATGACGTATAGT
Organism: Bathymodiolus septemdierum; assembly: GCA_963383655.1. NCBI lineage: Eukaryota > Metazoa > Mollusca > Bivalvia > Mytilida > Modiolidae > Bathymodiolus > Bathymodiolus septemdierum. The sequence goes on from OY726525.1 coordinate 44,441,821, forward strand.
GATGCATTATGGGGAAATGCCTCGGGCGACGGTGGTGTCAAGTGACAGGTAGCCATCTTCGACGAATGAAATATTTACGGCACTCGAAAAAAAATATTATGTTAAATTTCAAACCAGTAACGCGTATTTGAAAAAAAACGTTCAGCTGACAAAAAGTTGAAAAACAATAAAAAACAAACTGCCCCAAATTTATCGACATCGAATGGAATAAACAGAATAAGGTAGGGACAAATCGTGCATGACGTCATGTTATTTTGTCGTTCATTCACCAACGTCAGGTTAGTATATTTTGTCTCACATTCCAATGATATGACGTCATGACTAAGTATTTTGGCAGAGAACGTCTCGTGCAACGTTGTGACGTCATGTTTACTGTGACGTCATCAAAAAATGCGGTTTTACACAAAGTTTATAAATAGGACGTTGGCACTCGATGGGGATGGTTTGAAAAGCCTAAAATAGGCTCTTTGGAAAAATATGACTTTTTGGAAGGGGTAAATAAGTAATTCATTAATATATACAAGTTTTTCAAATCTGGTATAATTAATAGATCCTCACAATACAAAAAAAAACAGAAAAGACTAACCGCAAGTAATTACACATCGATTTATCGATTTTATTTTTGTTAATTGTTGTGTTATTTTAGACATTTAAAAGTGTAAATATATTAAAAAAAAGCATCTTTGTAGGTGGACATTTTCAAATGTACTGTTAGAAGTACTACACAATCTATATAGACACTATACGAAAATAAAAGGAGCAGATAACCAGGGCTAGTTCCAGTAACCATGCTAATTATAGGACGCAGGGTTTCCTATGGTTATAGGGCGCGGACGTCGTAGAGAACACCCAAAGGACATTTCCAAAGGGATCACTACGGGTGTTGCGCAACTTCCGGTTGGGCATGCGCATATCCAAGCGAAAACCTTCCGTCACATCCGTTAGCCATGTTACTACTGTACTATTACTAAGAAAAAAACGCGGGAAAACCGGACATGTGCAGAACATACTTCCGGACAAGGTCATTTCCGGACAAGGTCTCATCCGGTCACGTGACTGACGCCATTTCAGGTCCAAAAGGCCCACTAGGGCGGATATGACGCAACTTCCGGTTACGCGTGCGCAGAACATACTTCAGGACAAGGCACGTGACTGGCGTCACTTCTGGTCACGTGACTTCCGATAGCTCCACCGCATCGCTCCACCGCAAATGCGACTTTGTCCGTGCCCATATACTACTCACGTGAGTCCTAATCTTGATCTCTATGCATGTCATATAAGTAATAATCGTGTCAGATGTCATATGTATAATATATTAGTTCTGTAAAAGAGGAACGATAACCTTTGACATAGTGAAATAAACGTTAGAGAATACGGACGGGACAATCAAAATTGAATAATTCAGAGAAATTAACAACATAGAGTGTACAAGACGAAGAACAACAAAACAAAAACACTATTCAATATGTGTTGGACAACACTATGCGCAAGCAGTAGTCAACTTCGAACCAAAATTGAATTGCCAATACAATTTTTCTTCACATGCACGCAACTGATAGAATTCTTCTCCACGTGACGTTTATATCTCAAGAAAACGTCTTGAAAGATAAGACAAAGCTATTATTTCGTTAAAAATCAAGTTGTTGGTTAAAGACAGGCACAAAAATGTGGCGGAGTTAATGAGGTCAATGGGATCTCAATTACAACCTTCCCTTCTTGATAATGAGATCACAATTACAACCTTTCCTTCTTGATAATGAGATCTCAATTACAACCTTCCCTTCTTGATAATGAGATCGCAATTACAACCTTCCCTTCTTGATAAAGAGATCTCAATTACAACCTTCCCTTCTTAATAATGAGATCTCAATTACAACATTCCCTTCTTGATAATGAGATCTCAATTGCAACCTTCCCTTCTTGATAATGTGATCTCAATTACAACCTTCCCTTCTTGATAATGATATCTCCACAACAGCAATACATGTAATATTTTTGTTTACATCATAATATAGTTTATTCAAAATCTCCTGTTTACAATAACCTTAATGGCCCAGGAGTGAACATTAAGGGTCCCTGTTTTACATAAATCTCACTTGTCCAGGGATAGCAAGTGAAAATAAAAATAAAAAGTCCACTTAAACATATTTCATATTCATTTGTTTTTACATTTCATTATAATATACACAATTAGACGATACAATTATTACCATGCATTAACTGTATGTTCATAAATAATAAATACTCATATGTTATTCCGAAAAAGTTCTAATTTGTTTTTATCATTTTCATTAATATGCGAAGTTTGTAATGTGTTCCAAGTGTTGAAAATTTTTTGATCTCCAATTCCGGATTGGTTATAGTTCACCTTATTAAGTATTTTCCATATTTCCCACTTTGAGATAAATATTACGATATGAAAAATGACGTCTAAATCTTTACCCCAATATAGCTCTAACATAATAATTAATTCCTTGATTTCTATATTAGCTGTTAATCCAGATCTGTTAAACATTGCTTCTATTTCTTTTATAATTTTTTCACAGAAGGACATTAAAGAAATAGATGCTGCATCGTTTCATCGTTGTCTCTTATTTGGCAGAGATGGCATCTTCCGTTTGACAAATTCATTTTTTTTTCAATTTATCTTCTGTATAATTTATATTATGGAGACATTTCCACTGGAATTCTTTGACCTTAATAGTAACTTTGATTTTATTTAATTTTGTCCAAATTTGTGTCCAATTAATATTACCCCCGTACTGTTCTTCCCACTTAATCTGACATTTTGGTTTTATATTTTGTTTAAAGATTCCCTGAATTACTTTTATTTTCAATTCATCAGGTGATATAGTTGTATTTGACTCATTTAAAATTGTAGCTTATCGTTGATATTTAAGTTAATTCTACGTTCTGGTACTATTGTAGTTTCACCTTCTAAGACTTTTATGAACCTTTTGAGGATTGTTTTTTTTATCTTAGAAAAATGTGAAATACAGTTCCTTCTATCTATTAATAAATTGCATATATCATGACAACTTTTAAAATTTGTATTATTTGAATCCCAAATATCGTTTATAGTTCGTAAGCTACTTTGCAGAAACGAGGTAAATACTAATGGTTTGTTTTTAAAAGTTATTTAAGAGTTACAAAATATTCTGGTTTTTAGAATGGAATCAATGTTATTATTACACAATTGAATAAGCTTCTGTAATTTTGACCATGATTGGATACATATTTTGCAAAAAATTGGTAATATGTTTAAATTTAGAGTTGATACATTAGAGCACTTACATGCAAAATATTTTTCATTAATCTTGATGTCTAACTTTAATACGGAACCAATACTTACCAATTGCATTCCAACTTTCTAATGGTTCAGGTAAAATTCGGTATAGAAACTTAATTCTTTTGCTGTCAATAAATTTTTGTATGTTAATCATACCCGTGCCTCCATTTTCTACTCCCAAGCAGCAAACTTTCTTATCTATTTGATTAATACCCCTCCCCAGATAAAACACCATTCCAAAGTTGTTATTTCTTATTCTGGTATTCCCCGCATTTCAACTTCGTAACCACAAAGAGAGATCAAGAGATTTTTCACTATTAAAGTTTTATCTGTATATGTCAAGTTTCTACTTTTCCACACATGGACATAATTTTTCAGTTTATCTATTATTGATTTCCATATCTCATCATTTTGTATATTATAACCATGATGAATGCCAAGAGTTCAACATTATCCTTTTTCCAAACTATTTTGGTAAATTTGGGTCTGTTATCTTTAGCCGATCCAATATACATACCTTTTGTCTTTTCATAATAGACTTTTGAACCAGAGGCTTTTTCATATATAGTTATAATGTCAAAAAGATTTTTTGACAGATTCATCATTTTTATAAAATAGAGTGTCATCTGCAAACATACAGAGCTTAGTCTCGATATATTCCCCATCTTTCCCTCAGGTAATTTGACCTCTTGTATTTCACTATCCCCCCTTATAGCACAGGTTACAGGTTCGGCCTGTAGTATGTAAACAAGAGGCGCTATTGGACACTCTTGTCTTGAGGACCTTGATATATTGAAATATTTAGACAAAACCATTGGTCTTGATACAACTTTGTGCATATTTGAATAACATTTGAACACACCCCCTAAATTGTTCACCAATGTTAAATTTGTTTAATACCTGATCCACCCATCAACATGCTACCCGATCGAAGGCCATTTGTTGATCTAAAAATATTATGATACCGTCATCATCTTCACGATCAGTATATTATATTACATCTTGTATCAGACGGTTAGCTTCACTGATATTACGACCTTATACAAATCCCTTCTGGTCCGAATGTATTAATTTTGGTAAAACAACTTTTAATTTTTCTGCAATAATTTTTGCAATTATTTTGTAGTCACAGTTTAATAGAGTCAGTGGTCTCCAGTTCCGTATATCTTCCCGCTCCCGACTTGTATATAATAGAGTAAGATCCCCCTTATATTGCGAAGGAATTAGTTCTTTTTTATCGAAAGCATCATTTACAAGCAGAAAGAATTCGTCTTTGATTTGTTCCCAGTAAGTTACATAAAACTCAGAAATTATTCTCTCCTCTCCAGGTGATTTATTTGGTTTAAAAATTGTTAAAGCATTTTGAATTTCTTCTATGCTTACATCCAATTCAAGAGTTTCTTTTTCATCCCCATTTAACTTACTTTCAATATTAGTTTATTGGTTTATTAGCACTGTTTTCATCCCATCCCTCAGTTGTAAATAGCTTGGAGTAAAATTTTATCTGTTCGTCAATCATTGAATCTATATCATATTTATACTTACCTTCTGTATTTTTAATTCGATTCCACATTTTATTTTCTCCCTGTTTTTTTCAAGTTCAAAGAAATATCGAGGTGACCTTTCCCCTTCTTCCGCCCATTTTATTCTTGAGCCAATGTTTGCGGCTTCCGCCTTTAGTGTATAATATTTTTTATTTAAATTTGCTAATTCTAGTATCTTGCCTTTGATGATATCGCCGTCATCTGTATATTGTCATTTATACATGACTGTTGTTTTTAGCATTTGATTATCCTGTATTAATTGTACATATATGATTTTAACCCTTGTTGGACCCCTACATATATGATAGGTAAAATATTATTATCTGATGTAATCTTATATTTGATACCAGTACATATCATTGTTCGTTGCATATATACATGTACAATTAGTCGTGTTAAAAAAGTAATAAAATGAAGTTTTTATGTCTATTGAATTTAATTTAAATTAAACATATTTTATTGTCTAAATAATGACAAAAGGGTCAGACACAAGTTTTTTCAACTTATTATTGTCTTCGCCATTTTATGTCTGAAGCTTCTGTGTATTGAAATATACTTTTACTTATCCTATAATTACATTTACATACATTTGCAGATTGTAAAATATTTACAATAGGTAGATATTTAAATTATGATTGACATAGCACTAGGTGGGGGTGAGGGGGGGGGGGGTGTCATTTTTAATGAATAAATATGAGAATTTGGGTGATATATTTAATCATTCTTATTCTCATAAGCATTGCAATTATTTGAGTGAGTGATTGCTCTTAAGTGGTAAATGGGCAATATTTCAGCTGTGTCAGTGCGAGAATAAGTTAAATTCAATGATATGATAATGATGTCTGCCTTGTACTTGACCAAAACACTGAATTGGATTTTTATAGTGCTACTTCGCTGAGACAAGAGTCTGTTGGTAGGCATGTCCCTCCACTTGGACACATTATCCGAATTTTGAGCAAGCAAGTATTTGCCCTTTCTCCTTAATGTTGTGTGGTTACCAGTGGCTAGCACTCCAACCTTTACGCCACCGATGCGGTGTCAAAATTCATCATCACAATTTGATAGAAAAAATATAACTGAATGTAAGGTGTCGAAATGGGCGTATAGATATTGAATTTACTTCAACTTATTCAAGGCATTCCTACCTCCTCTTAAGTTGGGCGATTCATTCCTGTTGCCTTTAGTGTGATGTACTCGATAGTTGCAGTACAGTCATAACCCGTAACTGAGAAAAGTTGAAAAATACCAAAGAGGGAAATTAGAAACCGTAACAATGTTTGTTTGATGGTGTTTAACGCGACTTTGAACAATATTTCAGTTATAGTGTGGCAGTTAGTTTTATTGAATACCCGGAGAAAACCACTGATCTGTTGGAAGTCATTGACAAACATTGTCACATAATGTTGTACACATTACCCTGATCGAGATTCGAACGAAATCACAAACATCAGTGGTTATAGGCACTGATTGCATAGGTAATTGGATATCCAACTAGCATAGGATCATGACCACGACGATCCCTACCACAACAATACAATGGCAAGAAAGCGGACGCAAAGATAAACGATGGTCTACCAAACACTACACAGAACATTAAAGCTTGAGCAGCAGACGCACTCAAAACCCCGTGGGTGAACCTATGCAAAGTACTTCGACATTGAATGAGTTATAGTTGACAACAAGAAGAGTTTGAAGAAACAATGTATCAAAGGGGTATTTTCAGTAAAAAGGGTTAGGTATCTATTGCACTTCATCATATATAATGATAATGAAGTCTACTTTGTACTAGACCAAAACGCTGAATGTGATTTTTATACTGCTACTTCACTGAAACAATAATATGTGGGTAGACATGTCGCTCCACTCCGTCATATCAACATGATTTCGAGTCATCCAGTCTTTGCCCTTTCTCATTTATGCTACGTGCTTAGTGGAGAAGCAGTAAATAACAATTGTATTAGTTGTTTGGTTGATTCGATCGAACTGGGCTTCACTCGAGGCGAGCACGCTAACCTTTACCCCACCAAAGCGGTTTTTAATGATATGAAAAATACCTAAAAGGGAATGTTGTCCCAATTCATAACCACAATTTAAGAAATAAATTAAAGCTGAATGTAAGATGTCGAAATGGGCGCATAGTCGCTGAATTTCATTCAACTTATTCAAGCCATTCCTATCTCCACTTAATTTGGGCGACTACGATTCGTCCCTTTGGCCTTTGGTGCGATGTACTCGATAGTGGCATTAAACATTCATAACGCGCAACTGAGAAAAGTTGGAAAATACTAAAGAGGTAAATTAGGTACCGTAGCAGTATGTTTGTTTGTTTGTTTGTTCAACAACATTTCAGCTATATCGTGGCGGTCAGTTTTATTGGTGGAGGAAACCGGAGGAAGTGGAGAAAACCACCGATCTGTCACAAGTCACTGACAAACTTCGTCACATCATGTTGTACACCTAGCCCTGATCGAGTTTCGAACTCACAAACATCAGTGGTGATAGGCACTGATTGCATAGGTAGTTGTAAATCCAACTACCATACGATCATGACCACGACGGGCCGTAACGTAACAATACAATGATAAGCAAGCGAACAAAAAGATTAACAATGGTCTATAAACCACAACACAGAAGATTAAAGATTGAGCAACATACCCACACAAAACCCCGTGGTTAAACCAGGGTACTTAAGATTGACCAACAAACCCACACAAAACCCCGTGGTTGAACCAGGGTACTTAAGCTTAAATGAAATCAAATGTGTCATAATTGACAGAAAGAAGAGTTAACTTTAAAGATACCAAAGGGGTAATCAGAATCCGTAAATCGAAGAAGAACAGACAACACTATGGCCAAAAAAGGTACAAAAGGACAAATAACTATCTACAAGACATACACATAAAACTAAAGATCGAGTACCACGTACCCTACTAAAAACAGGGGGGTGAAAAGACATATTAATTATATATTTATATTTATATTATAATTGGTAAGGTATTTATTGAATAAATTTAAATAATTTAAATAATTATGGCTCGTAAGAAAAAACCCATTTAATAATTATTTAATAAATAAATGCTATGGTACTATATAAATAACACATGGTTGACAATGAATTTCTCGGGGTAACAATCTGCTCTTCCACTCTCTCAGCTATGTGTTGTTTGTTTTATTATACTGAATGTTCTATTCTCCTGGCTTCATTCTTTTTTATGATTTTGATGCCCTGAATTTCAATTGCTGTTGTCTTTAAATGTATTAAACTGTGATATCGATAATGTGTAATAAATAAAATTATATACATTTTTTGTATTTGTTAATATTTTCCTGCCATTTTGGTGTATGATTTATACAGATGGGTGTTCTTAAATGAAACGTGAGCAATTTTGTCAGCTATGCCATGTGATAGACTAAATTATCACCCTCTGCCATGTGATAAACTAAATTGGCACACGCTCCTTAACCAACGAGAAGACAGGAAATTTGCATGTAATACAATAAATTAAAATGGTAAATAATTTGCCACTAATGATCATTTAAATACCATTTACAGACTTATTGTCTAGTCGAGTCAAAATGTCGTATTTCAACCTTCATGAGAAACATTTTAAAGATAAAATTTGTCTATTCGTCCCCAATAAAACATCACTATTAGAACAGAGTTGAGAAAAAATAATATCAAACAACATTTATAAATAGGCGAGCAACTGGTTTTTAAATGATCATTGGATTGCATAACAATCACGTGATTTTCAATACGAATTTATACAGTAATTTCATTAAAAAGGGTTAGGTATCTATTGTACTTCATCATAGCACATCCAAACAACATAAGACCCAAGGTAAGAAAGTTATTATTAGCTAAGAATTCTGAATTATATTTGAGATTCTTGTACATTCTGGTGCACAACATATGGCTTGCATACACGATTACATGAGATACACCAATCTAATTAAAATTAGATCTTCGCACTTGCTCCCTATTTTCTATCGGTGTCTATAAGTCTATGATAGTGTCTTAAGCTGTCATACACTGAGCTGCACGGGAGTATAAACCAAATTATATGTATGAATTTCTATTATAAGTCTATGATAGTGTAGTGTGCACTAAATGCACTTTAATTTATATGTAATAGCTGTATATCTAAGAGGATAGGAATGTGATATACTCTCTTGTTTCCTCATTTAATATATAATCAATTAAAAATGGTGTGTTAGGTTTCTTCATGATAGTATTTATAATTTGTAGCATACTTTTCTTAATATTTAATCATCTACTTAAAACAGCCTACGTATAGTATTTATAGGTTCAAGAATTCTGTGAAATTGATCAAAAGACATAAAGAGTTCGAAAAGACCACACGCTGCCGTCTTTAAATCTAGAAGTTTTGATAAACAAATAGTTTCTATATTACAACATGTTTTTTTCAACTTAGTATTGTCTTCTCCATACTATGTTTGATGTTTCTGTGTATTGGAATATATTCATATTTATCCTATGCTTACCATTAGATACATTGTCAGATTGTAAAATACATACAATATGCGGATATTTAAATTATGATTAACATAGCACTAGGTATGTGTGTGTGTGTGTGTGTGGGAGGGCGGAAGGGGGGGGGGGGGGGGTATTTGTTTAATCAAATCGCTTTTTAATTAAAAGAAAAACAAATTAGAATTTGGGTGATATATTTAATCATTCTTATTCGAATAAAGTATTGTAATTATTTGAGTGAGTGCTTGTTCTTAAGTGGTAAATGGGCAATATGTCAGCTATGTCATGGCGAGAATAAGTTAAATTCAATGATATGATAATGATGTCTGCTGTGTAATGTCGTAATTCAACCTTCGTGTGAAGCTATTTAAAGATGAAATTTGTCAATTCGTACCCATTAAAACAACACTATTAGAACAGAGTTCGCAATTAATTATATCAAGCAAAATTAAAAAAAAAGGTGAGCAACTGATTTTTAAGTGATCATTGGATTCCATAGCAATCACGTCATTTTCAATACGAATGCATAGAGTAATTTCACTAAAAACGGTTAGGTATCTATTGCACTTCGTCATAACATCCAACCAACATAAAACCCAAGGCAAGGAAATGACTATTAGCTATGAATTCAGTATTATATTTGAGATTCTTGTACATTCTGGTGTACCTCATATGGCTTGCATAAACGATTACATGTATATTACTTTAAGAATGCTGTCGCTGAGCTGTACGGGAATATAACACAAATTATATGTATGATTTTCTATAATAAATCTATGATAGTGTATTGTGAACTACGTGTCTTAAGCTTGCATACACTGAGCTGCACGGAAGTGTAAACCAAAGTATATATATAATCTATGAGAGTGTATTGTGCACACAGTGTCTTAAGCTTTCATACACTGAGCTGCACGGGAGTATAGATCAAATTATGTGTACAATCTATGATAGTGCATTGTGGACTAAGTGTCTTAAGCTTTAATAGGGAAAAATGGTTCACTTTATACCAAAATCTAACTGCCAATGTCATCTTTCGTCATCTGTGTGCAACTGACAGAATACTCCTCAACTGACTCAACGTGGCCTTCACATCTTTCGTTGAAAATCCAGGTGCGGCTAAGGACGTGTACAAAATGTGGCAGGGTTAAAACGATCAACGGGATCACAAATGCAACCCTTCCCTTTTTGATAAGGGTAATAACAAAATTACCGAACTCTGAACAATCTTACAAAAGGAAAGTCAAAACTCATAATTATATAAACAGACAAAATCAGTCAACAACCGGAAAAATGTGAAAACCGTAATGACCCTGAGTTGGTACAGGCATTTCTAAAGAAATGGTGGGTTGAATGAGATTTTAAGGCGCCAAACCTCCCGCTCTCATTACGGTTAAAGGATCTCCACAACAGCAATACATGTATATTTTCTTTTATACATGACTGTTGTTTTAGCATTTCATGATCCTGTATTAATTGTACATATATGATTTTACCCCTTGTTGGACCTCTGCATATATTATAAGTAAACAATTGTTATCTGATGTAATCGTATATTCAAGAGAAGGGTGTATAATTTTTAATTAAATCCATAATGCACTTTGCCGTTTTCGTCCCAAATATAGAATTACTTCTGTAATAGAACAAATAAAACGTAATACTTTATGTCTGATGTTTCTATGTATTGAAATATGATTCGATTGACCTGGGCTTTACTCGAGGCGAGCACGCTAACCATTACACCACCGATGCGGTTTTTAATGACATGAAGCATGTTTTAAAGCGAATTGTCTCCAAATTCATTATAACAATTTGATAAATAAATTATAACTGAATGTTTGACTCGTGGTTTTAGCCTTTAGCGCGATGTACTCGATAGCGGCATTAAGCATTCATAGCCCGCGACTGGGAAAAGTTGGAAAATACAAAAGAGGTAAATTAGGTATAATATGTTTTTTTGTTTGTTTGATGGTGTTTAGCGCCAATTTGAACAATATTTCAGCTATATCGTTGGGGTAAGTTTTATTGGTGCCACCAATGGTGCAGGAAACCGGAGGATTCGGGGAAAACCACCGAAGCTTGAGCAGCAAACCAACACAAAACCCCGTGGGTGAACCTAGGTACTTCGAAATTAACTGAGTCATAGTTGACAGCAAGAAGAGTTTGAAGATACCAAAGGCGTAACCAGAATCAATAAATCGACGAAGAACAGACAACACAATGACCAAAAGAAAAAGTACAAAAGGACATAGAATGATCTACAAAACATACACATAAAACTAAAGATCGAATAACACTTCATTAAACTATTTTTAGTGCAATTTACAATGTTTCTATTTACAGATGAAAATTGTTATTTTTGCCTTTTTAATGGTCATCGTGTTGACGCTTGTTGAAAGTCATAAACACAGTGGATGGCGACGGGGGAAGGTGAGGATTAGTGGGCATGGTGGCGGGGACACTAGGGTCTTGATCAGACTGAAAAGGGATTTAAATAATAAGTCGGTACAGCGGGATCTTGGTAGCGGACAACATAGATATCCTGAAGATGTCAAAAGTCATAGGAAAATATGGCAAGAAATGCACAGACCTTGAAGAACGTCCACGAAAGAGCGTTTGCTGAAACAGAAGATGCTGGTAAATGATTAAAAATACAATGTCACATGGCTTAGCATGGGCGTTTCTCATATGGTTAAGCATAGGCGTTTCTCACCCTCTTATTACCATGCAAAGAACTAAATCTGTTCTCTTATTACAAATATGAATCCTATCTAAACCGAACCACCTGGGGACCAGCTTTTGGATTCGGGAGAGACTATGTTCGGTTTATACAGATTGGTATAATTGAGAGTTCTTACATTAGGACTTCTAAAGTTCGCTTTATACAGGGGTCGGTATAGACAGGTTTCACTGTAGTTTGCAAGAGACTTAAATGACAATTTATTTTAATTAGATTTATGCTGTATATATTTTGTCGATATACAAACATCTAATAACATCCTGTATGAGGTCACTGTAATTAACCTGTAACTCATATTTAACCGTCCAATCATATATATGCTAGAAAATGATAATGATCAATCAGAAAACAGCTCTCAGCTTATGTTCGATTAATCTATAAAATAAACAAAGTGACTACCACCAGAAAAACTAAATCCACATTTTCAGTTTGGACAGATTAAAGCATAAATTTCGTAAATAATGTAATTATTAAATTGTCCACATCTTTATATCAATATAACAACCGTTCCTGTGTATAATATAAGTTTTAAGCTCCCCAGTGATCGTCTATCGTTCTTTGGACGGTCAGTAAATTGTTGAAGGGTGAGCGCTTTAGTGCGAACCCTTCAACAATTTACTGACCGTCCAAATAATCATAGTCGGTCACGGAAGCTTAGAACATTTTTTCACGATATTGCTGATCTATAACTTGATACAGTAACTAACTTTTTTCCACGAATTATGTTTGACGGACTTTCGTGGAAGTTCTAAGGCTAAATACGTAATGGTCACTAGACCAAATTAAGCACCGCCCACTGACCTTCTGTAATTTTCCGTCTGCATCGTTATTTGTATGAATGGAATTTTCTCCTGGCCAGGTAAAACGTATTAATCTTATTCTCTAGATTTCCATATATGTCTCTCCTTTCTATCGTTATTTTTAGGAATGATTTTATCCATTCATAGGTCGTCAAATAAATTCAACATCGTACAAAGTTTATTTTTCACAGATTGTTTACAATGCCAACGTCGTGTGAGTAATAAATTATGGAAGTCGAGAATCTTAAAAGAAGCGGAAGATATCAAAACATTGTTGGAAAAGTATTATATCACTTGCGTACAGATGGACGACAAAAGATGGTATTGGGTTAGGGTTATGGTGTTTAACGGCACTATCAACAATATTTCAGCTATATCGTGGCTATCAGTTTTATTGATGTTGAAATTCGTGGTTTACTATTGTTTCCTTTTTATGTGGTATAATGGCATTGTACCCATCTTATATTTAGATGATGGTAGAGACTATCGGCTCTCTCCAGTAGAACTAATATTATACATGTGACAAATTCTATGATACGAAGATAAAATATATGTCATGAATAATTTTCAAGATAAAAGCAGTCTTTTCAATACAAAATAGTTCGCCTAGCTGTGAGTTGGTATTTTACTAGCTTGAGGAAAACACCTTTACCCACGAGGGAGGCTTAATCTAGGTTAACAGCACCAATCTTTCCTTTTTAAGAATATTTACATTTTTCTATATAATAATCCTTGGATCTCGCGAAATAGAATTTAAAAACAAAATATTTTATTTGTTTTATATAAATCAATACTTGCTCTATAATTTCTACTCTAGATTCTTTTCCAAATCAACCAAATTTCTATAGTGTTAGGTACATATCTTTTCATGTTGGTATTTACTTAAAATATTAATATTTTGAAAAGAAACTGTAAACAGTGATGGTCAACAATTCCACACTTATCATCAAAACGAAGAATCAACTCTCATCGACAAACACGCGCGAACACACAAGTTGTAATTCCATGTACATGTCATAAAAGTTGCAGATTCGAAATTTTTCATTATATCTTATTAATTTTTTCATATTTTAGGTAAGCCTTGACATTGATGATAGGATAAAGAACCACATATAGATTGCAGGACAATTAACAACCGCTAAGCATCATTACTTGGTGATGCACTAAATTGATCTGACATTATTTCATAATCCAGTCATACATAGCTTATTAAAACTACATTTTTCTGATTTAAAACTACCGGTATATTTTTCTAATCTAAAACTATATTTTTCTAATTTAAAATTATATTTTTCTAATTTAAATATATATTTTTCTAATAACTATTTTTGGTATGTACTTCATATAGACCATTTCCACATTTTCGACTTCTAGAATTATACATATGACAGGAGTTATTTCCCCTTAATGTGGACTGTTGGGCCCCCTTTCATTCTAAGTTCTAAGAAAATGACATATTTCCTCCCATAATCTATTGAAAATGTAAATCCCATATTGTAACAATTTCCTCTTTGCTAAAAAATAACCTCGTTTTAAACAAGTTTTAAATATCCACAAAATAGGAGAACATTATATTGAAAGTCATTACTCTTGCTAGATCGGTTACCATTTTGTTCATCGTAAGGGAAATAACTCGCGTAAAAATGCAAAAACAATATTGTGCTTACTTTGTATTTTATAATATCTCACTTATTTCTTGTATTTGCTCTTTATTATTAAACGGAAAGCAGAAATTTCTTTTGTATGATTGTTTAATTTGCTTGGTCAATCAATGACTATAATCACAGTTCAAGATACTAACTCGATTCGAGGAATGTCTAGGTGTACTCGATACACATTGTATGTGACAAACATTTGTAAACGACTTGTAGTCGATGGTTTGTTCAATAATAAAAGCTATGGGCCACGGTGGAAAACTGGGCATGTGTGGGGATTTGAGTAAGAACCAAATGTTTTGACTTTTGTAGCGACTACACTGCTCCTTCTCTTTTCCAAATTCTATAATAGAGGTCTTTAATGTACAGAGAGAATGGTATTCTCCAAACATGTTACCTACTATATATGGTTCATTTTCTGACTTGCCATGTTATAACCTGACAACCCCCTCCCCCAAATGGTCATATTCGTCACTTTGGCCATGCTAACGAATGTCTGCATTCTATGCAATCCTGTCTTACAAAATTTTAATTCAGACACGAAGGAGCAGTACACTACATCTTATAGCACATGTTGAGGACAAGTTCGTTCCGAACGTCTCGTTTGATACAGTTACTCACTGTTGTATTTGACGCCATATTTCCGGCCCTTTTCTCATTTTTGACTTATTACCGGGTTTGTAACTAGATTAACACGACGAGTGACACCAGTGGAGCTGGAGCTGCTTCTATTTCCGGAGCACCTAAGTTCATCCCCGGTTTTCAGTGGGGTTGGTGTTACTCCATATTTAGTCATATGTGTATTTTTTTGTAGATCGCTGTTTGTCCTTTTGTACTTTTTCTTTTGGCCATTGTGTTGTCTGTTCTTCTTCGATATACGGATTCTGATTACCCCTTTGGTATCTTCGAAATCCTCGTACAGATATTATTAATAAAAAAAAAGCAAAAAAAAAACACAACGTCAGAACAATACCAAAATCATATACATGGAGACAAAATCGATACCCTGAACACGCTACTTTCGACTACTTTCTTAGCTTGGTACAGGCACTGTCATTAAAAGGTGACAGGGTTAAACAAACATAGAAAACCGAAAGGAAATCAATAATAAACAATCCACCGACACTGGCAACATTGGGCACACAAGACACATAGTGAAGACAAACAAAACACAAAATAACACTGAAAAATAAAACGATGAGCAACATGGATGCCACAAAAACCGCGGGTGAACTCGGGTGCTTGCGAAGAGTAAGCATACTATTCTTCTTATAAAACACCCGCCGTATCACATACATATACATGTATATAGTTAACAAGAGTTTGACGATACCAAAGGGATAATCAGAATCCGTAAATTGAAGAAAAACAGACAACACAAGAGCGAAAAGAAAAAAGTACAAAAAGACAAACAACGATCTACAAAACATACACATAAAACTAAAGATCTACTAACACGAACCCCACCATAAACCGGGGCTGAACTCAGGTGCTCCGGAAGGGTAAGCAGTTCCTGCTCCACTAGTGGCACCGGTCGTGTTGATATAGTTACAAACCTGGTGATAAGTCATGAATGAGAAAATGACCAGGAAGTGTTTACGACCAGTGGAATATATCTGTCGAAGATACAGGAAAGAAAATAAACTACTTAGAGATGGATGTTTCGTAACGGTCAACCAGATTGTGATGACGACCAAATAATCTTTGTTGCGTTGATTTCAACCTAGGAGCAAAAAAAGTTTAAAGGTACCAAAGGGGTAATCAGAAGTCGTAAATAGAAGGACAAACAACACAATGGCAAATTTAATAGCCTTGGGTTTGACCCGATCAAGTCTCGAACCTACGATATACCCCACGCAAGGCGAGCTATCTAATCATTACACCACCGATACGGCTATTAATGTCCAAAGGAAACAGGACAAAATGACAAACAACGATCTACAAAACATTACACAGGAAACTAAAATCGACAATCAAGAACCCCGCTAAAAACATGGTATGAACTCGGGTGCTCCGGAAGGACGAGAAGTTCCTGCTCCACATGTAACCACATGAGCTTGCCCTTTTTTACTTGTCTTAGTGGGTTTCCTTGTTGTTCAATGTTGTAAAATGTCTGTGTTGTGATATCCGCTACGAATTTGGCGTAAAGCGATGTTCGGTTCGTCTTTACTACTATTTGTTATGTAGGTGTCAAACCTATAATTCACCAATCAGAACTTAGAACATATACAAAAGTAGTCCCTTTTAAAAAAAATAGTTCCTTTTGCTTTGTTGTATTGTGACAAATACTGAATGGAATGGAATAATTAAAATTGATAACTGAAGTTAAATATATAAGGATTATTTTGAGCCCAAATTTGATGCATTTAGTTGTATTTTAATACCTCTATGGAGAATTTGATGCATGACCTATAAATATTGAATTTCCCAGAGATGACCGAGCTATTTTTAGAGTAGGTGTTTTCCATAGCCTGACATTTCATTGCAAGACTTTAAACATCCCCTGATATTTTCTCACAGAACGTAGAGGGATCGTGTACGTTTCAGAAAATATATGGTCTTAGAAAGGTTAAACTTAAAATAAAATAGCCAGGCAGGCTCGAAAAAACACAAAGAGGGAGAGGCGTTAAGGTGCAAAATTGGACCCACATTATATTAAAAAATAATGCTTGACATAGAATAAAAACAATTTACTTATTTAATTGATAGATAAACAAATTTACAAAAAATATAACTTTCCGTGAAATTGGGTGCGTTATGACGTCATACTGACATCATAATTAGACGAATAATGCTAGAAATAGACTACAAACGACATATTTAATGTACATTTTAGCTATTTTTTTATACCTCCACAGTCTTCCACCAACACCAAATTGAGCAGCTGTTTGGAATATAGAGGGTTAATGATTATATCAAAATATTTTGATGGTGGAGGATTGTGGAGGTTGTTAAATATTAATTTATTTATAACCGCAGCCAGACCCCTAAAATCAATATTTTCACTCTTCTGATTATATATGAGACCATTATATACACAATCTGTACATTTCATGATTCATTTCAAGTAATGAAATTCATCAGTAAATAACTTATGTTTCTGTAAATAATTGTATTTATTTTAAATACAGTGTGTGTACATTGCAACCAAGAGAAAAACTCAGTGCATGCAATCCGGCGTCAATGCCATAAAAAGAACTGGGGACTATAAGTGCCATATATGGCCCCATATTTAATGAATCATTATCTTAGAAAATAATTGACTAAAATTTGATGTATTATAGACGAGATCATACTTTTGATTGTAAAACTTGTTTCCAATAAACTCGATACGTATTTGACGTCATTGTGACGTCATGAGCGTTATTTGTTTTCTGTATTTCGTGGAATTTTGCCCGCGATATTTGGACGGTTTTCGAAGAAATTAAGCACCAGATTATTAAAATAAACAAAACACAAATACTGTTAAAGTATTTTTTTGGTTTCACGATGTGTTAAATTTCTTGAAAAACGACCGAAAAATGTTCAAATATTCCAAGCGCTTAGATGACGTTTTGATATTTGAGAAGCAATCTTTGCCGTAAAAAACGATGGTATGTCGGCACGTAACAGTTATACACAAATGTAAGATAAAAATAAAATTAACACCACTTCATCCAAAATAAAAAAAATTCATAAGCCCCCAATGATTGAATATATATTTTCTCCCGGGATACTGAAATAGTTATTACTACAGGGATATGGAGGTAGCCGTTTAATGGTCTATCGAAGCTACCTCTAAAATGAAGTAAAATAGTTTGATCCAAAAGGAGTAGATATGGGCACAATCCAACAGATAGCTCTCACATTATGACCCAAAGGTGTTTTATGTTATGCACTACATACACAAACGTTTGATCCATCATTTGTCCATCGGAGGTTAGGTGTTTAACACCACTTTCAAAAATATTTCATTTACTACTTTTGTGGCGGAAATTGGAGTACCCAAAGAAATCCACAAACCTGTCGCAAGTCACTGACAAACTTTATCACATAATGTTTTATCGAGTACACCTCGCCATGAATGGGGTTCAAACTCTCAACTTAAGTGGTGATAAGCAATGATTGCACAGGTAGTTGTAAATTCAACTACCATACGACCACGACGGCTCAAGTTCAGTTAAGATGAAAGGTAATTGTTGTATTGATATTGAAGGAATTTATGATTATCACTTCTTTTCATATCAATCAATGAAAAGAATTGGTTTGCTGAAAGCATGTTTTTTGTTGGGGTTCATTGGATGGAATTTGTATCTCATGTGAAGTTCCGTCGATTGCAGACACAACGTTAGGCATATCGGAACAATACCTTTTCTTTGTCATCAGACTGGGATGGTTGGCCACTGAATTCACATAACATTTTCATAAATTATATAAAGTTTTCCCTTTTGCGCCCAAATTAAATTTTGAACTTCTATCAGTTCCATTCTCTTAAATCAACCTCCAATGGACAAATGATGGATCACAAGTTGGTGTATGTAGTGCATTGAAAATGCGCTCTGTCATGTGCATAAGTTATTGTTTGCATGATTGACAGACACTATTCATCATATTGTTTTCTAGCTTCTGAACTGTAGATCGAGAAAAAAAAATATTCTGGACAGGCAGCAAATAGCCAGTCAATGGGGTTTGCAATTAATATTTCGCATGCACAATAGCGACCCCACACCACAAGTTGTGGAAAATAGAAATATTCTTCTGTGATTTAAATGCGTATTAACTGCATTACATGTAAACTGTATGATTCTGTTTGATAAAGTCCTTTAACTAGAACAGGAACAAAATGTTCACTTGAGTGAAATAGTATTGTAATAAAAGATCGTGAACGTGATGTACAAGTATTAAAGAATGTCCAGGTATATTTTAAATGAGGTTGAAACAAGTCACCATTTGATATTAATTCGG
Organism: Bathymodiolus septemdierum; assembly: GCA_963383655.1. NCBI lineage: Eukaryota > Metazoa > Mollusca > Bivalvia > Mytilida > Modiolidae > Bathymodiolus > Bathymodiolus septemdierum. The sequence goes on from OY726525.1 coordinate 44,461,285, forward strand.
TTGTATTTCATTTTGACGATTCTAATTACGGAAGACGATAACAACCATATTGTTTTTGATTGGATTAAAATTATAGCTGTATAATAATGTATAATATCCTATTATTAATAGAATCCTAACATGACTGCGAATTTGACATAAATAAAATAACAAATGGCTTTCACTAGGAAAACGCCGACTTTATGTGAAAGGAACACCAGACAGCTATGAGGAACGAATTTAATACATACCTTAGCGCGGGATGTAAAGGACACACTCCTTACACGTAAAAGACAACTTTCAGAAGATTCTGATAGCAACAGTTTAGAAGGAGTGTTGTTGTTGGTTTGTCACAAAGCAAAATAATATCTACCATCTCCTCTTTTTCTAATGACAATCAAAGCAATCATACATAGACTCATGGCAGCGACACACATTTTACCTACACGATTAATCATATGGTTGTAAACTTGTTCTCATCATAAATATATATGAAATACTTGATTGTAAAACAATTATCTATCGACAACCACTTTCTATGGGATATCTGATTCCAAGGCTTGTTATCAGTTTATCAGAAAAACAAATATAATTCTCACAGGGTCCTTGCTAAAATCGTTACACATTAAACATTTTGCTTCACACCATTTCCCAAAATATTTCCATATTATAAAAAAAAAAGCGGTCTTTAAATATTGGACATATTTTTTCTATAGATTTGTGATGGTTGTCCGTAAAAATGTACTGGAATATATCATCACATTGGTTGTCGTTAAGAATAAAATACGGTTAAAAAAGTGTTTAAACAAATTTCAAATAAAACAAAGTTCTATTGTCCAAATAAATCTATCTATTACTTCTTTAAGATTAATACCAAAATTTCGACGATCAATGTTAATAAGTTTCTGAATTGATGCTCCAGGGACGGATCCAGGGGGATGCACCCCTCCCCCCCCCCCCCCCCCATAAAATTGGAAAAAATATTTTTTTTTTGGCGTAAAATCGTGATTTTTCACAGGAAATACCCCAAAGATTTTCGCGCCACCCTCCGCGCGGCGCAATTTTTTTAACTCCGCCCCCTCTAACTTGAATTCCTGGATCCGCCCCTGATATTAACCTCAATATGTGCATTATCAATGTCATAGCAGACGATGAATCCAAAATTGGTCTGTATGAGATTTAAGGTGACGAAAAAATTAATTACGAAAAACTACAATTTGAACGTGAAATAATAGATGTGGTACGTAGTTCTTATATTTAAAGATGACATTTTTAGATCAGATTTCATGAGATCATTCATGCAATTTCAGCATCATAATATAACCTCTGACAAATTAAGCGATCAAAATAATGAGAAATTTTATCACGTGAAACAAACCGTGGAAAACAGGAGACCGTCGACAATGGGTGACGTTGTGACATTACTATTCGTTCACTTTAATTTCATAATACAGTTTCGGAACATGTTTTTATTCCTGAAATCATCCACATTGCATATTATGTTAAATTTATGCTGTGTTTATTGAGTTTTATTATGCTTTGTTTTTGTTTTTTTAATGATATGCATTATAATACAATGATAAAAATGACGTTCATTGCTTTTCATTACCTGAATTTGTCGATCCGCTGTGAGGAATTAGATACACATATTAAGTAACTGTATTTATTTCTGAAAAACACATATTGTGAATAGATTTTTGAGAAAATTTTATCGACATCTGAGGTGGGGCCGATTTTGGCCCTTATAGCTCCCAGTCCTTTAGTAGAAAATGTTAAAGAAATTAATTATAGGTTTCACACCTTAAGGCAAAAAACATCAAATTGAACTTTTGTTGCTATTATGTTCAAAGTAGTCTACAAATGTCACAACAGACACAGAGTGACATTTTTCATGCAAAAATGTTACAAAATGCATTGTGGTGTCAGATTACATGGTCGAAATGCATGTTATGTAATATTTTGGAATATTGCTCCCAAACACTGGATATACATGGACAGAGGGTATTGCAACTCATTTTATTTTTATTTATGACTTTATAATTATTGGGGATATGTGATTGAATGAGACTTTGCAGTAGAAGGGCATATAATATTGAAAATGTGGTTGCCATTAAAGATTTTTTTTTAAATCATCATGCGCCAGTTAGTCGACTTCAAATATAGAATATGGTGATATCATTATTGGATTTTTTTCAATCCTACAAATCTTTCCTCATAAATTTTGGTAGATTCAGTTAGAATACATGCGAATTGTACTTATGAAACAATATAAAGCTGCAGAAAGCAGTTTTAATTGAAAATTATGTTATACAAATTTGGTAATTTGAGCCATCTCAGGATAATTATATTGACTGCTTAGCATTTTCTGTTAAATTTTCAAATTGTCAATTTGGATTTCATATTTTAGAGTATTATTTGGCTGTAACAGTGCATTTGAACATCCAGCTTACTTAAACAGAGGGAAAAAGTTATGTGGAAGCATGTATTTATTGAGTTTTGGGGGAAATTATAGTTTTTCACCATAAGAAATTCCAAGACTTGAATATCAATAAATCATATTTTTGCATATTTGATGGAATTAGAAGGATTTTCAACTGGAGATCTATATACAAACACTTATTTTATGCTTTAAACTTCATAATTTCTGGTGTTAAAGCATGAATTAACAAATTTAAGAATGATGTGAACTCATTTTATGGATAAAAAAAGAGAGGGAGGGGCTAAATGCAAACATTTCATAGTATTAAGCTATTAAATATACAACTGAGGCATATATATGTGTAAAAAATCCTTATTATGTTAGAAATTAGCTTAATAACTGTAACATATTAGAGAATAACTAAGTTGTGGTATATTACACAATCTGAACTCAACAGCTGTAAATGAAGATATTTTCATTAAAAACCTTCAAGTGGGTACCTTTGCATTTGCACACTTATTCTTGCAAATATGAGGCAGCCACATACTTTAAAATGTTTTTCTGTGGTTGATATTGCCTAAGGAATAGAAATAAGGCCAACAAAGGGCTAGAGAAGCAAGTTTTGTTGCTCTTTAGGTGTCAAACATATTATTCACCAATCAGAGCTTAGAACATATACAAAAGTAGTTCCTTTTAAAGAAAATAGTTCCTTTCGCTTTGTTGTATTGTGACAAATACTGAATGGAATGGAATAATTAAAATTCACAATTGAAGTTAAATATATAAGGATTATTTTGAGCCCAAATTTGATGCATTTAGTTGTATTTTAATACATCTATGGAGGATTTGATGCCTGACCTATAAATATTGAATTTCCCGGGGATGACCGAGCTATGTTTAGAGTAGGTGTTTTCCATAGCCTGGCATTTCACTCCAAGACTTTAAAAATGGCCTGATATTTTCACAGAACGTAGAGGAATCATGTATGTTTCAGAAAATATATGGTCTTAGAAAGGATAAACTTAAGATAAAATAGCCAGGCAGGCTCGAAAAAACACAAATTTAGTAGAAAATGTTAAAGAAATTAATAATAGGTTTCACACATTAAAAGAAGATTCACGTTTTTCTTGTTTTTTGTATTTATTTACGCATACTGGTGTCCAACACGATTTCCATGTTAGATGATTTTGGTGTCATTTAACAGTAGTAAAGCAGGAACTGCTTACCCATCCAGAACACTTGAGATCACCCCCGGTCTTTTGTGGGGTTCGTGTTGCTCGATCGTTAGTTTTCTGTGTGGTGTTTTGTAGATCGTTGTTTGTCCTTTGTCCTTTTCGATTTACGGATTCTGATTACCACTTTGGTATCTTAAAAATATTCTAATTTAAGGTCGATGGGATACTCTCATTTTCCCATATGCTTTCTCACGTACAGCCCCGTGTTATATGACAAATATATATCCTTAGTAACTTTGGGATCCAGTGGGACAGATATATTGTATGGTTGTCACTTGCTTCTAGACGTTTGTATGATATACTTTATTTCCCGTGACTGTATAATGAATTCTTCATTATCCTATACAATATATTAATAATTGCTGAGTTAGATTGCTGTCAAATTATAATATTAAGTATATATGTACCATCTACACACGCTTATACACATGTCTTACGTCTATCCCTAGATTTGCCTTACGAGAAAAGGTAACACTACGATTATTGAAGCTCCTTTTTTAGGGAGTGGATTTGGTCGTGTGGTCTAGGGCGCTGGACGTAAGGTTAAGCGAATGGTGCTGCAGTGAATCAATGGTGTGGGTTAAAATCCCGTGGAGGGAAGAACAAAAATTTGACAGCTCTAAAATCTAATTCTAACACTGTTTGGTTTAATTTTCAGACGTATATATATATATGTATATATATACAAAATCAAAATTATTTACAATATAAATTACAGTTCTCCAGCTAGAATTTGAAAGGGACAGGGTCCCAGCACCTTGCAGGGCATTTTTTATGATAAAAGGGGCACTTAGAGAACTTTATCAATGTCGTCACAGTCACTTGAAATCCAAAAAACAAAAATAAAAATAATTTGCTTAGTAGTTTGGTGTCGACGTAAACAATGCATGGCCGCTCACTTTTAAAGCGTCATCTGTCTATTAAATAGAGCTACGTCCCTTGATTTCGGGATTTTACTTTACGTCGTTGGAGGTACGGAATCTGTGCATGGCTTCCCGACTGACAAAAATGACCGCTGCGTCTTCACAAGAGATAATCGCAGGGAGGACATGATATTTTTTTAAAAGAAAAGTTCTTGGGTATTGAAACAAACAGGGTTTTGAATATATTAGAAGAAATTTAAAAAACCAAACACGGCTTGAAGCGAGCGGGGGTAAAACTAGAGGCTCAGTGGGCTGCACCTGTGTCGCTCACCTTTCATTCTGCTTTGAGGAAACTTAATACAGAACCTTCCATAGGTGCTTCCCACCAAGTTTCGGTTCATTTGGCTAAGCATTTTCAGAGAAGATTTTTAGAAATCACCCAACCAGAAACAAGAATTGCCTATGGCAGCCATGTTTTTAACAGATCGGTATGAAAGTAGCAATATTTATAGAGAACCTTCCACAGATGCTTCCTACCAAGTTTCGGTTCAATTGGCTAAGCAGGGAAGAAATCGACCAATCTGAAACAAGAATTACCTGTAGCAGCCATGTTTGCTAACGAATCGGGATGAAATGAGCAATCTTTATAGAGGACCTCTTTCATAGATGCTTCCTACGAAGTGTCGGTTCATTTGGCCAAGCGGTTGCAGAGGAGAAGATTTAAAAAAATCGGCTAATCAGAAACAAAAATTGCCTGTGACGGCCATGTTTGTCAATGGATCGAGACAAAATGAGCCATCTTTATAGAGAACCTTCCATTGATGCTTCCTACCAAATTTCAGTTCTTTTGGGAAAGCGGTGTCAGAGGAGAATATTTTTTTAGAAATCAACCAATCAAAAACAAGAATGGCCTGTGGCGGCCATGTTTGTTAACGGATCTGAACTAAATGAGCAGTTGTTATAGAGGACCTTCCAAGGATGCTTCCTACCAAGGTTTGATCCACTTGGCCAGATTAACAGACAATATTCATCATATTGTTTTCTAGCTTCTGAACTGTCGATCGAGAAAAAAATAAAATATTCTAAACAGGCAACATATAGCCAGTCAATTAATATTTCGCACGCACAATAACGACCCCACACCAAAAGGTGTGGAAAATAGAATTATTCTGCTGTCGTTTAAATGCGTATTAACTGCATTACATGTAAACTGTATGATTATGTTTGATAAAGTCCTGTAACTAGAACAGGAAAGAAATGTACACTTGAGTGAAATATATTAATAGTGTTGTAATAACAGATCGTCAACGTGATGTAAAAGTTTGAAAGAATTTCAAGGTATATTTTAAATGAGGTTGAAACAAGTCGCCATTTGATATCAATTAGGTTGTATTTCATGTTGACGATTTTAATTACGGAAGACGATAACAACCATATATTTTTTTAGCAATTGCAACTCAGCTGTTTTTTATTCATAACCTATAATAAAATGACAAAATATATATCACACTGTCGGAACAGTTCCAGCATTCAATAGAACAATCATAGAAATATGTAAGTTCGCTATCCCTATTAAGTTTTTCCTCATAATCTTCATATAATTTTGTGATTTAAAATAAGACAATGATATGAAGATTATAAGAACAAACTTCAACACACTTAGTAATTCAATCAATTCAATTCAATATTTTACTTAAGTCTCATCTCTCAATTACAGGTCATAAAACAAACATAAAACAATAAATTAGAGAGCCATTCTTTACAGAATTATCAGAGACTATAATTAAAACAGTATCTATAGCACAAACATATAAAACAATCTTATATAAATATATTGCATACATATATATATATATATATATAAACGTCTAAAATGTAACAAAAATAACTATAAGTCTACAAAAAGACCATAATTATAATCAAGTTGACGGATATTTCGCTTGACCGACAAGCTTCATCAGCGTCTGTAATCTTATTACACAGAATCGTTAACACTTGTTTCCGATTCCACATCCCGTAGGTTCATACGTTGGCTACTTTTTCAGACGTTTGAACCTACGGGATGTTGGATCGGAAACAAGTGTTAGCGATATATATATACGTCTGAAAATTAAACCAAACACTGTTAGAATTAGAACTTTGAGCCGTCAAGTTTGTGTTCTTCCCTCTACGGGATTTGAACTCACACCATTGATACACTGCAAAACCAATCGCTCAGCCTTATGTCCAGTGCCCTAGACCACTCGACCACATCCGCTATGTATATTACTTATTGTTGCTATCATATCTCACATAAACCTTTTTTATTTAAAGGAACGAAGAAAAGAAAAGAAAGTTACTAAATAAGCACAAGAACTATGCCACCACAATACAATTGATGGCAATATAACATATATTTTTAGAATAGAGATGCATTCATTTATAGATTAAGTGAATATTGCGGAAATAAAATGAAATATAACGCACACTGCAAACGATGTCGGAACAGGTCCAAAATCCAAGAGAAAAATCGTAGACAAGATCGATATCCCTCAGGCACATCACCGCTCACTTCCCTGGATTGGTACATACACTTCAACAAAAAGAGGTGTGGTTGAACTAGAATCATGGGCCCAAAACATTCATCTCTTAATGAACTGAAGCAGCCATGCAAGAGTTTTCCACGTGTGAGTAGAACACTAGCATTGTTGTAAAGAACACGTGAGTCCTAATCTTGATATCTATACATGTCATATAAATAATAATCGTGACAGATGTCATATGTATAATATATTAGTTCTGTGAAAAAGGAACGATAACCTTTGACAAACGAAGTGGTTACGAAATAATTTACGAAAGGCCTTGGTTATGAAGTTACCAAGTTACGAGATAGTAACGCCACCTATCGGGATAATTTAAAAAAATATTTTGTTAATTTCAAACCAGTAACGCGTATTTGAAAAAAAAACGTTCAGCTGACAAAATTTTGAAAAACAATAAAAAACAAACTGCCCCAAATTTATCGACATCGAATGGAATATTCAGAATAAGGTAGGGACAATTCGTGCATGACGTCACGTTATTTTGTCGTTCATTCACCAACGTCAGGTTAGTATGTTTTGTCTCACATTCCAATGATTTGACGTCATGACTAAGTAATTTGGCAGAGAACGTCTCGTGCAACGTTGTGACGTCATCGATGAATGCGGTTTTACACAAAATTTATAAATAGGACGTTGGCACTCGATGGGGATTGTTTGAAAAGCCTAAAAATAGACTCTTTGGAAAAATAAGACTTTTTTGGAAGGGTTAAATAAGTAATTCATTAACATATACAAGTTTTTCAAATCTGGTATGATTAATAGATCCTCACAATACAAAAAACAAAAACAAAAAGACTAACCGCAAGTAATTACAAATCGATTTATCGATTTTATTTTTGTTAATTGTTGTCTTATTTTAGACATTAAAAGTGTAAAAATATTAAAAAAAAGCATTTTTGTAGGTGGAAATTTTCAAATGTACTCTTAGAAGTACTACACAACCTATATAGACACTATACGAAAATAAAAGGAGCAGACAACCAGAGCTAGTTCCAGTAACCATGCTAAATATAGGACGAGGGGTTCCTATGGTTATAGGACGCGGACGTCGTAGAGAACACCCCAAGGACACTTCCAAAGGGGTCACTACGGGTGTTGCGCAACTTCCGGTTACGCATGCGCACACCCAAGGGAAAACCGAAGGGATCAAGTGACCTTCCTTCAAATCCGGTAGCCATGTTATTACTGTACTACTTCTAAGAAAAAACGCGGGGAAAACCGGGCATGCGCAGAACATAATTCCGGTCAGGGCCTCTTCCGGTCACGTGACTGACGTCACTTCTGGTCAAAAAGGCCCCGCTAGGGCGAATATGACGCAACGTCAGTTTGGGCATGCGCAGAGCATGCTTCAGGACAAGGTACGTGACTAGTGTCACTTCTGGTCACGTGATTTCCGATAACTCCACCGCATCGCTCCACCGCAAATGCGACTTTGTCGTGCCCATATACTACTCACGTGAGTCCTAATCTTGATCTCTGTGCATGTCATATAAGTAATAATCGTGACAGATGTCATATGTATAATATATTAGTTCTGTAAAAGAGGAACGATAACCTTTGACATAGTGAAATAAACGTTAGAGAATACCGACGGGACAATCAAAATTGAATAATTCAGAGAAATTAGCAACATAGAGTGTACAAGACGAAGAACAACAAAACAAAAACACTATTCAATATGTGTTGGACAACATTTAGCGCAAACAGTAGTCAACTTCGAACCAAAATTGAATTGCCAATACATTTTTTCTTCGCATGCACGCAACTGATAGAATACTTCTCCACGTGACGTTTATTTCTCCAGAAAACGTCTTGAAAGATAAGACAAAGCTATTATTTCGTTAAAAATCAAGTTGTTGGTTAAAGACAGGCACACAAATGTGGCGGAGTTAATCAGGTCAATGGGATCTCAATTACAATTTTCCCTTCTTGATAATGAGATCGCAATTACAACCTTCCCTTCTTGATAATGAGATCTCAATTACAACCTTCCCTTCTTGATAATGAAATCGCAATTACAGCCTTCCCTTCTTGATAATGAGATCTCAATTATAACCTTCCCTTCTTGATAATGAGATCTCAATTACAACCTTCCCTTCTTGATAATGAGATCGCAATTACAACCTTCCCTTCTTGATAATGAGATCGCAATTACAACCTTCCCTTCTTGATAATGAGATCGCAATTACAACCTTCCCTTCTTGATAATGAGATCTCAATTACAACCTTCCCTTCCTGATAATGAGATCGCAATTACAGCCTTCCCTTCTTGATAAAGAGATCTCAATTACAACCTTCCCTTCTTGATAATGAGAACTCAATTACGACCTTCCCTTCTTGATAATGAGATCTCAATTGCAACCTTCCCTTCTTGATAATGATATCTCTACAACAGCAATACATGTAATATTTTTGTTTACATCATAATATAGTTTATTCAAAATCTCCTGTTTACAATAACCTTAATGGCCCAGGAGTGAACATTAAGGGTCCCTGTCTTACATAAATCTCACTTGTCCAGGGGTAGCAAGTGAAAATAAACATATTTCACATTCATTTGTTTTTACATTTCATTATAATATACACAATTAGACGATACAATTATTACCATGCATTAACTTTATATTAATAAATAATAAATACCCATATGTTATTCCAAAAAAGTTCTAATTTGTTTTTATCATTTTCATTAATATGCGAAGTTTGTAATGTGCATTGTAAATGTTTTTTAAAATTATTGTTCCAAGTGTTGAAAATTGTTTGATCTCCAATTCCGGATTGGTTATATTTCACCTTATTACGTATTTTCCATATTTCCCACTTTGAGATAAAAATTACGGTATTAAAATGACGTCTAAATCCTCACCCCAATATAGCTCTAACATAATATTTAATACCTTGATTTCTATATTAGCTGTTAATCCAGATCTGTTAAGTATTGCTTCTATTTCTTTTATAATTTTTTCACAGAAGGACATTAAAGAAATAGATGCTGCATCGTTTCATCGTTGTCTTTTATTTGGTAGAGATGGCATCTACCGTTTGACAAATTCATTTTTTTTTTCAATCTATGTTCTGTATAATTTATATTATGGAGACCTTTCCACTGGAATTCTTTGACCTTAATAGTAACTTTGATTTTCTTTAATTTTGTCCAAATTTGTGTCCAATCAATATTACCCCCGTACTGTTCTCCCCACTTAATCTGACATTTCGGTTTTATATTGTGTTTAAAGATTCCCTGAATTACTTTTATTTTCAAATAGTCGTATTTGACTCATTTAAAATTGTAGCTTATCGTTGATATTTAAGGTAACTCTACGTTCTGGTACTATTGTAGTTTCACCTTTTAAGACTTTTATGAACCTTTCGCGGATTGTTTTTTTTTATCTTAGAAAACTGAAATGCAGTTCCTTCTATCTATTAATAAATTGTATATATCATGACAACATTTAAAATTTGCATTATTTGAATCCCAAATATCGTTTATAGTTCGTAAGTTACTTTGCAGAAACGAGGTAAACATTAATGGTTTGTTTTTAAAAGTTATTTAAGAGTTACAAAATATTCTGGTTTTTAGAATGGAATCAATGTCATTTTTACACAATTGAATAAGTTTCTGTAATTTTGACCATGATTGGATACATATTTTGTAAAAAAATTGGTAATATATTTAAATTTAGAGTTGATACATTAGAGCACTTACATACAAAATAGTTTTCATTAAACCTCATTTCTAACTTACGGAGCCAATACTTACCAATTGCATTCCAACTTGCTAATGGTTCATGTAAAATTCGGTATAGAAGTTTAATTCTTTTGCTGTCAATATATTCTTGTATGTTAATCATACCCGTGCCTTCTTTTTCTACTCCCAAGCAGCAAGCTTTCCTATCTATTTGATTAATACCCTTCCCCAGATAAAACCCATTCCAAAGTTGTTATTTCTTTTACGTATTTTTCTGGTATTCCCCGCATTTCAATTTCGTAACCACAAGAGAGATCAAGAAATTGTTCACTATTAAAGTTTTACCTGTATATGTCAAGTTTCTACTTTTCCAAACATGGACACAATTTTTCAGTTTATATATTATTGATTTCCATATCTCATCATTTTGTATATTATAACCATGATGAATGCCAAGAGTCTTAACATTATCCTTTGTCCAAACTATTTTTGTAAACTTGGGTCTGTTATCTTTAGCCGATCCAATATACATACCTTTTGTCTTTTCATAATTGACTTTTGAACCAGAGGCTTTTTCAAATATAGTTAAAATGTCAAAAGATTTTTTGACAGATTCATCATTTTTATAAAATAGAGTGTCATCTGCAAACATACAGAGCTTAGTCTCGATATATTCCCCATCTTTCCCCCAGGTAATTTGACCCCTTGTATTTCACTATCCCCCTAATAGCACAGGCTGCAGGTTCGGCCTGTAGTATGTAAACAAGAGGCGCTATTGGACACTCTTGTCTACAGGACCTTGATATATTGAAATATTTAGACAAAACCATTGGTCTTGATACAAGTTTGTGCATATTTGAATAACATTTGAACCCACTCCCTAAATTGTTCACCAAAGTTAAATTTGTTTAATACATGTGGATCACCCATCAAGATTCTACCCGATCGAAGGCCATTTGTTGATCTAAAAATATTATGATACCGTCATCATCTTCACGATCAGTATATTATATTACATCTTGTATTAGACGGTTAGCTTCACTGATATTACGACCTTTTACAAATCCCTTCTGGTCCGAATGTATTAATTTTGGTAAAACAACTTTTAATCTTTCTGCAAGAATTTTTGCAATTATTTTGTAGTCACTGTTTAATAGAGTCAGTGGTCTCCAGTTCGTATATCTTCACGCTCCCGACTTGTATGTAATAGAGTAAGAACCCCCTTATATTGTGAAGGAATTAGTTCTTTTCTATCGAAGGTATCATTTACAAACAGAAAGAATTCGTCTTTGATTTGTTCCCAGTAAGTTACATAATTTTTAATGAATAGATTTGAGAATTTGGGTGATATATCTAATCATTCTTATTCGCATTATAAGCATTGTAATTATTTGAGTGAGTGGTTGCTCTTAAGTGGAAAATGGGCAATATTTCAGCTGTGTCATTGCGAGAATAAGTTAAATTCAATGATATGATAATGATGTCTGCCTTGTACTCGACCAAAACACTGAATTGGATTTTAATAGAGCTACTTCGCTGAGACAAGAGTCTGTTGGTAGGCATGTCCCTCCACTCGGACACATTATCCGAATTTTGAGCAAGCAAGTATTTGCCCTTTCTCCTTAATGTTGTGTGGTTACCAGTGGCTAGCACTCCAACCTTTACACCACCGATGCGGTGTCAAAATTCATCATCACAATTTGATAGAAAAAATATAACTGAATGTAAGGTGTCGAAATGGGCGTATAGATATTGAATTTACTTCAACTTATTCAAGGCATTCCTACCTCCTCTTAAGTTGGGCGAGTAGGATTCATTCCTTTTGCCTTTAGTGTGATGTACTCGATAGTTGCAGTACAGTCATAACCCGTAACTGAGAAAAGTTGAAAAATACCAAAGAGGGAAATTAGAAACCGTAACACTGTTTGTTTGATGGTGTTTAACGCGACTTTGAACAATATTTTAGCTATAGTGTGGCAGTTACTTTTATTTAATACCCGGAGAAAACCACTGATCTGTTGGAAGTCATTGACAAACATTGTCACATAATGTTGTACACATTACCCTGATCGAGATTCGAACGAACTCACAAACATCAGTGGTTATAGGCACTGATTGCATAGGTAATTGGATATCCAACTATCATAGGATCATGACCACGACGATCCCTACCACAACAATACAATGGCAAGAAAGCGGACGCAAAGATAAACGATGGTCTACCAAACACTACACAGAACATTAAAGCTTGAGCAACAGACGCACTCAAAACCCCGTGGGTGAACATATGCAGAGTACTTCGACATTGAATGAGTTATAGTTGACAACAAGAAGAGTTTGAAGAAACAATGTATCAAAGGGGTATTTTCAGTAAAAAGGGTTAGGTATCTATTGCACTTCATCATATATAATGATAATGAAGTCTACTTTGTACTAGACCAAAACGCTGAATGTGATTTTTATACTGCTACTTCACTGAAACAATAATATGTGGGTAAACATGTCGCTCCACTCCGTCACATCAACATGATTTCGAGTCATCCAGTCTTTGCCCTTTCTTCTTAATGGACTTAGTGGAGAAGCAGTAAATAACAATTGTATTAGTTGTTTGCTTGATTCGATCGAACTGGGCTTCACACGAGGCGAGCACGCTAACCTTTACCCCACCAAAGCGGTTCTTAATGATATGAAAAATACCTAAAAGGGAATGTTGTCCCAATTCATAACCACAATTTAAGAAATAAATTAAAGCTGAATGTAAGATGTCGAAATGGGCGCATAGTCGTTGAATTTCATTCAACTTATTCAAGGCATTCCTATCTCCACTTAATTTGGGCGACTACGATTCGTGCCTTTGGCCTTTGGTGCGATGTACTCGATAGTGGCATTAAACATTCATAACGCGCAACTGAGAAAAGTTGGAAAATACTAAAGAGGTAAATTAGGTACCGTAGCAGTATGTTTGTTTGTTTGTTTGTTCAACAACATTTCAGCTATATCGTGGCGGTCAGTTTTATTGGTGGAGGAAACCGGAGGAAGTGGAGAAAACCACCGATCTGTCGCAAGTCACTGACAAACTTCGTCACATCATGTTGTACACCTAGCCCTGATCGAGTTTCGAACTCACAAACATCAGTGGTGATAGGCACTGATTGCATAGGTAGTTGTAAATCCAACTACCATACGATCATGACCACGATGGGCCGTAACGTAACAATGCAATGACAAGCAAGCGAACAAAAAGATTAACAATGGTCCATAAACCACAACACAGAAGATTAAAGATTGAGCAATATACCCACACAAAACCCCGTGGTTAAACCAGGGTACTTAAGATTGACCAAAAAACCCACACAAAACCCCGTGGTTAAACCAGGGTACTTAAGATTGAGCAACAAACCCACACAAAACCCCGTGGTTGAACCAGGGTACTTAAGATTGAGCAACAAACCCACACAAAACCCCGTGGTTGAACCAGGGTACTTAAGATTGAGCAACATACCCACACAAAACCCCGTGGTTGAACCAGGGTACTTAAGATTGAGCAACATACCCACACAAAACCCCGTGGTTGAACCAGGGAACTTAAGATTGAGCAACAAACCCACACAAAACCCCGTGGTTGAACCAGGGTACTTAAGATTGACCAACAAACCCACACAAAACCCCGTGGTTGAACCAGGGTACTTAAGATTGAGCAACAAACCCACACAAAACCCCGTGGTTAAACCAGGGTACTTAAGATTGAGCAACATACCCACACAAAACCCCGTGGTTGAACCAGGGTACTTAAGATTGAGCAACATACCCACACAAAACCCCGTGGTTGAACCAGGGTACTTAACATTGAGCAACATACCCACACAAAACCCCGTGGTTGAACCAGGGTACTTAAGATTGAGCAACAAACCGACACAAAACCCCGTGGTTGAACCAGGGTACTTAAGATTGACCAACAAACCCACACAAAACCCCGTGGTTGAACCAGGGTACTTAAGATTGAGCAACAAACCCACACAAAACCCCGTGGTTAAACCAGGGTACTTAAGATTGAGCAACAAACCCACACAAAACCCCGTGGTTAAATCAGGGTACTTAAGATTGAGCAACAAACCCACACAAACCCCGTGGTTGAACCAGGGTACTTAAGATTGACCAACAAACCCACACAAAACCCCGTGGTTAAACCAGGGTACTTAAGATTGAGCAACAAACCCACACAAAACCCCGTGGTTGAACCAGGGTACTTAAGATTGACCAACAAACCCCCACAAAACCCCGTGGTTGAACCAGGGTACTTAAGATTGAGCAACAAACCCACACAAAACCTCGTGGTTAAACTAGGGTACTTCAGATTGAGCAACAAACCCACACAAAACCCCGTGGTTGAACAAGGGTACTTAAGATTGAGCAACAAACCCACACAAAACCCCGTGGTTAAACTAGGGTACTTCAGATTGAGCAACAAACCCACACAAAACCCCGTGGTTGAACCAGGGTACTTAAGATTGACCAACAAACCCACACAAAACCCCGTGGTTGAACCAGGGTACTTAAGATTGACCAACAAACCCACACAAAGCCCCGTGGTTAAACCAGGGTACTTCAGATTGACCAACAAACCCACACAAAACCCCGTGGTTGAACCAGGGTACTTAAGATTGACCAACAAACCCACACAAAACCCCGTGGTTAAACCAGGGTACTTAAGATTGAGCAACATACCCACACAAAACCCCGTGGTTAAACCAGGGTACATAAGATTGAGCAACATACCCACACAAAACCCCGTGGTTGAACCAGGGTACTTAAGATTGACCAACAAACCCACACAAAACCCCGTGGTTGAACCAGGGTACTTAAGCTTAAATGAAATCAAATGTGTCATAATTGACAGAAAGAAGAGTTAACTTTAAAGATACCAAAGGGGTAATCAGAATCCGTAAATCGAAGAAGAACAGACAACACTATGGCCAAAAAAGGTACAAAAGGACAAATAACTATCTACAAGACATACACATAAAACTAAAGATCGAGTACCACGTACCCTACTAAAAACAGGGGAGTGAAAAGACATATTAATTATATATTTATATTTATATTATAATTGGTAAGGTATTTATTGAATAAATTTAAATAATTTAAATAATTATGGCTCGTAAGAAAAAACCCATTTAATAACTATTTAATAAATAAATGATATGGTACTATATAAATAACACATGGTTGACAATGAATTTCTCGGGGTAACAATCTGCTCTTCCACTCTCTCAGCTATGTGTTGTTTGTTTTATTATACTGAATGTTCTACTCTCCTGGCTTCATTCTTCTTTATGATTTTGATGCCCTGAATTTCAATTGCTGTTGTCTTTAAATGTATTAAACTGTGATATCGATAATGTGTAATAAATAAAATTATATACATTTTTTGTATTTGTTAATATTTTCCTGCCATTTTGGTGTATGATTTATACAGATGGGTGTTCTTAAATGAAAAGTGAGCAATTTTGTCAGCTATGCCATGTGATAGACTAAATTATCACCCTCTGCCATGTGATAGACTAAATTGGCACACGCTCCTTAACCAACGAGAAGATAGGAAATTTGCATGTAATACAATAAATTAAAATGGTAAATAATTTGCCACTAATGATCATTTAAATACCATTTACAGACTTATTGTCTAGTCGAGTCAAAATGTCGTATTTCAACCTTCATGAAAAACATTTTAAAGATAAAATTTGTCTATTCGTCCCCAATAAAACATCACTATTAGAACAGAGTTGAGAAAAAATAATATCAAACAACATTTATAAATAGGCGAGCAACTGGTTTTTAAATGATCATTGGATTGCATAACAATCACGTGATTTTCAATACGAATATATACAGTAATTTCATTAAAAAGGGTTAGGTATCTATTGTACTTCATCATAGCACATCCAAACAACATAAGACCCAAGGTAAGAAAGTTATTATTAGCTAAGAATTCTGAATTATATTTGAGATTCTTTAAACATTCTGGTGCACAACATATGGCTTGCATACACGATTACATGAGATACACCAATCTAATTAAAATTAGATCTTCGCACTTGCTCCCTATTTTCTATCGGTGTCTATAAGTCTATGATAGTGTCTTAAGCTGTCATACACTGAGCTGCATGGGAGTATAAACCAAATTATATGTATGAATTTCTATTATAAGTCTATGATAGTGTAGTGTGCACTAAATGTACTTTAATTTATATGTAATAGCTGTATATCTAAGAGGATAGGAATGTGATATACTGTCTTGTTTCCTCATTTAATATATAATCAATTAACAATGGTGTGTTAGGTTTCTTCATGATAGTATTTATAATTTGTAGCATACTTTTCTTAATATTTAATCATCTACTTAAAACAGCCTACGTATAGTATTTATAGGTTCAAGAATTCTGTGAAATTGATCAAAAGACATAAAGAGTTCGAAAAGACCAAACGCTGCCGTCTTTAAATCTAGAAGTTTTGATAAACAAATAGTTTCTATATTACAACATGTTTTTTTCAACTTAGTATTGTCTTCTCCATATTATGTTTGATGTTTCTGTGTATTGGAATATATTCATACTTATCCTATGCTTACCATTAGATACATTGTCAGATTGTAAAATACATACAATATGCGGATATTTAAATTATGATTAACATAGCACTAGGTATGTGTGTGTGTGTGTGTGTGGGAGGGCGGAAGGGGTATTTGTTTAATCAAATCGCTTTTTAATTAAAAGAAAAACAAATTAGAATTTGGGTGATATATTTAATCATTCTTATTCGAATAAAGTATTGTAATTATTTGAGTGAGTGCTTGTTCTTAAGTGGTAAATGGGCAATATGTCAGCTATGTCATGGCGAGAATAAGTTAAATTCAATGATATGATAATGATGTCTGCTGTGTAATGTCGTAATTCAACCTTCGTGTGAAGCTATTTAAAGATGAAATTTGTCAATTCGTACCTATTAGAACAACACTATTAGAACAGAGTTCGCAATTAATTATATCAAGCAAAATAAAAAAAAAAAGGTGAGCAACTGATTTTTAAATGATCATTGGATTCCATAGCAATCACGTCATTTTCAATACGAATGCATAGAGTAATTTCACTAAAAACGGTTAGGTATCTATTGCACTTCGTCATAACATCCAACCAACATAAAACCCAAGGCAAGGAAATGACTATTAGCTATGAATTCAGTATTATATTTGAGATTCTTGTACATTCTGGTGTACCTCATATGGCTTGCATAAACGATTACATGTATATTACTTTAAGAATGCTGTCGCTGAGCTGCACGGGAATATAACACAAATTATATGTATGATTTTCTATAATAAATCTATGATAGTGTATTGTGAACTACGTGTCTTAAGCTTGCATACACTGAGCTGCACGGAAGTGTAAACCAAAGTATATATATAATCTATGATAGTGTATTGTGCACACAGTGTCTTAAGCTTTCATACACTGAGCTGCACGGGAGTATAGATCAAATTATGTGTACAATCTATGATAGTGCATTGTGGACTAAGTGTCTTAAGCTTTAATAGGGAAAAATGGTCCACTTTATACCAAAATCTAACTGCCAATGTCATCTTTCGTCATCTGTGTGCAACTGACAGAATACTTCTCAACTGACTCAACGTGGCCTTCACATCTTTCCTTGAAAATCCAGGTGCGGCTAAGGACGTGTACAAAATGTGGCAGGGTTAAAACGATCAACGGGATCACAAATTCAACCCTTCCCTTTTTGATAAGGGTAATAACAAAATTACCGAACTCTGAACATTCTTACAAAAGGAAAGTCAAAACTCATAATTATATAAACAGACAAAATCAGTCAACAACCGGAAAACTGTGAAAACCGTAATGACCCTGAGTTGGTACAGGCATTTCTAAAGAAATGGTGGGTTGAATGAGATTTTAAGGTGCCAAACCTCCCGCTCTCATTATGGTTAAAGGATCTCCACAACAGCAATACATGTATATTTTCTTTTATACATGACTGTTGTTTTAGCATTTCATGATCCTGTATTAATTGTACATATTAGTTTTACCCCTTGCTGGACCTCTGCATATATTATAAGTAAACAATTGTTATCTGATGTAATCGTATATTCAAGAGAAGGGTGTATAATTTTTAATTAAATCCATAATGCACTTTGCCGTTTTCGTCCCAAATATAGAATTACTTCTGTAATAGAACAAATAAAACGTAATACTTTATGTCTGATGTTTCTATGTATTGAAATATGATTCGATTGACCTGGGCTTTACTCGAGGCGAGCACGCTAACCATTACACCACCGATGCGGTTTTTAATGACATGAAGCATGTTTTAAAGCGAATTGTCTCCAATTTCATTATAACAATTTGATAAATAAATTATAACTGAATGTTTGACTCGTGGTTTTAGCCTTTAGCGCGATGTACTCGATAGCGGCATTAAGCATTCATAGCCCGCGACTGGGAAAAGTTGGAAAATACAAAAGAGGTAAATTAGGTATAATATGTTTTTTTGTTTGTTTGATGGTGTTTAGCGCCAATTTGAACAATATTTCAGCTATATCGTTAGGGTAAGTTTTATTGGTGCCACCAATGGTGCAGAAAACCGGAGGATTCGGGGGAAACCAACGAAGCTTGAGCAACAAACCAACACAAAACCCCGTGGGTGAACCTAGGTACTTCGAAATTAACTGAGTCATAGTTGACAGCAAGAAGAGTTTGAAGATACCAAAGGCGTAACCAGAATCAATAAATCGACGAAGAACAGACAACACAATGACCAAAAGAAAAAGTACAAAAGGACATAGAATGATCTACAAAACAAACACATAAAACTAAAGATCGAATAACACTTCATTAAACTATTTTTAGTGCAATTTACAATGTTTCTATTTACAGATGAAAATTGTTATTTTTGCCTTTTTAATGGTCATCGTGTTGACGCTTGTTGAAAGTCAAAAACGCAGTGGATCGGGATGGGGGGGGGGGAGGGGGGTTGGGGGGCATGATGACGGGAGGCATAGGGGCTCGATCAGACTGAAAAGGGATTTAAATAATAAGTCGGTACAGCGGGATCTTGGTAGCGGACAACATAGATATCCTGAAGATGTCAAAAGGAAATACCATGTGCACATGTCATATGAAAGAGTGGCAAGAAATGCACAGACCTTGAAGAACGTCCACGAAAGAGCGTTTGCTGAAACAGAAGATGCTGGTAAATGATTAAAAATACAATGTCACATGGCTTAGCATGGGCGTTTCTCATATGGTTAAGCATAGGCGTTTCTCACCCTCTTATTACCATGCAAAGAACTAAATCTGTTCTCTTATTACAAATATGAATCCTATCTAAACCGAACCACCTGGGGACCAGCTTTTGGATTCGGGAGAGACTATGTTCGGTTTATACAGATTGGTATAATTGAGAGTTCTTACATTAGGACTTCTAAAGTTCGCTTTATACAGGGGTCGGTATAGACAGGTTTCACTGTAGTTTGCAAGAGACTTAAATGACAATTTATTTTAATTAGATTTATGCTGTATATATTTGTCGATATACAAACATCTAATAACATCCTGTATGAGGTCACTGTAATTAACCTGTAACTCATATTTAACCGTCCAATCATATATATGCTAGAAAATGATAATGATCAATCAGAAAACAGAAAACAGCTTATGTTCGATTAATCTATAAAATAAACAAAGTGACTACCACCAGAAAAACTAAATCCACATTTTCAGTTTGGACAGATTAAAGCATAGATTTCGTAAATAATGTAATTATTAAATTGTCCACATCTTTATATCAATATAACAACCGTTCCTGTGTATAATATAAGTTTTAAGCTCCCCAGTGATCGTCTATCGTTCTTTGGACGGTCAGTAAATTGTTGAAGGGTGAGCGCTTTAGTGCGAACCCTTCAACAATTTACTGACCGTCCAAATAATCATAGTCGGTCACGGAAGCTTAGAACATTTTTTCACGATATTGCTGATCTATAACTTGATACAGTAACTAACTTTTTTCCACGAATTATGTTTGACGGACTTTCGTGGAAGTTCTAAGGCTAAATACTTAATGGTCACTAGACCAAATTAAGCACCGCCCACTGACCTTCTGTAATTTTCCGTCTGCATCGTTATTTGTATGAATGGAATTTTCTCCTGGCCAGGTAAAACGTATTAATCTTATTCTCTAGATTTCCATATATGTCTCTCCTTTCTATCGTTATTTTTAGGAATGATTTTATCCAATCATAGGTCGTCAAATAAATTCAACATCGTACAAAGTTTATTTTTCACAGATTGTTTACAATGCCAACGTCGTGTGAGTAATAAATTATGGAAGTCGAGAATCTTAAAAGAAGCGGAAGATATCAAAACATTGTTGGAAAAGTATTATATCACTTGCGTACAGATGGACGACAAAAGATGGTATTGGGTTAGGGTTATGGTGTTTAACGGCACTATCAACAATATTTCAGCTATATCGTGGCTATCAGTTTTATTGATGTTGAAATTCGTGGTTTACTATTGTTTCCTTTTTATGTGGTATAATGGCATTGTACCCATCTTATATTTAGATGATGGTAGAAACTATCGGCTCTCTCCAGTAGAACTAATATTATACATGTGACAAATTCTATGACACGAAGATAAAATATATGTCATGAATAATTTTCAAGATAAAAGCAGTCTTTTCAATACAAAATAGTTCGCCTAGCTGTGAGTTGGTATTTTACTAGCTTGAGGAAAACACCTTTACCCACGAGGGAGGCTTAATCTAGGTTAACAGCACCAATCTTTCCTTTTTAAGAATATTTACATTTTTCTATATAATAATCCTTGGATCTCGCGAAATAGAATTTAAAAACAAAATATTTTATTTGTTTTATATAAATCAATACTTGCTCTATAATTTCTACTCTAGATTCTTTTCCAAATCAACCAAATTTCTATAGTGTTAGGTACATATCTTTTCATGTTGGTATTTACTTAAAATATTAATATTTTGAAAAGAAACTGTAAACAGTGATGGTCAACAATTCCACACTGATCATCAAAACGAAGAATCAACTTTCACCGACAAACACGCGCGAACACACAAGTTGTAATTCCATGTACATGTCATAAAAGTTGCAGATTCGAAATTTTTCATTATATCTTATTAATTTTTTCATATTTTAGGTAAGCCTTGGCATGGATGATAGGATAAAGAACCACATATAGATTGCAGGACAATTAACAACCGCTAAACATCATTACTTGGTGATGCACTAAATTGTTCTGACATTATTTCATAATCCAGTCATACATAGCTTATTAAAACTACATTTTTCTGATTTAAAACTACCGGTATATTTTTCTAATCTAAAACTATATTTTTCTAATTTAAAATTATATTTTTCTAATTTAAATATATATTTTTCTAATAACTATTTTTGGTATGTACTTCATATAGACCATTTCCACATTTTCGACTTCTAGAATTATACATATGACAGGAGTTATTTCCCCTTAATGTGGACAGTTGGGCCCCCTTTCATTCTAAGTTCTAAGAAAATGACATATTTCCTCCCATAATCTATTGAAAATGTAAATCCCATGTTGTAACAATTTCCTCTTTGCTAAAAAATAACCTCGTTTTAAACAAGTTTTAAATATCCACAAAATAGGAGAACATTATATTGAAAGTCATTACTCTTGCTAGATCGGTTACCATTTTGTTCATCGTAAGGGAAATAACTCGCGTAAAAATGCAAAAACAATATTGTGCTTACTTTGTATTTTATAATATCTCACTTATTTCTTGTATTTGCTCTTTATTATTAAACGGAAAGCAGAAATTTCTTTTGTATGTTTGTTTAATTTGCTTGGTCAATCAATGCCTATAATCACAGTTCAAGATGCTAACTCGATTCGAGGAATGTCTAGGTGTACTCGATACACATTGTATGTGACAAACATTTGTAAACGACTTGTAGTCGATGGTTTGTTCAATAATAAAAGCTATGGGCCACGGTGGAAAACTGGGCATGTGTGGGGATTTGAGTAAGAACCAAATGTTTTGACTTTTGTAGCGACTACACTGCTCCTTCTCTTTTCCAAAATCTATAATAGAGGTCTTTAATGTACAGAGAGAATGGTATTCTCCAAACATGTTACCTACTATATATGGTTCATTTTCTGACTTGCCATGTTATAACCTGACAACCCCCTCCCCCAAATGGTCATATTCGCCACTTTGGCCATGCTAACAATTCAGGGTTGACCAGTACCCATATCATGGAAGACGTGCAACGTTAGACTAAAACACGTGTTTTCACAAAAATTCAACGTTAATGACGAATGTCTGCATTCTATGCAATCCTGTCTTACAAAATCTTAATTCAGACACGAAGGAGCAGTACACTACATCTTATAGCACATGTTGAGGACAAGTTCGTCCCGAACGTCTTGTTTGATACAGTTACTCACTGTTGTATTTGACGCCATATTTCCGGCCCTTTTCTCATTTTTGACTTATTACCGGGTTTGTAACTAGATTAACACGATGAGGGACATCAGTGGAGCTGGAGCTGCTTCTATTTCTGGAGCACCTAAGTTCATCCCCAGTTTTCAGTGGGGTTGGTGTTACTCCATATTTAGTCATATGTGTATTTTTTTGTAGATCGCTGTTTGTCCTTTTGTACTTTTTCTTTTGGCCATTGTGTTGTCTGTTCTTCTTCGATATACGGGTTCTGATTACCCCTTTGGTATCTTCGAAATCCTCGTACAGATATTATTAATAAAAAAAAAGCAAAAAAAAAACCACAACGTCAGAACAATACCAAAATCATATACATGGAGACAAAATCGATACCCTGGACACGCTACTTTCGACTACTTTCTTAGCTTGGTACAGGCACTGTCATTAAAAGGTGACAGGGTTAAACAAACGTAGAAAACCGAAAGGAAATCAATAATAAACAATCCACCGACACTGGCAACATTGGGCACACAAGACACATAGTGAAGACAAACAAAACACAAAATAACACTGAAAATTAAAACGATGAGCAACATGGATGCCACAAAAACCGCGGGTGAACTCGGGTGCTTGCGAAAAGTAAGCAGACTATTCTTCTTATAAAACATCCGCCGTATCACATACATATGCATGTATATAGTTAACAAGAGTTTGACGATACCAAAGGGATAATCAGAATTCGTAAATTGAAGAAAAACAGACAACACAAGAGCCAAAAGAAAAAAGTACAAAAAGACAAACAACGATCTACAAAACATACACATAAAACTAAAGATCTACTAACACGAACCCCACCATAAACCGGGGCTGAACTCAAGTGCTCCGGAAGGGTAAGCAGTTCCTGCTCCACTAGTGGCACCCGTCGTGTTGATATAGTTACAAACCTGGTGATAAGTCATGAATGAGAAAATGACCAGGAAGTGTTTACGACCAGTGGAATATATCTGTCGAAGATACAGGAAAGAAAATAAACTACTTAGAGATGGATGTTTCGTAACGGTCAACCAGATTGTGATGACGACCAAATAATCTTTGTTGCGTTGATTTCAACCTAGGAGCAAAAAAAGTTTAAAGGTACCAAAGGGGTAATCAGAAGTCGTAAATAGAAGGACAAACAACACAATGGCAAATTTAATAGCCTTGGGTTTGACCCGATCAAGTCTCGAACCTACGATATACCCCACGCAAGGCGAGCTATCTAATCATTACACCACCGATACGGCTATTAATGTCCAAAGGAAACAGGACAAAATGACAAACAACGATCTACAAAACATTACACAGAAAACTAAAATCGACCATCAAGAACCCCGCTAAAAGCATGGTATGAACTCTGGTGCTCCGGAAGGACGAGAAGTTCCTGCTCCACATGTAACCACATGAGCTTGTCCTTTTTTACTTGTCTTAGTGGGTTTCCTTGTTGTTCAATGTTGTAAAATGTCCGTGTTGTGATATCCGCTACGAATTTGGCGTAAAACGATGTTCGGATCGTCTTTACTACTATTTGTTATGTAGGTGTCAAACCTATAATTCACCAATCAGAACTTAGAACATATACAAAAGTAGTCCCTTTTAAAGAAAATAGTTCCTTTCGCTTTGTTGTATTGTGACAAATACTGAATGGAATGGAATAATTAAAATTGATAATGGAAGTTATATATATATGGATTAATTTGAGCCCAAATTTGATGCATTTAGTTGTATTTTAATACCTCTATGGAGAATTTGATGCATGACCTATAAATATTGAATTTCCTAGAGATGACCGAGCTATTTTTAGAGTAGGTGTTTTCCATAGCCTGACATTTCATTGCAAGACTTTAAACATCCCCTGATATTTTCTCACAGAACGTAGAGGAATCGTGTACGCTTCAGAAAATATATGGTCTTAGAAAGGTTAAACTTAAAATAAAATAGCCAGGCAGGCTCGAAAAAACACAAAGAGGGAGAGGCGATAAGGTGCCAAATTGGCCCCACATTATATTAAAAAATAATGCTTGACATAGAATAAATACAATTTACTTATTTAATTGATAGATAAACAAATTTACAAAAAATATAACTTTCCGTGAAATTGGGTGCGTTATGACGTCATACTGACATCATAATTAGACGGATAATGCTAGAAATGGACTACAAACGACATATTTAATGTACATTTTAACTATTTTATATACCTCCACAGTCTTCCACCAACACCAAATTGAGCAGCTGTTTTGAGTATAGAGGGTTAATGATTATATCAAAATATTTTGTTGGTGGAGGATTGTGGAGGTTGTTAAATATTAATTTATTTATAACCGCAGCCAGACCCTTAAAATCAATATTTTCACTCTTCTGATTATATATATGAGACCATTATATACACAATCTGTACATTTCATGATTCATTTCAAGTAATGAAATTCATCAGTAAATAACTCATGTTTCTGTAAATAATTGTATTTATTTTAAATACAGTGTGTGTACATTGCAACCAAGTGAAAACTCAGTGCATGCAATCCGGCGTCAATGCCATAAAAAAACTGGGGACTATAAGTGCCATATATGGCCCCATATTTAATGAATCATTATCTTAGAAAATAATTGACTAAAATTTGATGTATTATAGACGAGATCATACTTTTGATTGTAAAACTTGTTTCCAACAAACTCGATACGTATTTGACGTCATTGTGACGTCTTGAGCGTTATTTGTTTTCTGTATTTCGTGGAATTTTGCCCGCGATATTTGGACGGTTTTCGAAGAAATTAAGCACCAGTCGTGCACCAGAAAAATATTTTACCAGATTATTAAAATAAATAAAACACAAATACTGTTAAAAGTATTTTTTTGGTTTCACGATGTGTTAAATTTCTTGAAAAACGACGGAAAAATGTTCAAATATTCCAAGCGCTTAGATGACGTTTTGATATTTGAGAAGCAATCTTTGCCGTAAAAAACGATGGTATGTTAGCACGTAACAGTTATATACAAATGTAAGATAAAAATAAAATAAACATCACTTCATCCAAAATAGTTTTTTTCATAAGCCCCCAATGATTGATTATATATTTTCTCCCGGGATACTGAAATAGTTATTACTACAGGGATACGGAGGTAGCCGTTTAATGGTCTATCGATGCTACCTCTAAAATGAAGTAAACTAGTTTGATCCAAAAGGAGTAGATATGGGCACAATCCAACAGATAGCTCTCACATTATGACCCAAAGGTGTTTTATGTTATGCACTACATACACAAACGTTTGATCCATCATTTGTCCATCGGAGGTTAGGTGTTTAACACCACTTTCAAAAATATTTCATTTACTACTTTTGTGGCGGAAATTGGAGTACCCAGAGAAATCCACAAACCTGTCGCAAGTCACTGACAAACTTTATCACATAATGTTTTATCGAGTACACCTCGCCATGAATGGGGTTCAAACTCTCAACTTAAGTGGTGATAAGCAATGATTGCACAGGTAGTTGTAAATTCAACTACCATACGACCACGACGGCTCAAGTTCAGTTAAGATGAAAGGTAATTGTTGTATTGATATTGAAGGAATTTATTATTATCACTGTTTATAAACCTTCTTTTCATATCAATAAATGAAAAGAATTGGTTTGCTGAAAGCATGTTTGTTGTTGGGTTCATTGGATGGAATTTGTATCTCATGTGAAGTTCCGTCGATTGCAGACACAACGTTAGGCATATCGGAACAATACCTTTTCTTTTGTCATCAGACTGGGATGGTTGGCCACTGAATTCACATAACATTTTCATAAATTATATAAAGTTTTCCCTTTTGCGCCCAAATTAAATTTTGAACTTCTATCAGTTCCATTCTCTTAAATCAACCTCCAATGGACAAATGATGGATCACAAGTTGGTGTATGTAGTGCATTGAAAATGCGTTCTGTCATGTGCATAAGTTATTATTTGCATGATTGACAGACACTATTCATCATTTTGTTTTCTAGCTTCTGAACTGTAGATCGAGAAAAAAAAATATTCTGGACAGGCAGCAAATAGCCAGACAATGGGGTTTGCAATTAATATTTCGCATGCACAATAGCGACCCCACACCACAAGTTGTGGTAAATAGAAATATTCTTCTGTGGTTTAAATGCGTATTAACTGCATTACATGTAAA
The DNA here is from genome assembly GCA_963383655.1 of Bathymodiolus septemdierum. Taxonomy (NCBI): domain Eukaryota; kingdom Metazoa; phylum Mollusca; class Bivalvia; order Mytilida; family Modiolidae; genus Bathymodiolus; species Bathymodiolus septemdierum. The sequence continues at coordinate 44,488,771 of OY726525.1, forward strand.
CTGTATGATTCTGTTTGATAAAGTCCTTTAACTAGAACAGGAACAAAATGTTCACTTGAGTGAAATAGTATTGTAATAAAAGATCGTGAACGTGATGTACAAGTATTAAAGAATGTCCAGGTATATTTTAAATGAGGTTGAAACAAGTCACCATTTGATATTAATTCGGTTGTATTTCATTTTGACGATTCTAATTACGGAAGACGATAACAACCATATTGCTTTTGATTGGATTAAAATTATAGCTGTATAATAATGTATAATATCCTATTATTAATAGAATCCTAACATGACTGCGAATTTGACATAAATAAAATAACAAATGGCTTTCACTAGGAAAACGCCGACTTTATGTGAAAGGAACACCAGACAGCTATGAGGAACGAATTTAATACATACCTTAGCGCGGGATGTAAAGGACACACTCCTTACGCGTAAAAGACAACTTTCAGAAGATTCTGATAGCAACAGTTTAGAAGGAGTGTTGTTGTTGGTTTGTCACAAAGCAAAATAATATCTACCATCTCCTCTTTTTTCTAGTGACAATCAAAGCAATCATACATAGACTCATGGCAGCGACACACATTTTACCTACACGATTAATCATATGGTTGTAAACTTGTTCTCATCATAAATATATATGAAATACTTGATTGTAAAACAATTATCCATCGACAACCACTTTCTATGGGATATCTGATTCCAAGGCTTGTTATCAGTTTATCAAAAAAACAAATATAATTCTCACAGGGTCCTTGCTAAAATCGTTACACATTAAACATTTTGCTTCATACCATTTCCCAAAATATTTCCATATTATTAAAAAAAAAGCGGTCTTTAAATATTGGACATATTTTTTCTATAGATTTGTGATGGTTGTCCGTAAAAATGTACTGGAATATATCATCACATTGGTTGTCGTTAAGAATAAAGTACGGTTAAAAAAGTGTTTAAACAAAGTTCTATTGTCCAAATAAATCTATCTATTACTTCTTTAAGATTAATACCAAAATTTCGACCATCAATGTTAATAAGTTTCTGAATTGATGCTCCAGATGGACGCACCGCCCCCCATAAAATTGGAAAAAATATATTTTTTTTGGCGTAAAATCGTGATTTTTCACAGGAAATACCCCAAAAATTTTCGCGCCACCCTCCGCTCGGCGTAGTTTTTTTAACTCCTCCCCCTCTAGCTTGAAATCCTGGATCCGCCCCTGATATTAACCTCAATATGTACATTATCAATGTCATAGCAGACGATGAATCCAAAATTGGTCTGTATGAGATTTAAGGTGACGAAAAAATTAATTACGAAAAACTACAATTTGAACGTGAAATAATAGATGTGGTACGTAGTTCTTATATTTAAAGATGACATTTTTAGATCAGATTTCATGAGATCATTCATGCAATTTCAGCATCATAATATAACCTCTGACAAATTAAGCGATCAAAATAATGAGAAATTTTATCACGTGAAACAAACCGTGGAAAACAGGAGACCGTCGACAATGGGTGACGTTGTGACATTACTATTCGTTCACTTTAATTTCATAATACAGTTTCGGAGAATGCTTTTATTCCTGAAATCATCCACATTGCATATTATGTTAAATTTATGCTGTGTATATTGAGTTTTATTATGCTTTGTTTTTGTTTTTTTAATGATATGCATTATAATACAATGATACGTATGTTCTGTATAATGAAAAAAATGACGTTCATTGCTTTTCATTACCTGAATTTGTCGATTCGCTGTGAGGAATTAGATACACATATTAAGTAACTGTATTTATTTCTGAAAAGCACATATTGTGAATAGATGTTTGAGAAAATTTTATCGACATCTGAGGTGGGGCCGATTTTGGCCCTTACAGCTCCCAGTCCTTTAGTAGAAAATGTTAATGAAATTAATTATAGGTTTCACACCTTAAGGCAAAAAACATCAAATTGAACTTTTGTTGCTATTATGTTCAAAGTAGCCTACAAATGTCACAACAGACACAGAGTGACATTTTTCATGCAAAAATGTTACAAAATGCATTGTGGTGTCAGATTACATGGTCGAAATGCATGTTATGTAATATTTTGGAATATTGCTCCCAAACACTGGATATACATGGACAGAGGGTATTGCAACTCATTTTATTTTTATTTATGACTTTATAATTATTGGGGATATGTGATTGAATGAGACTTTGCAGTAGAAGGGCATATAATATTGAAATTGTGGTTGTTATTAAAGATTTTTTTTAAATCATCATGCGCCAGTTAGTCGACTTCAAATATAGAATATGGTGATATCATTATTGGACTTTTTTCAATCCTACTAATCTTTCCTCATAAATTTTGGTAGATTCAGTTAGAATACATGCGAATTGTACTTATGAAACAATATAAAGCTGCAGAAAGCAGTTTTAATTGAAAATTATGTTATACAAATTTGGTAATTTTAGCCATCTCAGGATAATTATATTGACTGCTTAGCATTTCCTGTTAAATTTTCAAATTGTCAATTTGGATTTCATATTTTAGAGTATTATTTGGCTGTAACAGTACATTTGAACATCCAGCTTACTTAAACAGAGGGAAAAAGTTATGTGGAAGCATGTATTTATTGAGTTTTGGGGGAAATTATAGTTTTTCACCATAAGAAATTCCAAGACTTGAATATCAATAAATCATATTTTTGCATATTTGATGGAATTAGAAGGATTTTCAACTGGAGATCTATATACAAAAACTTATTTTATGCTTTAAACTTCATAATTTCTGGTGTTAAAGCATGAATTAACAAATTTAAGATTGATGTGAACTCATTTTATGGATAAAAAAAGAGGTAGGGGCTAAATGCAAACGTTTCATAGTATTAAGCTATTAAATATACAACTCAGGCATATATATGTGTAAAAAATCCTTATTATGTTAGAAATTAGCTTAATAACTGTAACATATTAGAGAATAACTAAGTTGTGGTATATTACACAATTTGAACTCAACAGCTGCAAATGAAGATATTTTCATTAAAAACCTTCAAGTGGGTACCTTTGCATTTGCACACTTATTCTTGCAAATATGAGACAGCCACATACTTTAAAATGTTTTTCTGTGGTTGATTTTGCCTAAGGAATAGAAATAAGGCCAACAAAGGGCTAGAGAAGCAAGTTTTGTTGCTCTTTAGGTGTCAAACCTATAATTCACCAATCAGAGCTTAGAACATATACAAAAGTAGTTCCTTTTAAAGAAAATATTTCCTTTCGCTTTGTTGTATTGTGACAAATACTGAATGGAATGGAATAATTCACAATTGAAGTTAAATATATAAGGATTATTTTGAGCCCAAGTTTGATGCATTTAGTTGTATTTTAATACATCTATGGAGGATTTGATGCATGACCTATAAATATTGAATTTCCCGGGGATGACCGAGCTATGTTTAGAGTAGGTGTTTTCCATATCCTGGCATTTCACTCCAAGACTTTAAGCATCCCCTGATATTTTCACAGAACGTAGAGGAATCACGTATGTTTCAGAAAATATATGGTCTTAGAAAGGTTAAACTTAAGATAAAATAGCCAGGCAGGCTCGAAAAAACACAAATTTAGTAGAAAATGTTAAAGAAATTAATAATAGGTTTCACACATTAAAAGAAGATTCACATTTTACTTGTTTTTTTGTATTTATTTACGCATACTGGTGTCCAACACGATTTCCATGTTAGATGATTTTGGTGTCATTTAACAATAACACTAAGGGTAACAATAGTAAAGCAGGAACTGCTTACCCATCCAGAACACCTGAGATCACCCCCGGTTTTTTGTAGGGTTCGTGTTGCTCGATCGTTAGTTTTCTGTGTGGTGTTTTGTAGATCGTTGTTTGTCCTTTTGTCCTTTTCGATTTACGGATTCTGATTACCACTTTGGTATCTTAAAAATATTCTAATTTAAGGTCGATGGGATGCTCTCATTTTCCCATATGCTTTCTCACGTACAGTCCCGTGTCATATGACAAATATATATCCTTAGTAACTTTGGGATCCGGTGGGACAGATATATTGTATGGTTGTCACTTGCTTCTAGACGTTTGTATGATATACTTTATTTCCCGTGACTGTATAATGAATTCTTCATTATCCTATACAATATATTAATAATTGCTGAGTTAGATTGCTGTCAAATTATAATATTAAGTATATATGTACCATCTACACACGCTTATACACATGTCTTACGTCTATCCCTAGATTTGCCTTACGAGAAAAGGTAACACTACGATTATTGAAACTCCCTTTTTAGGGAGTGGATTTGGTCGTGTGGTCTAGGGCACTGGACGTAAGGTTAAGCGAATGGTGCTGCAGTGTATCAATGGTGTGGGCTAAAATCCCGTGGAGGGAAGAACAAAAATTTGACAGCCCTAAAATCTAATTCTAACACTGTTTGGTTTAATTTTCAGACGTATATATATACAAAATCAACATTATTTACAATATAAATTACAGTTCTCCAGCTAGAATTTGAAAGGGACAGGGTGCCAGCACCTTGCAGGGCATTTTTTATGATAAAAAGGGCACTTAGAGAACTTTATCAATGTCATCACAGTCACTTGAAATCCAAATAACAAAACTACAAATAATTTGCTTAGTAGTTTGGTGTCGACGTAAACAATGCATGGCCGCTCACTTTTAAAGCGTCATCTGTCTATTAAATAGAGTTACGTCCCTTGATTTCGGGATTTTACTTTACGTCGTTGGAGGTACGGAATCTGTGCATGGCTTCCCGACTGACAAAAATGACCGCTGCGTCTTCACAAGAGATAATCGCAGGAAGGACATGATATTTTTTTAAAAGAAAAGTTCATGGGTATTGAAACAAACAGGGTTTTGAATATATTAGAAGAAATTTAGAAAAACAAACACGGCTTGAAGCGAGCGGGGGTAAAACTAGAGGCTCAGTGGGCTGCACCTGTGTCGCTCACCTTTCATTCTGCTTTGAGGAAACTTAATACAGAACCTTCCATAGGTGCTTCCCACCAAGTTTCGGTTCATTTGGCTAAGCATTTTCAGAGAAGATTTTTAGAAATCACCCAACCAGAAACAAGAATTGCCTATGGCAGCCATGTTTTTTTAACAGATCGGGATGAAAGTAGCAATATTTATAGAGAACCTTCCACAGATGCTTCCTACCAAGTTTCGGTTCAATTGGCTAAGCAGGGAAGAAATCGACCAATCTGAAACAAGAATTACCTGTAGCAGCCATGTTTGCTAACGAATCGGGATGAAATGAGCAATCTTTATAGAGGACCTTTCATAGATGCTTCATACCAAGTGTCGGTTCATTTGGCCAAGCGGTTGCAGAGGAGAAGATTTAAAAAAATCGGCTAATCAGAAACAAAATTGCCTGTGACGGCCATGTTTGTCAATAGATCGAGACAAAATGAGCCATCTTTATAGAGAACCTTCCATTGATGCTTCCTACCAAATTTCAGTTCATTTGGGAAAGCGGTGTCAGAGGAGAATATTTTTTAGAAATCAACCAATCAAAAACAAAAATGGCCTGTGGCGGCCATGTTTGTTAACGGATCTGAACTAAATGAGCAGTTGTTATAGAGGACCTTCCAAGGATGCTTCCTACCAAGGTTTGATCCACTTGGCCAGATTAACAGACAATATTTATCATATTGTTTTCTAGCTTCTGAACTGTCGATCGAGAAAAAAAAATATTCTAAATAGGCAGCATATAGCCAGTCAATGGGGTTTGCAATTAATATTTCGCACGCACAATAACGACCCCACACCAAAAGGTGTGGAAAATAGAATTATTCTGCTGTCGTTTAAATGCGTATTAACTGCATTACATGTAAACTGTATGATTATGTTTGATAAAGTCCTGTAACTAGAACAGGAAAGAAATGTACACTTGATTGAAAAATATTAATAGTGTTGTAATAACAGATCGTGAACGTGATGTAAAAGTTTGAAAGAATTTCAAGGTATATTTTAAATGAGGTTGAAACAAGTCGCCATTTGATATCAATTAGGTTGTATTTCATGTTGACGATTTTAATTACGGAAGACGATAACAACCATATATTGTTTTAGCAATTGCAACTCAGCTGTTTTTTTATTCATAACCTATAATAAAATGACAAAATATATATCACACTGTCGGAACAGTTCCAGCATTCAATAGAACAATCATAGAAATATGTAAGTTCGCTATCCCTATTAAGTTTTTCCTCATAATCTTCATATAATTTTGTGATTTAAAATAAGACAATGATATGAAGATTATAAGAACAAACTTCAACACATTTAGTAATTCAATCAATTCAATTCAATATTTTACTTAAGTCTCATCTCTCAATTACAGGTCATAAAACAAACATATAACAATAAATTAGAGAGCCATTCTTTACAGAATTATCAGAGACTATAATTAAAACAGTATCTATAGCACAAACATATAAAACAATCTTATATACATATATTGCATACACATATATATATATATAAACGTCTAAAATGTAACAAAAATAACTATAAGTCTACAAAAAGACTATAATTATAATCAAGTTGACGGATATTTCGCTTGACCGACAAGCTTCACCAGCGTCTGTAATCTTATTACACAGAATCGTTAACACTTGTTTCCGATTCCACATCCCGTAGGTTCATACGTTGGCTACTTTTTCAGACGTTTGAACCTACGGGATGTTGGATCGGAAACAAGTGTTAGCGATATATATATACGTCTGAAAATTAAACCAAACACTGTTAGAATTAGATCTTTGAGCCGTCAAGTTTGTGTTCTTCCCTCTACGGGATTTGAGCTCACACCATTGATACACTGCAAAACAAATCGCTCAGCCTTATGTCCAGCGCCCTAGACCACTCGACCACATCCGCTATGTATATTACTTATTGTTGCAATCATATCTCACATAAACCTTTTTTATTTAAAGGAACGAAGAAAAGAAAAGAAAGTTACTAAATAAGCACAAGAACTATGCCACCACAATACAATTGATGGCAATATAACATATATTTTTAGAATAGAGATGCATTCATTTATAGATTAAGTGAATATTGCGGAAATAAAATGAAATATAACGCACACTGCAAACAATGTCGGAACAGGTCCAAAATCCAAGAGAAAAATCGTAGACAAGATCGATATCCCTCAGACACATCACCGCTCACTTCCTTGGATTGGTACATACACTTCAACAAAAAGAGGTGTGGTTGAACTAGAATCATGGGCCCAAAACATTCATCTCTTAATGAACTGAAGCAACCATGCAAGAGTTTTCCACGTGTGAGTAGAACACTAGCATTGTTGTAAAGAACACGTGAGTCCTAATCTTGATATCTATACATGTCATATAAATAATAATCGTGACAGATGTCATATGTATAATATATTAGTTCTGTGAAAAAGGAACGATAACCTTTGACATAGTGAAATAAACGTTAGAGAATACCGAAGGGACAATCAAAATTGAATAATCCAGAGAAATTTGCAACACAGGGTGTACAAGACGAAGAACAACAATATGTGTTGGACAACATTATGCGCAAATAGTAGTCATATTTGAACCAAATTGAATTGCCAATGCAATCTTTCTTCACATGTACGCAACTGATAGAATACTTCTCCACGTGACGTTTATATCTCCAGAAAACGTTTTGAAAGATAAGACAAGGCTATTCTTTCGTTGAAAATCAAGTTGTTGGCTAAGGACAGGCACACAAATGTCGTGTTATAAAAGTAATAAAATGTAGTATGCTATGTCTATTGAATTTAATTTAATTTAAACATATTTTATTGTCTAAATAATGAGAAAAGGGTCAGACACAAGTTTGTTCAACTTAGTATTGTCTTCGCCATTGTATGTCTGAAGTTTCTGTGTATTGGAAATAGTTTTACATATCCTATTATTACCTTTACATACATTTGCAGATTGTAAAATATTTACAATAGGTAGATATTTAAATTATGATTGATATAACACTAGGTGGGGGAAGGGTATCTATTTATTTATTAAATCGTTTTTTTGATTTAAGTTGTAATTATTTGAGTGAGTGGTTGTTCATAGGCGCAAAAGGAGCAATATTTCAGCTGGGTCATGGCGAGAATAAGTTAAATTCAATGAGATGATAATGATCTTTGCTTTGTACTCGACCAAAATACTGAATTGGACTTTTATAGTGCTACTTCACTGAAACAATATTCTGCAGGTAGACATGTCGCTGCACTCGGACACATCAACCTGATTTCGAGCCAATAAGTCTTTTTCCTTTCTCCTTAGTTGTGCGTGTTTAGCAGAGAAGCAGCAAATATCAATTGCATTGTCTTTGGTTTGATACGATCGACTCGGATTTCACTCGAGGCGTGCATGCTAACCATTACACCACCGATGCGTGTTTTAATGATATGAAAAATACTTTAAAATACATTTTGTCCAAATTCATGACAACAATTTGATAAATGAATTATAACTGAATGTAAGGTGTTCAAATGAGTGTATAGACATTGGATTAACTTCAACTTATACAAGACATTCTTATCTCCATTTATTTTGGGCGAGAACGATTCGTGCCTTCGGTCTTTGGTGCGATGTGTTCGATAGTGGCATTAAACATTCATAACCCGAATCTGAAAAAGTAATAAAATACCAAAGAGGTGAATTAGAAACCGCAACAATATGCTTGCTTGATGGTGTTTAACGCCACTTTCAACAATATTTCAGCTATATCGTGGTGGTCTGTTATATTGTCGGAAGAAACAGGACGACTCGGACAAATCCACCGACCTGTCGCAAGTCACTAACAAACGTCATCACAAAATGCAGTACTCCTCGCCTTGATCGAGATTCGAACTCAAAACATCAGTGGTGATAGGAACTGATTCCATATGTAGTTGTAGAACCAACTACCATACAATCACAGCCATGACGACCCCTACCGCAAAATACAATGGTAAGAAAGCGAACAAAAAGAAAAACAATGGTCTACAAAACACTACACAGAAAATTAAAGATTGAGCAACAAAACCCTGTAGGTGAACCAGGGAACTTACTATTGAGCAACACAAAACCCTGTGGGTGAACCAGAGTACTTAAGATTGAGCAACACAAAACCCCGTGGGTGAACCAGGGTACCTAAGATTAAGCAACGAAAAACCCGTGGGTGAACCAGGGTACTTACGATTGAGCAACACAAAGCCCCGTGGGTGAACCAGGGTACCAAGGATTGAGCAACACAAAACCCCGTGGGTGAACCAGGGTACTTAAGATTGGGCAACACAAATTCCCGTGGGTGATCCAGGGTACTTAAGATTGAGCAACACAAAACCCTGTGGGTGAACCAGGGTACTTAAGATTGAGCAACACAAATCACCTGGGTGAACCAGAGTACTTAAAATTGAGCAACGAAAAACCCGTGGGTGAACCAGGGTACCTAAGATTGAGCAACACAAAACCCCGTGTGTGAACCAGGGTACTTAAGATTGAGCAACACAAAACCCCGTGGGTGAAACAGAGTACTTAAGATTGAGCAACACAAATCCCCGTGGGTGAACCAGGGTATTTAAGATTGAGCAACACAAAAAAAAAGAATAAATAATCTAACCCATTAGTTTGAAACGAGACATTTGTCATGTCCCCATACGAAATAACCCGAACATTATTTGGTGGGATAGGAAAATACTTCTCACGAATGAGACGGCACAGTTCCTATTCTTAGTCGTGTGAGATATCCTTTTCTCACCTTTGAGACAGACCAGTTCCTATTTTTAGCGATGTGAGACTTTCTTATCTTGCACTAGTGCAAGATAAAAACATCACGTGCGTCTTACCGGCATATGCATGCTGTACAGTTTATATCAACTGCCCCCCCAATTCTCCATGTTTTTCCTTTTAAAAATAAACAATTAACCACGATTCTACTACATAGGTATTTTTAAATTCATTTATGTATTATATTCTGTTACTAACGTGCACCTTTCACAGTGTTTGATTCTTTTTTCAGGCTCTCTTCCAGTCAATGTTTGTTTACTTTGAGTAAATAATAGAGTGCTCTCCCTTGTTAGTAACTAACGTAAAGAAAGAAATTACCTCCCTTTGACCAAATTCAAATATTTATTTTACAGGTATTTATCTCTGCAGTAACATTTATAATATATGTATTAAATACATTGTACTTTATGATGAAATACATTTGAAATACTGCCGAGATACGGTTGCATATGGATAAATCGAATATTTACTTCAGCAATGGAAAAATAAATTGCGGCAAAATGCTCGATGGAATGCATAAAAAAACAATTAGGTGTTTAGTGAGAAATAAAATCAAACACCGGAAAAAGTACAAGATAGGGAAATCTCCGACACCCTTCGGTGTCGGAGATTTCCCTATCTTGTACTCTCCCCGGTGTTAGATTATATATGTCTCAACCCGAGGGTGAGATAAGAATTTCACGCTACTTTTCCCGGAAAAATGTTACGTTTCGCAAAATAGCTCTTCACCACGGTTCCGTCTTTATTCTGATCAATAAAACCACGATTCTACCACATAAGTATTTCTTTTATTAATCTATTTATCCTATTCTACTTTCTAACGATTTAACGATATAGCACTTTTCACTGCTCTTGACTTTTTCTCACCCCTTTCTACCGTGTCAATGTTTGTTTACTTTGAGCAAAACATAGAGTGCTCTCCCTTGTTAGTAACTAACATAAGGAAAGAAATTACTTCCCTAGTGTCAAATAATTTTTACAGGTATTTATCGATGTTGTAGTAGCATATATGATATATTTATTAAATAAATTGTATTTTCATTATGAAATACAATTAAAATACTGCCAATGCACGAATGTATATCGATGAATTTTTCGGGAACACGCTCGATGGAATGTAATCAAAACAAAGATGTTTATTGAGAAATAAAATCAAACACCGGGAAGCGTACAAGATAGGAACATTAGTGAGAAAAAGAATCAAACACCGGTAAAAGGGCAAGACGGAAAAATCTCAGAGGCCCGCGGGAAAGATTTCTATTTGTCTCCAACTCGGCGGAACCTCGTTGGAGATCATAAATCTTTCCCTTGGGTGTCTGAGATTTTTCCGTCTTGCCCTCTTACCGTTGTTTGATCCTTTATACCTCTTCCAAAGAGGTTAAATGGTCATTCCCTTTTATCCATCTTAGACTATGAAGTTGGGCATATGTCCCTATATGATTATAAGACAAAAAAGGTAAATTATTTTAATTTCATTTGTGTGGCATTTGCTTTTCTCACGTTTTATCAAAATGTATTATTCTATTTGATTTGTGTATATTGATGAGTGCATTGTACATATAATTTGTGTGCCAAAATGTTGTTTGTTTATTTGATGGTGTTTAACGCCACTTTCAATAATGCTTCAGTTATATCGTGGCGGTCAGTTTTATTGGTGGATTAAACCGGAAGACCCGGTGAAAACCAGCGACCTGTTACAAGTCACTGACAAACTTTATCACATAATGTTGTACACCTCGTCATGATCGAGATACGAACTCACAACATCAGTGGTGATAGGCACTGATCGCATAGGTAGCTGTAAATCAAAATATTGTATTTATCTCTTGTTTTAATTTGCTTTAATTTGTGGTTATTTAAATGAGACTATCTATATATTGATATTTATGCTGCACATGCTGTATTTGAGGAAGCACATTACATTGACTGGATAAATGTTTGTTATATACTACTAGTAACACTTATTTAGCTTTTTCTGGTACGCCTGTCACATGTTGCTTGTCGAGCTTTGGGAAGCTAGTTGTACATGTAACTCCAGTTCACTCACTTCCTGTTGACAGAAAATATCAAACCGGGCAATCAAGGGATAATCATATAATTGTATTATTTAATTTTAAATATAAACGTCGATGTATTAATGTAATTTGTCAGCAGAATCACAACATTAATGCAATGTCTTAAAATATAGGGTATGCGAGTATTCGTCGCAAAACTAGGGAAAGGCTCTGTGGACCTCGCCTTGATCAAATCCACATCGCACGAAGACAAACTCTAATAGACAATTAGCAAGAAGGAATATGTGTGTAAAAAGAGTTTGAAGATACCAAATTGGTAATCAGAATCCGTATATTGAAAAGGACAGAAAACACAATGGCCAAAAGAAAAAGGACATAAGGACAAACAACGATCTACAAAACATACACATAACACTACAGATCGAGTAACACGAATCCCACTAAAACTCGGAGGTGAACTCAGGTGCCACAGAAAGGTAAGCAGTTCCTGCTCCACTAGTGGCACCCATTGCGTTAATCTATTTACAAACCCGGTGATAGGTCATGAATGAGGAAAGAACCGGGAAGTGCTTACGACAAGTGGAACATTTACGTGGTCATTTGTGACACAGATATTCCATAATGGTCAACCAAGTCATGGTGGCGACCGTAAAACCTTTGAAGAGATGACTTCAACTTAACCATTAGCTATTTTTATTAAATCATTTGCATTGCATTAAAAAGTGTGGAAGTACACAATTAAGCAATTTGCTTTAAAATCATATTTCAACGTCAACATTGTTCAAAGATGCGTAAGCTCTCACCAAAGTTGGGTGACGTAGGTTCCACAAGAATCATTGTGGTGCACCTTTTCTCCTCGTTTTCTCTGAACTTGATACCATTACATTTCTTATCTAAGTAACACAACATGCCACATTCTACCAGAGATTCCGTGAAGATTGTGTAAATTACCTTTTCATTCATTCACAATAATGACCTAAAAAAATACGGATTATTAGTAAAATTTACAATTATTCTGAACACATTTCTCTCTCAAATGTAATGATTTAAGATATGCTGTATCCTCTAAAGTGTCCCTATCGACACAATTTATCCAAGGTCGTAGGATCCGGGGCAGGGGATTAGGAGGGGACGAGGAGTGGGTAAAGGTATGCCTTGTCCCCAGTAAAACGGGTGTGTCAAATTTTTATCTCTCTTTTGGTTATTATTTTCTTGTTATATGTTCAGTTTTATTGTACAATTTTTTTAAATTTGAAAAAAATAAAAAGACAAAATATGTGTCCAGTTAAAACGAATTTAAATAGAAAGATTAAAATGCGTCATGTAAAGACAAGAAAAGTTTGAAGATACAAAAGGGGTTACCAGAAGCCGTAAATCGAAGAAGGACAGACAAATAATTAAAAAAGCAGATATCAAATGTATTGCGCACTAGTGTGAAAAATTGGTTGGCCGTAGAGCAAATCCAATGATATGTATTGAATTATTTCACAATGAAACTTATAAAGTTCCTTTATAAACTATCAAAATATCACACAAGCACAATTGCCAAATAGATGAAGGACAAATGGACAAGCAATGATCTACAAAACACTACACAGATAGCTGAAGATTGAGCAACATTAACCCCACTAATAAAGTGGTGGATGGGTGGTCTGTTCCTGCTCCATTAGAGGCAACCGTTGTGCTAAAAACGCAAGTAACAGGTCGTCTTGCGGACTAGATGTCGTATTGGTCATGGTAAACTTATTAAATGATAAAAATTTAAAATAAACCAACCGGACTGTATTCCGTGCAAGTGAAATTGTTTCCCGATCCATATTTTAATAGACTGTGTAGATGCAGCTGATATTCGTCAGACATTTTACAGTATCAACTCTTCATTCGATACATACTTTCCGACTATGTATTATTAGTAATTAAATCTATAGCTATGAAAGTTAATTCATAAAATTCGTTCAAGCCACGATGCAGCTGAAATGTTCTTAAAGTTGGTGTTCCCTAGTATTATCTTATCAACAAAATATTGATTAATTTATTGCTTAACGCCCAATGAGCAGTATTTCAGTTATATTTACGACAAAATAAAATCCAACACTATAAAAAACCCAGAATGAAAAGAAGAAAGAATAGGACAAATGGGGCAGCGACTGCCAATGAAAAAACATGGAGAGCTGCGCAGGGGCGATAATTTTAGTTTCTTGAAGCGGGTAAAATGCATCTACCCTTTATTGAAATATAAGAAGAGTTTGAAGATACCAAAGGAGCAATCAGAAACCGTATATCGAAGACGAACAGACAACACAATGGCCAAAGGAAAAAGTACAAAAGGACAAACAACGATCTACAAAACATACATATAAAACTAAAGATCGAGTAACACCAACCTCACTCTGCAATGAGCGTGACACTCTCCAAACATGTTACTCACTATGATCTGTGGTCAGGCTTTCCGTTATATGACAAACCCCCTGGGAACGTACTGAGCAGCACTGGGTTTTTGCACTGGGAACTTTAACCAGTACCCAGTATAAACAAAACAGGTTGTTGACATGCAGGAACCGTGACACTCTTCAAACTTGTTACTGTTTATGATGTACGGTCAGGCTTTACGCTATATGACCCCTTCCAACGAGAGTTCTCGCTCCATCCGACACCCGGAGACGCGCTGACCAGCTTTGTGGGTTTGAGCCCTGGAAACTTTCACCAGTACCCAGTATAAGCAATGCATATTGTATAATAAGTATGCAAAATATACCCCGATCACTGGTATGCTTCATTTCCTCAATACAGTATTTAAATTCATATAATGAATTCAGCGATTGGTAATTTTCGTTGTGGCAAGTAGCTCCAGTGTCAAGTAGTGTCATATCAGATAGGTAAGTTTGCAGCGGCACCATATCACAGTCACAAATGAATGGGTTGTCACCCAGACCCCTGCAATAATAGTAAAAGGATAAGTTTACATTGAAAACCTGCTAATACCGAAGTTCTAGCTGAACAATGTTGGTCTCGTTGGCGTCGTGAATATTTACAGACTTTACAATCACGACGAAAGTGGCAACAAACTCAAGAGAACATTCAGGAAAGTGACCTCGTAATTCTCAAAGATGGTGATCAACATAGAAATATTTGGCCTTTAGGACTTATTGAACATGTATTTCCTAGTGATGACAATCTTGTTCGGAAAGTGTTAGTAATAACAATCATAGATGGACAACCCCGTGTATATGTAAGACCAATTACACAGACTGTTCTTTTGTGTCATAATGAACTGTAATTGACTTTTTGCTATCAAGTTGCTTGTCTGTTGTATTTTTGATATTAGTTAGGTTAACTAATCTTGGGTTATTTAATATTTACGGTGATACGTTATTAATTTTATTTTTGTATGTAGTGATATTTTCATATCAGACGGGGAGTGTGCTATTTATATATATATGTATATTTAGAACTCACTTGTCAAGTTCTACTTTAGGTACTTTCAGCTTCACTTTCATTTTGATTGTACTTTCACTTCCTTTTTTGATGATTTCCTGTTTCCTGTTTCATTGTGTACCACATTGCCATTGAACCAATGTGAAGTTTAAATCAAACTGTAACTTTTTCATCAGTTTATGACAGACCAATATGTAAGCTAAATTATAATTTTCAAGGTCAATATTTTATATGCGTATATGTATTTTTTGCGAAAAAATGTTAATTTTGATGTTTTGATAGCCGAATATTTTCTTTCTATTTCTTATCATTTTAATTGTAGGGAACCCCGTCTGATAAATATTTATAATGTTTTTGACATCTTTTTCACTGTCAATTGTTTTGAATTAACCGTGTTCCCTTCACTTTTGTATGAAAGCAAGTCCAATAATTGCTATTTTTAATATACACTGCACTCGTCTATGAATTTAACCAAACTGTGTATTCTATATTGCTATATTTTTGTATTTTCGACTCGGCAAATAATTTGTTCAGATGTAGTTATGGTATTTACATTTTTCTTTGTAGCTTTTTACCACGTGCACACATGCATTCTACTCATGTCAACACATCATGTCAACCTTGAATAAATCATGATATATTGGACATATGGTGTTATTTTGAACCCCGGTAAGCTATCTGCTAAGTACCTAGCGGAATAGTTAAAATGGTATTTGCTGCTAAGCCCACAGTATTAACGAGTGAGCGAAACTTACTGGTAACCTCGGAGTCAAAATAATGTGTCCGAGATGAGCAACATGTCTACCCTGTTACATTAGTGTTGTAATACTGTCAAGTATATCGATGAAAGAGAAAGTTTAGACAAAAGCAGGCATCATTGTCATATTGTCCAAACGTTCCTTGTTCTCGCCACGAGATTGATAGTACATTGCGCACCTGGCGTTAACTATTAATCGCTGAATCAATCTTGCCTATTGAAGTTTACATAAAAAAACTTGCTACATCTCTCACAGAAAAAAAATTGTGAATATTTTTAACATTCTTGGTCATCTCAATGTTGCATTGCATTCTGCAGAGATAAGATGTTTAAATAATGATAAGACAACGAATTTTGACAATTTAAAATTACCATTATAATCAAATAAAAACGTAGATATCTAATTTAGTGAGGTCTTTCTCCTTAATGCTGCATGCCTATCGGAGAAGCAACACATATCAATTTTATAGTCTTTGGTGTGACCCGATCGGGACTCGAACTAACGATCTAACACCACTCAAGGTGAGCATGTAGGTATATGAAGACGAAACATAAACAGATGAAATAAACAAGCTTTGTCTTATCAGAGTAACAAAAAACGTCATAGATGCCTAAACATAAACAGAAAGTTGTTATTGAACATGGAGAGGTAAAATTGACGAAGGTAGGTTAACATACCATGGTCCCGTTAAAGATCGAGACCAGTTAATGCTAAAACTCCATAGCGAAAGTCCAGGACGTATTCATTCTTTAAAATCATAAAGGCAGAGCATTGATTATTACATTGGGAGCATAGTGTTGAGAAAGCACGATATTTCGGACAATTGGCTAAGTTGACACAGAGTATTGATAATCACAGCGCCTCATATAACAGGAGTATATATACACAAAGAAAAAAGTTAAGCACCCCATGATATATTAAAACATAATAGGTTACACTTAGTTTAGATTCTAATATTTATATTGATTATATTTATATGTTCCTTTAAAAAGATGTGCTCACACAGATGTGACCATTATGTCTAATATCGACTAGTCATGCACGTGAACCATGCCTCTCACGCATTACTCAAAATTCAGTATGTTCACGCTTCGTATTTGGGTATTTAAGTCCGGTGTTTTAAAACATTTATTAATTCTCAG
Organism: Bathymodiolus septemdierum; assembly: GCA_963383655.1. Classification (NCBI taxonomy): domain Eukaryota; kingdom Metazoa; phylum Mollusca; class Bivalvia; order Mytilida; family Modiolidae; genus Bathymodiolus; species Bathymodiolus septemdierum. The sequence goes on from OY726525.1 coordinate 44,505,916, forward strand.
TAAGCATGGTAGGAAGGCGAATATCAGAAGCACAAAGGTAGCAAATAATCAGCATGCATACAACAGGGATGTCCTTCAAAGCTATTGGACGTCATATGGGCTACCACTATATTGTAGTCAGCCGACTTGTGAGAAAATACAAACAAACCAACAATGTGAAAGACTTGCCACGATCAAGGCAGACCACGGGTAACATCTGATCGTGACGACAGGGCATTGCAGCGTTTGGTTAGACCGATGCCATTCGCAACCAGTCCCGTACTCAAACAACACTGGCTGCCCAATAGACGTCTGTCAACAAGAACAGTTAGAAATCATCTGAAATCAGCGGAACTTAAGTCAAGGAGAGTCATTAAACGTCCATTATTGGTAGACCGACATCGACGAACACGTTTGGCAATGGTGTTTAGCACGACGTGGTTGGAATATAAGGACATGGCGCAAGATCCATTGGTCAGACGAGAACTGGTTTCTCCTTCATGCAGCCGACGGCCGGATGAGGGTTTGGAGACACAAATATACAGCCTTGACTCCAAGGAACATCAGCCAACTGTCCCTTACGGTGGAGGCTCATTAATGGTTTGGGGGTGTATCTCTCATGACTGCAAGCTGGATTTAGTCACCATACAAGGCAACCTAACTGGTGATCAGTACATCAGAGACGTCTTGCAACCAGTTGTTGTCCCCAATTTTGACAACCACCCACTAGCTACAAGGCCTGTGTATATGACCAGGCTTCATCGTTCAAGAGCAATAACCACCTACCTCCAAAGCGAAGCCATGATTTCTGTTCCTTGGCCAGCCATGAGCCCGGATGTGAATCCCATAGAGCATATTTGGGACATGTTAGGCCGTCGTATACATGCTCGGGAACCTCCTGTGCAAAACATACGTCAGTTGGAAGCAGCATTGCATTGGGAATTGCAGCAGCTATCACAACAGGACATCCCACGTCTAACTGGTGGGATGAGACGCAGGGTTGAGGCCGTCATCCCAGCACGTGGGGGGTTACACCCGGTACTGAGCTTTGAACAATAGATGTCGTCAAGTGATCTATAAGTAACGTCTTGAAAGTGAAATGACAATCTTATCGTGCGTTTTGAACTGTGAAGGTCAATACTTAAAATAGACATGTTTTACAGCCAATGTAGTGTCCTAACAGGTCACCATTCCGTTCTTCAGATTATTTGGTCAGTAATCTCGTGATACTTGTCGTATCATTTGTCATTTCAAAAAAACATGGGGGTGCTTAACTTTTTTCTTTGTGTATATGTTACCTTTATTTTTCCTAAAGAGTAGGATCCCTAAAATGACCATTACAATAATTAGTACACCAACTAACCCTCCAATAACACCTCCATACAGAACACTTGATGAGGATTTATGAATTGCTGAAATTATACGAAAAAAATATTAGTATATGCGTAAACAATTGCTCGCTGGTGAAAGAGTACATAATAGATTTATATTGAACACATTGCGTCATAACGACTACAAACGCACATTTATTACATATTTACTCTATAAACGGATAATGTAGAAGAAACGTAGTAGTCTTATAATATTAGGCATTCTGATGCTTTATCGTCTTACAACAGATATTTAAAACAGATTTACTCTATAAATGTCTGAGGTGATAGCAAGGTAGCATTGACTGTCTCGTTATTTACTTCAGACTACTTTTTCGTATTTGGATTGGAATAAATCAATACAAGAAAACATTCTACACTGAAGCACTGGTTGTAGTTTGTATAGTCAGTATTGGTTGTTTGCATAGTCAAAATATATTCCTTGTAAATCTAGTGTTTGTTGCTCTCAAATGGGGTGGTTTTTTTTGCTTTATTGGCATTGCATGTTGGTTTTGTAGAGAGTGCTGTTCGATGTATATGAGGTGCATATTGCATGAATAGGCAGCGCATGTTTCTTGCATAGACAGTACTCGTTGTAAACAAATGTTTAGAAACATTTTGAAAGTGGTATGTTGTATGATCAATGACCGTACATGACATATATCGTTGTTAAATCATTTTATGTTTTCGATTAGACACAACTTACCGCAATATTTGTATGCCCCATACACCCCTCCTCCTGTATCAAGTATTCCCAGAATTAACCAGTGTAAACATCATAAGACAGCTTAGGTTATTTCATACATTATACATCTAATGAATAGACTTATATAATATTTAATCTTGTTATTTGTTTTTACTTTAAAGTGATCTTATTATATACATAAATAAATGGTCAAACGCGCCACCCCAGTGAATTTTGCTTTATCCTACGATTTTCGTTTCTATTTCTGAACAGTAATCAATTATTATGACTGAATAAATGTAAGAATACAATTGATTTTAGTCAGATAAACACTTTAAGACGACTCTATCATCTGTTTTTCACATTTTAGGACAAAAACCTCTAATATATGAGAAAGCAAAATATCAAATAAAGCATACGTTATTTACTTGTTGTCGTTCTTTGTACATCTGTACGGGGCTTCGAAAAGCCTTATTGCTGGCAAACATTTTCAGTTCATACCACGTGTCACCCTGTAATCCTGATAGTATTTTTTTGTAGGTCTGCCTATTATATTGTGAAATGTTCGGTGTAATCCATATCTTGGATTCATTAACAATACGGTATTGTATGTTAATTGTTTGTTCATGTCCACCATTATATCCAGATATCAACTCAATCACAATACTTGTGTCTGTAGAACTGACTAAAGTGAAATTTGTGGAAGACTGTGGGGGACCTACAAAATTATAACAAGATTGAATTTAATTTTGAGTTCAATCAGATTAATAATTTGTAAAAAATAATAATAATGTAAATAAATAAACAAAATATGTGTCAGAATTATCAATTTTTGTTTTAATTAAATTAATAATATCGATGTAAAATGCACAACAATCAGCCTGTATCGCTAACTTCTCAATAAATAGTATGTATATCGTATTTTTTTTTACCATTGATGTATATTGTATAGTGTAGGTACTACGTAATGTACATGTTAAGTTTTTACCATCATTACTGACCACTTGTAATTGTTGGTCAACATATTTACATCAACTTTGAATAGAACCATTCTTGGGATATATGTCAATATTGTGATAAAATAGTTCTTCCATCTCAAATAACAAGACCTTTAATATATTCTCCAAAGTCATATCATATTTAGAGGGCCCGAGTGGCTCAGCGAGTTAGGTAGTTGGATTACCTAACAACTCTTACAAGACTATCACCAATGCGGCGTGGGCTCGCGCCCGGCTTTGTATATTACAAAAAAGGTGCACTCGACTCGCTGCCGCAAGTGATAAAGTTTACCAGTTGCTTGCCCATGGTCGGTGGTTCTCTTCGGGTATTCCGGCTGCTTCCACCACTAAATATGGTCTCCGTGATATAGCTGAAATATTGCTGAAAGTGGCGCTAAACACCAAAAATCAAATCAAAAATCAAATCATATCATATTTATCATATAATTGAATTACTCGTTAGATTATATCGAAAGGACCTTCCAGAGACATTGGAAACATTGGGCACAGATGACGCATGATGAAGACAAAAACAGCACAAAAAGCCTCAACATAACACAGAAAACTCCTAAGATGAGCACCACGGACCCCACCAACAAAACGAGAGTAGACCCAGATAAGCAGTTCTTCCTTCTTATAAGACTCCCACCATGTTCCTCATATTGTCAAGTTCGGAAAAAAACCTCTTGTCAGAGATAAGGTAATGAAAACATTTATGCAAAAAGGAAACGATTCTTAGTCATTTGAGATATAAATATTTTGAGTGAGTGGGTGGGTGATTATTACTTAGCGCCAATTCGGCAATGTTTCGGCGATGTCATGGCGAGAACAAGTTAATTTTCATTGAGATGATGATGAGGTCAGCTTTGTACTAGAACAACACGCTCAGTTGGATTTGGATAGTGCTAGCTCCCTGAAATAACAGTCCGCGGATAGACATGTCGTCTCACTTGGAACCAATATCCTGACTTCGAGCCAACATGCCTGTGCTCTTTCTCCTTAATGTTGCGTGCCAAGCGGAGAAGAAACAAATGCCAATTTTCTAGTCTTTGGTTTGACCCGATCTATCGCACTAAAGCACGCTAACCATTACACCACCGATGCGGTCTACAGATTGTGTAGGAGTTAACCAGTTCGGGATAACGACAGCAGAATTTTAGTAGCGATGACTTCAATCTAGGTATGTTGCCTATTTATTTTCTATTTTAATACTTGCTCGCATATTCCAGCAAAACAGTATATTGTACAGTTTGACTAACACCATATGAGAGCTGTAATCTATAGCTAACGTTGAAGTCAGATTCCTTGAACTTGTTGATGGTCAAACTAACGTGGTAACCATCCAGTTGTAAATCTTTGCAAAGGAATGTATTATTAACTATCGCTGATCTTTCTGACACGACATATTTGGTTGATGATGAAACTTGTGTGTTACCTCTGTACCACCTTAATTTAGTATATTTAGGCATACTGTATACATAAACATTGATATCTACATATCCACCAAATTCACCATACTGTGTTAATCTGTTGTTATTTGTAAATATTGGTTGAGCTGAAAGGTACAGAATATAATAGTGGCACTTCTTTAGAAATGCCTGTACCAAGTCAGGGTCATTACGTTTTCACAGTTTTCCGGTTGTTGACTGATTTGTCTGTTTATATAATTATGAGTTTTGACTTTCCCTTTGTAAGATTGTTCGGAGTTCGGTAATTTTGTTATTACCTTTATATGATATCTGTGTGTTATATATTGAAGAGTATGGTCTATTACAGAGTAAAATAAAATAAGAGAAATGCACAGTTAAAATGTGATAAATATTGAATAGCAGTTTCTAACATTATCATGTTACAATTGGACTAATAGGTATTCGAATATGTATTTGCTCAGTTTATTTGTAAAGAGAAAACACTATTGTCCTATGATGTCAATGACATATTTACATTAATGGGCAAGGAAGTTATTATACAGTGAGAGAGTGAGTGATTGTTGTTTAAAGCCAAATGAACACGTTTTCAGCTGTTTTACATACTATAAAATATAACATAGATTCTTTCTTATATACAGTTTACATTGAAATTATCAAGGGGTGAAATTAAACCAAACAAATAGGTATAACTTGCATAATAAAAACATATACATATATAAAGTAATATCAATATTTTCACAAATCATATAAATAATATAAAAATAAAAAATAAATTTGGCAACAAGAGTTCGCCTATTGTTTTCTCATTTAAACATATATAAGCATAAATTAAGGGGTGGGAGGGTGGCTTTTTTTTAAACAAGTCCCAACAAAACTTTCAATGTAAATGCTAACAGCCAACTATGCCATTTGATATAACAAACTTTAACAAAGAAATTTACATATATCCAATGAAAAGGAAACATACTAATTAGTGAGCAGACTTCTCAAGTAGGAGCACCCTGAACAAAACCGGATCAAAGTGGTGTGCCAAATCAAGTGAAAAATAGAAATTTCACTCTCTTGCTAATTAAATAATTTAAAAAAATCAATTGACCCAATTATCAAGGGATGAATTGAAAACAAACAAATAGATATAACTTGTATTGCCAGAAATAATAAATAATAAATTCCATAAAAAACATATACATATATAAAGCAATATCAATATTTTCACAAATCATATAAATAATGTAACAATTCCTGCCAGCTATCTTTTTTTCTCTTTTCACGGACAACCTTCCTTCCAAAATACTTGCAGATCGTGGAAGGAAAGGACAATCCACTCAAAATGTATTTAGAAACTGACCAGACCGGAAGCCGCAAGACAACATCGTGTTCAGGATGTTATTTCCTGAAAAGAGTAAAAAAGATTTCTGCAGTAAAACTCAACATGACTCAAAAAGCAACAATATAATATCTACTTAAATGCCTAATAATATTGATAATTTTCTTTCTCAACAAATATGTTCCTGCAAAGTTTAAATGAAGACCATCACTAGGAGCATATAAACTCGGATCTGGTGAATTATTATACAGAAAACTTCGATATCAATTACAATATAATATATGTTTTGTCCTACAAAGTTTTTTTTAACTCAGCATTTACATTACAAATTTTAAATTCCGAATCTCTATGGTCTTACAAGTCTGGGTAATATCGATGTAAAAATCAATTTAGCACTAGTTATTTTTTTCAATTGATGAATTAAATCTCCATAATAAGATAAAATAGTATTTACTGACTGAGAAGAAGACACGATGTTAGTACCAACATTATTTATAACAAAATCTACAGAACTTATGGCTACTCTGCCTGAAGAAACGTGCTCAACAAGCCGGCCTATAGTGGCACCTGGAAATGCCTGAACCGTACAACCGTGTATCTCACTGTCATATATAGGAATAGATGCTGACCATAATGTGGATCGTGTTTCATAAAATATTCCTGAAAATTAGAATTAATTCAATTTTTTCAAAATATGAGTTTTCATCTTGTTAGCAACAAACATGTTATCTTTTAAATTAATCTTTACATATTTTTTATCTGAATCGCTTTTTCAGTCACCATATAATTGAATCAATTCCGTTGGTACTTCAGCAGAAAAAGCCCAAGTTACACTCCCTCTCCTAAAACTATGGGTTGAAAAATCATCTGAATGTTTTCCTAATAACGTATTCATGTGTTTTAAAACAGATTGGAACTGTCTGTACGTCTCTGGTTGCTTATTTTTCCCCTTTACTATAGGAAATACATGACTATCTTGAGAAACAACCACCAAAACTGTATAGTTTTAGACCATTTAATCTTAACTAATAATATTCCACTATCTGTATCAAAGGTCAACAAAAGTTTCTGCATAATTTCTTAACACCATTAAAAGAACGGACAGAATCAGGAACTAAATTCGATTTTCTAACCATAAGAACAAACGCATGTTCAAATAAGCACCAAAATGTGGCATCATATGAATTTTTATGATCAAATATTTTAAGGTTAGGAGTGATAGGCTGAGCTTGCTTTGGACAATGTGGTTTAGTTCGAGATAAGCCCCTTAATACTAATCTTAAATGAAAAGAATCAAACTGGGGATATTCCTTATCCAAAAATAAGTGTAATAATTTAACACCACTAATATAATTACGAATTGAGTCAACAGATGTGAAGCTTCTACTTTTGAGCGTACAAACTCATAATGTTTATGGTAGTCAGTATAGGTATGAATTCAAAATACAAGCAAAACATGAAGTAGAATTCCCACTGCATAATAATAGTTTTATAAGTACTATCTGCATAAGCGTGTTTTGCCGACATCTTACACTGAGACTTCAAAACATCCAATTCTGTAAAGAGAATTACCAATCATTCATAAAATTAAAATCTGACGATTGAACAGAAACCTCCTCGTATTTCTTTATATCAACTAAAGACAAGAAGGTATCTATAAATCTGCTATGTATATGCCACCTAGATAAATAATCTGCTAAACGGTTCTCTTCTCCCGCGATATGTTTAGCTCTAACTTCAAATTCATGTGTAGCTTTAACAAAACAAAGTTCTCTTAAGCAATTCTGCATGAAACTATCCTTGGTAGAACCCGAATTTACAACTGTCACCGAATCTTCATTATCACTTTTCACTTTTAATTTCTTTCCCCAAATTTTTACAGCAACAATTACAACTAAAAGTTGCAAACAATTAATATGTAAATGATCATCTGTAATAAATGAAGGAAAATTCGAGTGAAAATATTGTTTACCAAAAAGTGCGCCGAAGCCATCAAAGCATGAGTCGCATGACAAAATTTCATCAGAAGCAGACCAGTCCTCAAGAGACATGATAGAAATACCGTTTTAACATGAAAGAAATTTATACCATCATTCTAAATCCAATTTTTTTTAAAGCACGTCCCAACAAAACTTTCAATATAATACTAACAGCCAAATGATCACATGTAATATAACAAACTTTAACAAAGAAATGTACATATATCCAATGAAAAGGAAACATACTAATTAGTGAGCAGATTTTTTTCAAGTATGACCAAACAAGGAAATTTACACATATCCAATGAAAAGGAAACATAATAATTAGTGAGCAGATGTCTGAAGTCGGACCACTCTAAGCAAAACCGGATCAAACTGGCGTGCCAAATCAAGTGGAAAATAGAAATTTCACTGTCTTGCTAATTAAATAATTTTAAATTAACCGATGTGAGCTTTTTTCCCATTTTATTATTGGTACCATTTTACAAGAAAAATACATTCGGAAAACAAAATTATATATGGTAAATTATAATTTTAATTGGACGGTCATTATCAATCTGTTTCTGGATGAACACGTTGTTGATACTAATATGGGCATTAATACAACAGGGGAGAAAACACAGTCTATTTATTTCCGTCATGTGAGATGCAGATTTAAAGCTATCGTCGATTGATGAATGTGAGCACTACACTACAATGTCTCCTAAGTTGTTCCGGTCATTATTTGTTCTTACAAAAAAATCGCATTGTTACTGTATTTTGCTGTTTGGTCGATTGTGTGACATCGTAAACTTTACGAATCTGGAAATGTCAATTATGAGATTCTATGGTGTATTGGTCTCTGTTCCGAATATTATTCTTAAGCAACAACGGTCATGTTTCAATCATTTGTCTTTCCAGCATCGATCTTTTGAGAATTTATTATTTTTCTAAATGGATATGAATTGTTATAATTCAGTAATAGTGAAAGGGGGATAACTCTATTGTACTTGTGAAAATTGAAGATAAACAAAATATTTACCTCTCTCCTTCGTTGTACAATCCCTGCTCAGCCACTGTATATTTCCAAGGATATTTTTGGTAAATTTAACCCATAATCCCTCCCGCGCAGCTTAGATTTAAACTAATAGTTGTTTTTTTATTTGGTAATGGGAGGGCAGAATCCCCCCCCCCCCCCCAACTTTTATGTTTGTCTATGTAATAAAACGAAAAACAAAAAATATAATATAAATATTTTAATAAATTGTTTTACATTAAATTTACATGTGATATTTTGGGCATTTCATCTCATTTTATTGTACTCATAGGGAACACAAGAAGAAGAAAACTACGCAATATGTGTTGGACACCACTATGCGCAAACAAACAGAAATAATGTAAATATGACATGAACCCTCCTACAAACAACAGGAGGTAAAGACGAACCGAACATCGTTTTTATGTGGAAATTGTAACGGACATGACAACACGGAACGCAAAACGTAAAGACACATAATTGGACAACACAAAAAGCTAAAAATATGAGCAACATGGACCCACCAAAAAACCGGGATTTGCTCATATATAAAGTCAATACGTGTTGAACACCATTATACGCAAGAAATACAAATAACATAAATACGACATGAGCCCTCCTACAAACAAGTAGGGGCATAATAATTTTTATGTATGTGATCTTAAATCTTAAATACCACTTAAACACAAAGAAACGAAGAAACTGCAAGGGACACATAATCCTTAATTTCTGTAGGAATCTTTAGAAAGATTGTGCTTTGGATTTGTAATGCCAATTGTTTACCGTTAGATAGATTTCTGAACGTTTTGAAATGTTAGTCATGACCATAGAGTCGTTTTAAATGTTAGCTATTTAATTGACTATATGTTTCCGAGAGTATCGTTAGCCCAGCAGTTAGTGCTTCGGCACTGCCATATATTTATATTTGAGCTTTAGAAACCTAAATAATGTACTTTGCTGAAACTAACGTCAATATCATTCCTACATATCTAACAAGATGAAATGTGAGCTAATGCTCACTTAAGATACCCCAGCTCTTCAAAAGAAGCTACCTTGATAGCAGAATTACAGTACTATATAGATTTATTTGAATTTTGATCAATTTACATAAGATAATATTTAAATGCATATTAAAGTTGCTATCTGGAATCCACTGCCCATAGAAGCCAAAGAAATGGAGAATGACCTAAAGAGAAAGAATCAATATTAACATGGTACTGTGAAAGGATTGTTATGTGTGGGTGTCAATTGTGCATAGTTAACTAAAATATAAATGCTTTTAATACATCATGAATTAAAGGAAATTTAGTATTTTGACAGTAAGAAAATTGAGCTGTTAAGGTGATAAAGGTGTACGATGACAATTGTACCTCACCTACAACAATACTCTTCTAGTACCTTCTTAAAATAACTAAAGGCATCAGTTATATCTGTACAATATCAATTCCACCACATTGACATATTTGACAGTTTCTTCTGATCTGTATGTTGAACAAAAATTTAAATCATCCATAACATTTGTAAACAACTACATGTATCACAACTTCTGAAGTCAATGGGTCTACACAACTTTCACTAACGGCACTGCAAGATGAACATGGAAATGGTCTGAATAATTAACAGGAATCACTGACAAATGTTCAGTCATCAAATAAACGGTTCACATAGATATGGTCAAGTGTTCCTCCCTTTCTGTGTGTAGGCTGTTTCACATACTGGATGAAACCATGGTATGCTGTGAGCTCACTAAGTATTCTGACACTTGAATCACCTGATCTGAGATTAACGTTAAAATCTCCACAAACAAATGTAGACACAGAGTCTGATGGTACTGATGATAAATGTTTGTCTAAATTTTCAAATAGCAATTCACTGGGTGTGTTTGGGTGAACGCATAGCACAATCATTAGTACACGTCTGGAAGGATCAAATCGGCTAGACAGGATGGTACACATGTGTTGAAGTTTGACTTCCTGAAGGTTGAATATATGTTAAATGTGAATAAAAGCCAACTAAGTCGGCAAACAGGAAGTAGGAATCTGACGGGTCAAAAAACGCTTCCCACAAAATGGGGTACCTATGTGAAGCTTGTGACGAAATATCAGATTTCTGCCTTTCAATAATTGCTGAGAAAAATGCGACGAAAAATGAGCATATATGTTCAATGTGTATAAAAATCAACAAAGTCGGCAAACAGGAAGTAGGAATCTGATGGGTTCAAAAACGATATGGGGTACCGATATGATGCTTGTGAGCAAATATCAGATTTGTGTCATCAATAGTTGCTGAGTAAAATGCGACGAAAAATATCTTGGACGGACGGAAGGACGGACAGACGGATAGAGGTAAAACAGTATACCCCCTTCCCCTCCGGGGAGCGGGGGTATAAACAGAGTTTGAAGATATCAAAGGGATAATCAGAATCTGTAACTCGAAGAAGAACAGACAACACAATGGCAAAAAAAAAAAGGACAAAAGGACAAACAACGATCTACAAAACTTTAAACATTAAATTAAAGATCGAGTAACACGAATACCACTAAATATTCGGGGGGTGGGGGGGGGGGGGGACATTTACCGATCTTGAAATCGTAAATACGTCCGAGATTGAGCGTACCTGATGGAAGTAATTCGAGAAACGCGTTGTGTGCACTAATGTAGACATATACGGTTTTTTTTTTATTTCTAGTATGCTAAACAATAGTTACTTCGATTCTCATTATAATATTTTGTTATGGTTGTGACACAGGTGCCGATTGGACCCTAAGATAATATTTAAAAGCATATTTTGTTTCTTTTACAAGTAATATTTATACCACAGTTGTCCGGGTTAAATGGTTCAACAATCTAACACCAATCGTAACTACTCGGCCATTCTCGCTACCCTTCAAATAACCTCGTATGCATTTGGCGTATAAATCGCATTATTTTTCACAAGTCAGTTGCATGAAAGTTTGATAAAGTTATATTTTAAACAATTTTCTATATTTCAATTATTTTCATGGATAAAAGTTTTAATTAATTTTGCATGATTAAATTTTACTTAGTATGTCTTCCATATTGGATTTCCGTGGATTATATTTTTGTGCGGCTTAACTTAGCTTAACTTCTGGCAAACAATTTAAGAAGAATTTATACTATCTACGTACGAGGTTATTTGTAGGGTAGCGAGAATGGCCGAGTACTTACGATTGAATCTAACACGAAGCGTGAGATTGTTTTACCGTTTAATCCGGAAAACCGTGGGATATAAATATTGGTAACATGAAGCCATGCAATATAACATATAGGTCGGTGATTATTGCACGACACTCTCATAGTAATACAGTTCAGATTTAAAGTGTGCAATATATCGTATCGCCATGTATTATTTCATAGTTCAGAGCTGTTGCTTACATTCTTCAATATAAACCATAAAAAAGATCAAAGGAAAATAATGCATTTATGCTACAACGAGAAATAAATAATGTTCTATCTGAAATATTTTTAGTCAAATGTCTAAATTGATTAATAATTAATTAACCAGAACCACGCATACCTGTCTAATAATAGCTATTTAGGTGGATTGACGCCATTCTTTATCCAGAGTTGTCGTTTCCGCTACGCTCTATGCATCTCTGTCAACGCTCATTTTACAAGATCTTTGTAAAATTTAGAAACAGTAAAAAAAAGTACTTAAAATTGTTTTACTTATTGTAAATATCAATAAAGATGAAAATAAATCACTCGTTTCAGATCAATTCTCTCTTAAAAATTATTTTGATCGTTTTTAATTTTTACCTCCGCAAAATAGTTCTCCAAGAAGTGTGCGGGGGGGTTATTTGAATGTTTTTGTCCCATATATCGTTTATTTAGAAAAAATATTGGAGGGCCCGGGTGGCTCAATGAGTTTGGCAACAACATTGCATATTCACTACGACTATTGAAGCTCCTTTTTTAGGGAGTAGATGTAGTCGAGTGGTCTAGGGCGCTGGACGCAAGGCTAAGCGAATGGTGCTACAGTGTAACAATGGTGTGGGTTCAAATCCCGTCGAGGGAAGAACAAAAATTTGACAGCTCTAAAATCTAATTCTAACACTGTTTGGTTTAATTTTCAGACGTATAAAAAAAATATATATATATACTTTTACATATACGTATATATACAAATGTATATTATGGTATGTCGCTATGGAGACGACCTTACGAGTTGGTATGATGCGTGTCTTATCCAATTTACATATGATTGGCAAATAAAATAAGCTCAAACTTTAAACAACTTGTAAATAGAAAGAAATAAGTACATTAATTGGACGATCAGATATTTAGTTTGACAGATCCATAGTACAGATTTTTCTACGAAACAGTTTTAAATTCGCAGAAGCTTATTTATTACAAATTTGAACTTCCTTATTGTCTTTCATATTTCGGAACAATTATATATTTTTTATACTACAATTTGATCTTAACAATTCAAATAAATACTTATGTTTAACCATGAAGAACTAATCTTTTGAAGTCCAGGACAAAGTGAAACTTTTGGATCACTTAAGAATATACATATAGAGGACGGCTTGCATAGTAAGTGGTGTGATTAATTTAATTGTAATTTGCAATTTTTGTTTGTTTGTATTTTGTTTTTGTTTTTGTTTTTTTATTTCTTTGGTTTTTTTTTGCTTTTTTGTTTTTTTGTTCTTGTTTTTCTCTGTACAAAAAATATTTCAATAATGTTAATTTTTAAATTTTTTTTTAAATATTTTCGAGAAATCAAAACAATATTTGAATACCATAGAAGCAACAATCCAGATAATCAAAATATTTACATATTATGTGTTAATGAAAATATTTGTATTACTATCTTTGGGTCGAAACCTCTGCTGGTGGATTATTAGTCCCCGAGGGTATCATCCGCCCCGTAGTCATTGCTTCGGCACTGACATGATTTAGTAGATATATTTATTATCGAAAATCATGCAGTTATTATTAAATCTAAAGTTCTCCTTCCTCAGGAATAGGTGGCCTTAGCCGATTTTGGCCTGTCATGTTTCTCCTTCCTCAGTCATAGGTGACCTTAGACGATGTTGACCTGTCATGTTTTTCCTTCCTCAGTCATAGGTGACCTTAGACGATGTTGGCCTGTCATGTTTCTCCTTCCTCAGTCATAGGTGGCCTTAGACGATTTTGGCCTGTCATGTTTCTCCTTCCTCAGTCATAGGTGACCTTAGACGATGTTGCTCTGTCATGTTTCTCCTTCCTCAGTCATAGGTGACCTTAGACGATGTTGGCCTGTCATGTTTCTCCTTCCTCAGTCATAGGTGACCTTAGACGATGTTGGCCTGTCATGTTTCTCCTTCCTCAGTCATAGGTGACTTAGACGATGTTGGCCTGTCATGTTTCTCCTTCCTCTGTCATAGGTGACCTTAGACCATGTTGGCCTGTCATGCTCCTCCTTCCTCAGTCATAGGTGGCCTTAGACGATGTTGGCCTGTCATATTTCTACTTCCTCAGTCATAGGTGACCTTAGACGATGTTGGCCTGTCATGTTTCTCCTTCCTCAGTCATAGATGACCTTTGACGATGTTGGCCTGTCATGTTTCTCCTTCCTCAGTCATAGGTGGCCTTAGACGATTTTAGCCTGTCATGTTTCTCCTTCCTCAGTCATAGGTGACCTTAGACGATGTTGGCCTGTCATGTTTCTCCTTCCTCAGTCATAGGTGACCTTAGACGATGTTGACCTGTCATGTTTTTCCTTCCTCAGTCATAGGTGACCTTAGACGATGTTGGCCTGTCATGTTTCTCCTTCCTCAGTCATAGGTGGCCTTAGACGATTTTGGCCTGTCATGTTTCTCCTTCCTCAGTCATAGGTGACCTTAGACGATGTTGCTCTGTCATGTTTCTCCTTCCTCAGTCATAGGTGACCTTAGACGATGTTGGCCTGTCATGTTTCTCCTTCCTCAGTCATAGGTGACCTTAGACGATGTTGGCCTGTCATGTTTCTCCTTCCTCAGTCATAGGTGACTTAGACGATGTTGGCCTGTCATGTTTCTCCTTCCTCTGTCATAGGTGACCTTAGACCATGTTGGCCTGTCATGCTCCTCCTTCCTCAGTCATAGGTGGCCTTAGACGATGTTGGCCTGTCATGTTTCTACTTCCTCAGTCATAGGTGACCTTAGACGATGTTGGCCTGTCATGTTTCTCCTTCCTCAGTCATAGGTGACCTTTGACGATGTTGGCCTGTCATGTTTCTCCTTCCTCAGTCATAGGTGGCCTTAGACGATTTTAGCCTGTCATGTTTCTCCTTCCTCAGTCATAGGTGACCTTAGACGATGTTGGCCTGTCATGTTTCTCCTTCCTCAGTCATAGGTGGCCTTAGACGATGTTCGCTTGTCATGTTTCTCCTTCCTCAGTCATAGGTGGCCTTAGACGATGTTGGCCTGTCATGTTTCTCCTTCCTCGGTCATAGGTGGCCTTAGACGATGTTGGCCTGTCATGTTTCTCCTTCCTCAGTCATAGGTGGCCTTAGACGATGTTGGCCTGTCATGTTTCTCCTTCCTCAGTCATAGGTGGCCTTAGACGATGTTGGCCTGTCATGTTTCTCCTTCCTCAGTCATAGGTGACCTTAGACGATGTTGGCCTGTCATGTTTCTCCTTCCTCTGTCATAGGTGACCTTAGACGATGTTGGCCTGTCATGTTTCTCCTTCCTCTGTCATAGGTGACCTTAGACGATGTTGGCCTGTCATGTTTCTCCTTCCTCAGTCATAGGTGATCTTAGACGATGTTGGCCTGTCATGTTTCTCCTTCCTCAGTCATAGGTGGCCTTAGACGATGTTGGCCTGTCATGTTTTTCCTTCCTCAGTCATAGGTGACCTTAGACGATGTTGGCCTGTCATGTTTCTCCTTCCTCAGTCATAGGTGACCTTAGACGATGTTGGCCTGTCATGTTTCTCCTTCCTCAGTCATAGGTGGCCTTAGACCATTTTGGCCTGTCATGTTTTCCTTCCTCAGTCATAGGTGACCTTAGACGATGTTGGCCTGTCATGTTTCTCCTTCCTCAGTCATGGGTGGCCTTAGACGATGTTGGCCTGTCATGTTTCTCCTTCCTCAGTCATAGGTGACCTTAGACGATGTTGGCCTGTCATGTTTCTCCTTCCTCAGTCATAGGTGGCCTTAGACGATGTTGGCCTGTCATGTTTCTCCTTCCTCAGTCATAGGTGGCCTTAGACGATGTTGGCCTGTCATGTTTCTCCTTCCTCAGTCATAGGTGGCCTTAGACGATGTTGGCCTGTCATGTTTCTCCTTCCTCAGTCATAGGTGGCCTTAGACGATGTTGGCCTGTCATGTTCCTCCTTTCTCAGTCATAGGTGACCTTAGAAGATGTTAGCCTGTCATGTTTCTCCTTCCTCAGTCATAGGTGGCCTTAGACGATGTTGGCCTGTCATGTTTAGTCCCTTTGGTTTTCTTGTTCCCAAAGAGTTTTATTTATTTGGCTTTCAAATTTTTTGACATTGAAAGTACCTGATACTTTAAGCATATTTTATTTAAGAAATAATTCTCAGATGCCGGGCTCTATGCTTATTTTAACATGGGTAGGCATTATATTTGTCATTATTTTACACCGAGCGGAAGCGAGGTGTAAAATCTTGCGAGGAGTAAAATCTTGACAAATATAATGCCTACCCATGTTAAAATAAGCATAGAGCCCGGCATCCGAGAATTATTTCGATTCTAACAGGGCATTTACGGTAATTTTATGCATTCAAGCGTACCTAGACAGAGGTTAGTTTTGGGCGCTGTTCCAATTACCTCCCCCTATTATTTACTAGAATAAATAACGCTACAGAAACGTTATAAAAATTGATAACGATGAACAATTAGTTTCATTTGATTTAAGGAATAATTTTCTCATGTCTTGCTTAATGCTGATTTTATGACCATGGTGAATACAAACATAACAATTCTAGAATTGTTTCTTGACATATAACTTTTTTGCGAAAAAATACTTTAGACAACCATCTATCGACTTTGACTTTTGTAATTTGTCATCATTCGGTGACGTAGTTTACAAGGAACGCTGGTGACATTGACAGAAGCTGGTTACTGATTTATTTTACGATTTTGTGAACATTTTACTTGTTTAAATAGCTAAATACAAAATGCCATCAAATTGGAAAATATCAGTAACTTAATTACATCACCGTCTAATTAACAATGTTGGAAAACTACTGTAAACATGAAGGTTAGTGGATTTTGTTATGTTACGCATTTCCCTTATTATTGACTTCCATTCAAAATATAAGTTAGATTGGTTCTACTAGAATCGAAATAATTCATGGAAGACATAGTTTGAATAACATAGATAACATTATTTTCGCTTAATTTGGTCATTACTTTTCTGTAATTCATCGTAG
Source organism: Bathymodiolus septemdierum (assembly GCA_963383655.1). NCBI lineage: Eukaryota > Metazoa > Mollusca > Bivalvia > Mytilida > Modiolidae > Bathymodiolus > Bathymodiolus septemdierum. The sequence goes on from OY726525.1 coordinate 44,523,087, forward strand.
AATGCGAATTGTTATTCGGGGAGGTAATCGGAACAGCCAAATCCTTCGGTATCCATAATGCCGCATTGATTTACAAAATTACTGTAAATGCCCTATTAGAATCGAAATAATTATCCCATGTCATGTTTTATGCTCATTTTGTATATCTATTATTTTTATTCTTTTAATTTAACATACATACAGTACAAAAATGCCAAATACGCTGTGGATTAGATATGCCTTCTGCGCATGTGGTTAGGGTGTTCTGTGCTATTTAGAGCCCTCTATTGTTTCCAAAGCGAAAGTAGCACGCCATGCTAGAATGTTCAATAATAAACTATTGGATAGGACACAAGTTTCACAGCTTAGAAACATTTTCTCCAAAACGTACATGATGAAGATTATTCCAGAAAAGCGTAGTGCGCACTTTATTTGATTTGATTTTGATTAGATTTTTGGTGTTTAACGCCACTTTCAGCAATATTTCAGCTATATCATGGCGACCAGTTTTAGTGGTGGAAGAAGCCGGAGTACCGGGAGAGAACCACCGACCATTGGCAAGCAACTGGTCCACTTTACCACTTGCGCCTGCGAGTCGAGTGCACTCTTTTTATAATTTACAAAGCCGGACGCGAACATACCCGTATTGGTGGTAGCCTTGTATGAATTGTTAGGTAATCCAACTACTCATTGAGCCACCCGGGCCCTCACTTTATTTGATATTTATCTTTTCATTACAAATAATTAATAGAAAAACCCATAGTAGCAAATACATCAGATAATACAATTAACATTAGAGAGGTGCAATGCAAAACGGAAAATCCAGAGACATTGGCAACGTTGGGTACAAACGACAAAGGCCAGAGACAAAAAAATATTAAAACAAAACAAAAAAACAAAAAAACGAAAAAAATAAAATAAAATAAAAATAAAATCCAAAGAAAAAAACCCAAGCAAACAAACAAACAAACTAAGAAACAAACAAACAAAAAACAAACAAACAAACACCGAAAAAAATTAAAGTAAAAAAAAAACAAAAACAACACGGAAGACGTAAACTATGAGATCACGGACCCGACCACAAATTCGTGGATTAACCCAAGTGTTTGTGAAGGGTAAGCGATTATTGTTTCTTATCAGACATTCGCTTTGTTAGTCATATAACCAAGTCCGGTAAGCGTTTTGTCGGTGATAGAAGAAAACACAATAACATACATAAAAGGGATACAATCCATTGTCATTTGAGATATTATGGATATTTCGTAGCGAATAACCATTTTGCTTGGCTTGGTTTATGGTGTTTAACGCCACTCTCAACAATATTTCAGTTATATCGTGGTGGTCAGCTTTATTGATGGATGAAACGGAGTACCCGGATCAACCAGATCGTGGTGATAAATGAAGTAGCAATTTATTGTTAGTATATTCCATTAAAAAGATGTGCTCACACAGGTGTGACCATTATGTCTAATATCGACTGGTCATGCACGTGAACCATGCTGGTCGCTACATTAACGCCTGGATGCATTCATTGAAAAAATCCGTCAAACCGGAAATAGTAAATCGGTATGACTTATGGGTATTACGACATAAAATAGGAGGAGCTAAAGTGTTTGTAAATAATGTCCAATGGAGCGATCAGATGATGTAATGCTGTATGCAATACACATATTCGGATAAATACAACCAAACATGAAATAAAACTTAAATGAATAATTACTATTCTTTAAATATTAAAACATAATGATTTTCATTTCAAAGTTGGAAAGTAAATAAAAGCTTGAATTGAATTCACTCTTATAATGATCTTTTTAATTTCATTTAAAACAAAGATTTAAACAAATGTATTTTATGATACTGATGGCTGATTACAATTGTTTGTAATGCATTAGCTGTCAGTTGTAATATACAGGATGTAACCAATATACAGGAAGAGCTCCTACTGTGAAGCCATCTATTTTGAGATGCCATTCAATGAAAATAACAACCTAGGTTGTTGACGATATTGTTACATAATATGAAACAGGCACTGCCTGGAAAGCTCACGAAGCTAACCACTAATTAGATATCATTGGTCTTGGATGAGCAAACATATGCAAAACTTTATGCTTATGTACATATAATTATTTACCAACTTTGGCTGAACATAGAAATTTGGTTTACTAGTGACCACCAGTAGACATAATAGAGTATGTAAATGTTGCACATAGCATAGGGTCTGAGACACTCTTCAAGATCACAGGTACTAGTGGACAGGACCCTATGGTGCCTGATTGCCCATCCCTCCTTTTTTTATAACATCATTTTTTTTTCATGTACACAACATTTTGCAACTTTCTACCGTATGTATCACTGTATGACATGCATACACAAAAAAACGATCAAACAGCAGTTTCTAATTTATCCATACTAGGTTTCTGACATATGCATAAGGTTTTGAAAGTGTTTTTCTTTGAGACATTTTGGGCAATTGTGTAGTTTATCAATACCTGATGCAATTAAGCGAATATAAATATAAGCTTGAGTTTGCTCTAGGAATAATCCAGAGCAGACGATCGGGTTGCACAATCGTGTTATTTTTTGCGACTCGTTACTTTCCGTGTAGGATTCGATAATTATCAGTTACCAATTTCACGCAATCATAATTACTCGGCCATTCTCGCTACCCTACAAATAACTTTGTACATCAATCATGTTCATCAAGCCTACCAGAATACATTTGAAGCCCAATGTTATTTTTAGCGACTCGTTACTTTCCGTGTAGGATTCGATAATTATCGGTTTCAATTTACAGACAAAATTCTTTAAATATTCATTTCAAACAAATAATTTGTATATTTTCGTCAAAGAAGAAGAACGTTGAATTAAATTTAATGTTTATTTCACAAGCAAACAATATAGACAACAGCGAAATACCGGTATTCGCTCTTCGATACCTTTCGTACACCGCATCTTTCATAAGCTCTCGCGGGTGTCGCGAAAAGCAGTGACCCGGAAAGTCCCGGATGTGTTGAAGCTTTTTCATAGGCATAGTGGTATGGATAACCCGGATGTGTTGAAACTTTTTCATAGACATAGTGTATGGATGATAAGGATTTCTGTTTTAGTCAAAGTAAATGGTATTCGTCATTATTCCTTTATTGATTTAATTTTACCATGTTTCAGTCATAAATAGCTCGCTTAACGAAGCGAGCTTAATAAGAATAAGAAATAGCTAAGAAATTAAAATTGATAGAAGGCAAAGATTTATATAATTAACACATTAAGTCACATTTCATTTATTTAGGCTAACTTGGGCCAGTTATTAATTAAAGACAAAAATGGCTTTAAAGAAAAATCAGTCTAATAAGTATTTACCTAAATAACGATATTGTGATGGGTATTTCTTAATAAATTGTATTAAAAATCATTTTAATTTATGAAATAATCAACTTTCTGTTTACATATTTATTTTCAATATAATTTCTTTATTATTTCATCCCATTTCCCTTAATTTAACTTGTGAATATCCATATTTATACAATCTTATGCTAACGGCAAGTTACGCGTGTCGGCCCTATTATCCACAATAATTTCACTTTTATTATCCCACATACATTACAAAAATACATGTTAGATGTGTATTGTGACATTTTAGCAAATTTAGATTAAAAACTTCAAAAAATGATTACACGGTGTTTTGTTTTTTTAAATCTTTAAAGATTTGTGAATCTATGGCAATTTAAATTATAATTATGAGAATAAAGGTGTATTTGTTTTCTAAATATGCAAAGGCACGTGCACAATCATTCTCCGTGTTTGTTTTGTCAATATTTACAAACGGAAGTAAAGGGATTAACTAATGCGCACACGCGCTAATATCTGACATTTGATTGGTCGGCTGTACCAGCCAGCAGCCTGACGGATTTTTACCACTAAGAGCGTTCAAGCCCTCATCCAGCGAAAGTGCCGATAGAGGGCGCAGTATTATTCAAGTTAGGTTATATGACAAAAACTCTGTAACAAATAATTTCTTTTCCTCCACCAAAATCAGAATATTTTTTTCAGCAACATTGGGAATCAGAATATTTTTTTAGAATTTTTTTTTGCTGCGATTACTCATTACAACTAAGTGTCACTATTTTAACATAAGCAGCTAAGCCATATTTTATCTATCATATTCGATTTATAAACATATGTTTTATTATTACAGTAAAACAATGAAAAGAAATATGTTAAACTCAAATGAATTTTTAAAATCTTTTCGTTATCATCTGATCTTAATTTCTTAGCGAAATTGTCCTATTATCAACTATTCTATTATATATAGTCTGATTATTAAGAATACAAGAATCTCTATTCCGAAATAAACCATAAATTACAATGGTATAGAGAAAGTTTTATTGTTTTTTGTCTCATATATCGTTTATCTTAAACATATTGCGTCTCTAAAAAATATTGAAGTGCTTGTGTACCAGCCAGATAACGGAGATATTATAAGTTATTTACGTTCCTATCCGTAAATATGGAGATTTTAACACCCTGAAGTAGCCAATTACATCCTGAGGGGCAACCGAAGGGTGTACAGGTTAGTGAAGGGTGCTAAAATCTTCATATCTACGGATAGGAACGTAAATAACGAATTTATCTCCGGCTATATTCAAAAATAAGACATTTGGATCCCGGCGGGCTACGTAAAAGTGACGTTTTCTTTGTTTTTGGAAAGAATAAGCAAAAAATTTGAAAGTTTCGAGTGTTTTGTACACGGTGTAGGGTACTACCTTTGGTAGAACCCTTCAGGTAGTACCCTTCAGTTGATCAAATTAACAGCTTTTTATTCAATCTATAACCAAAATTAACTAAATTTGATTTTGGAGTGTAACATCGTGAGCTTTGACCTCATATTATCCCCGTTTTGAAAAATATAACATTTGATTGGTTAATGGCTAGTTACACACGGTAAATATGGAGATTTTAACACCCTGAAGTAGCCAATTACATCCTGAGGGGCAACCGAAGGGTGTACAGGTTAGTGAAGGGTGTTAAAATCTTCATATCTACGGATAGGAACGTAAATAACGAATTTATCTCCGGCTATTTTCAAAAATAAGACATTTTGGATCCCGGCGGGCTACGTAAAAGTGACGTTTTCTTTGTTTTTGGAAAGAATAAGCAAAAAATTTGAAAGTTTCGAGTGTTTCGTACACGGTGTAGGGTACTACCTTTGGAGTGTAACATCGTGAGCTTTGACCTCATATTATGCCCGTTTTGAAAAATTTAACATTTGATTGGTTAATGGCTAGTTACACACGGTAATATGACCTAGCAACACCCGGAAATATGGGTTTTTCATACCCGGGTTGTAACCAATCAAAAGTTGTTATAATTTTCAAGCCGGGGATAATATATTTGTGTTAGGGGATTATTTTGCTTTCATTATATTATATATAATACATATGATTTTTTAATGAGAAAAATGTGTATTTGTTAGTGTATTTCAATAATAGTTCTAAAATATTTTCGTTTCTAGCTGATAAAACAATTTTCTCAAAAAAATTATAATTTTTTTAAAAAAAAAAAGGGATTATTTCTTCTGTATAAAGCAGACATGGCATCCGACTGTCAGTAATTGATTTTAATGTATATAAAACATTATTTGAATTACGCAAAAGATTGTGCGCTAAATTATATATCTGCATTTTTCTTTAAAATAAGACGGAAGCCATTACTTTTGGTAGACAACCCTAAAGTGTTGATTTGCTACAGTGCATTAAGACCATAGAATTTTCTTGAATCGGTTTCCTAGCAGGCTTTGTAATAATTGTCTGCAGAAAAAAAGCTGTTATCAGCAGTTTTCTAGTCATACAAAACATTACTGAAATGACGTTTATTTGCTTTAAGCTGTGAGTGTACTAAAATGACTTACTATCTATTGGTATATAGGGGCCGTCGTGGTCGTGATCGTATGGTAGTTGGATTTATATCTACCTTATCACCATTTACGTTGTGAGTTCGAATCCCAATCAGGCAAGGTGTACTGGATACAAGAATATGTGATAAAGTTTGTCAGTGACTTGTGACAGGACTGTGTTTTTTTTCGGCTACTCCGGTTTCCTCCACCAATAAAATTGACCGCCACGATATAACTGAAATATTGTTGAAATTGGCGTTAAAGACCATAAACATGAACCAAACCGTTATCATCTTATCTTAATTTCTGAACGAAATTGTCCTTTTATCATCTTGTCTATTAAATACAGTCTGATTATCACCAAGATAAGAGTCTATATTCTTAATTAATATTTATTTTTTAAATTTAAGCACAAGTATGGAAATAAAACATATGAAATATATATTAGTATTAAAAACATTCATTAACATATTTTTCCCTTTTAAGTAAGCACTATTTATATTTTTACAAATAAGCAAACAAGACATATGACATAATAAGTAAAATATAATGGTCTTAAAACAGTTACTTGACATATATTTTTGTTCTTTGAAAAATAAGCACTTTATATATTAATACAACTAAGACATATGTCGTAATAAGCAAAATATAATGTCTTAAAACAGTTACTTGACATATATTTTTTATCTTTGAAAAATAAGCACTTTATATATTAATACAACTAAGACATGTGACATAATAAACAAAATATAATGTCTTAAAACAGTTACTTTTTATTTTATTTATTGTTTATTTATCCAAGGTGAAGTAGCTGAGATGCAGAATCTGCGTAGGTCATCAAATCTCCGGCTTCTCTCTGGATTCTGTTGATGTCATTGGAATTCTGTATTTCCTTGAATGTCTGAATGATGGTGAATATATTTGGATATGAGTGCTGAACCTTCCACTTCAGCTTATCATGCCATGCCTCGATGTTTTTTGTTGTCCGGGGTCCTTCTGTTCCAAAATGATTCCAACTATTCTGTCTCCTTCTACCAACTGCTCTGTTATGTAATTGGTATCACTTCATCTATGCAGCGAGTGTTGATATGATTCAATATTTGTTTGGTGACGATTCCTGTATGGTCTACTGGGTGAGTGTGTACTTGTCTGCCGAATCCAACTGGTATGTTGTTAAAAGATAATTATTGTTTTGCCCTAATATTACATTGAAATATACAAAATAATTGTATTTATTAAAATTAATTTTATATCAAATAAAATAAATATCCTAAATTTATATTAAAATTAAATAAATATGCAAAATTTATATTAAAATTAAATAAATATCCTAAAGAGGGAGAGGCGTTAAGGTGCAAAATTGGCCCCACATTATATTAAAAAATAATGCTCGACATAGAATAAAAGCAATTTACTAATTTAATTGTTAGATAAACAAATTTTCAAAAAATATAACTTTCCGTGAAATTGGGTGCGTTATGACGTCATAATGACATCATAATTAGGCGGTTAATGCTAAAAATGGACTACAAACGACATATTTAATGTACATTTTAGCTATTTTTTTATACCTCCACAGTCTTCCACCAACACCAAATTGAGCAGCTGTTTTGAGTATAGATGGTTAATGATTATATCAAAATATTTTGCTGGTGGAGGATTGTGGAGGTTGTTAAATATTAATTTATTTATAACCGCAGCTAGACCCTTAAAATCAATAGTTCACTCTTCTGATTGTATATATGAGACCATTATATACACAATCTGTACATTTCATGATTCATTTCAAGAAATGAAATTCATCAGTAAATAACTTATGTTTCTGTAAATAATTGTATTTATTTTAAATACAGTTTATGTACATTGAAACCAAGAGAAAAACTCAGTGCATGCAATCCGGCGTCAATGCCATAAAAAGAACTGGGGACTATAAGTGCCATATATGGCCCCATATTTAATGAATCATTATCTTAGAAAATACTTGATTAAAATTTGATGTATTATAGACGAGATCATAATTTTGATGTTAAAACTTGCTTCCAACAAACTCGATACGTATTTGACGTCATTGTGACGTCATGAGGTTATTTGTTTTCTGTATTTCGTGGAATTTTGCCCGCGATATTTGGACGGTTTTCGAAGAAATTAAGCACCAGTCGTGCATCAGAAAAATATTTGACCAGATTATTAAAATAAATAAAACACAAATACTGTTAAAGTATTTTTTTGGTTTCACGAGGTGTTAAATTTCTTGAAAAACGACGGGAAAATGTTCAAATATTGCAAGTGCTTAGATGACGTTTTGATATTTGAGAAGCAATCTTTGCCGTTAAAAACGATGGTATGTCGGCACGTAACAGTTATATACAAATGTAAGATAAAAATAAAATAAACACCACTTCATCCAAAATAAAAAATGTTCATCAGCTCCCAATGATTGATTATATATTTTCTTCCGGGATACTGAAATAGTTATTAATACAGGGATACGGAGGTAGCCGTTTAATGGTCTATCGATGCTACTTCTAAAATGAAGTAAAATAGCTTGATCCAAAAGGAGTAGATATGGGCACAATCCAACAGATAGCTCTCACATTATGATCCAAAGGTGTTTTATGTTATGCACTACATACACAAAGGTTTGATCCATCATTTGTCCATTGGAGGTTAGGTGCTTAACACCACTTTCAAAAATATTTCATTTACTACTTTTGTGGCGGAAATTGGAGTACCCAGAGAATTCCGCAAACCTGTCGCAAGTCACTGACAAACTTTGTCACATAATGTTTTATCGAGTACACCTCGCCATGAATGGGGTTCAAACTCTCAACTTAAGTGGTGATAGGCAATGATTGCACAGGTAGTTGTAAATTCAACTACCATACGACCATGACGGCTCAAGTTCAGTTAAGATGAATGGTAATTGTTTTATTGATATTGATGGAATTTATGATTATCACTGTTAATAAACTTTCTCTTCATATCAATCAATGAAAAGAATTGGTTTGCTGAAAGTATGTTTTTTGTTGGGGTTCATTGGATGGAATTTGTATCTCATGTGAAGTTCCGTCGATTGCAGACACAACGTTAGGCATATCAGAACAATACCTTTTCTTTTGCCATCAGACTGGGATGGTTGGCCACTGAATTCACATAACATTTTCATAAATTATATAAAGTTTCCCCTTTTGCGTCCAAATTAAACTTTTAACTTCTATCAGTTCCATTCTCTTAAATCAACCTCCAATGGACAAATGATGGATCATAAGTTGGTGTATGTAGTGCATTGAAAATGCGCTCTGTCATGTGCATAAGTTATTGTTTGCATGATTGACAGACAATATTCATCATATTGTTTTCTAACTTCTGAACTGTCGATCGAGAAAAAAAAATATTCTAGACAGGCAGCAAATAGCCAGTCAATGGGGTTTGCAATTAATATTTCGCATGTACAATAGCGACCTCACACCACAAGTTGTGGAAAATAGAAATATTCTTCTGTGGTTTAAATGCGTATTAACTGCATTACATGTAAACTGTATGATTCTGTTTGATAAAGTCCTTTAACTAGAACAGGAACAAAATGTTCACTTGAGTGAAATAGTATTGTAATAAAAGATCGTGAACGTGATGTACAAGTATTAACGAATGTCCAGGTATATTTTAAATGAGGTTGAAACAAGTCACCATTTGATATTAATTCGGTTGTATTTCATTTTGACGATTCTAATTACGGAAGACGACCACAACCATATTGTTTTTGATTGGATTAAAATTATAGCTGTATAATAATGTATAATATCCTATTATTATTAGAATCCTAACATGACTGCGAATTTGACATAAATAAAATAACAATTGGCTTTCACTAGGAAAATGCCGACTTTATGTGAAAGGGACACCAGACAGCTGTGAGGAACGAAATTAATACATCCCTTAGCGCGGGATGTAAAGGACACACTCCTTACACGTGAAAGACAACTTTCAGCAGATTCTGATAGCAACAGTTTATTAGGAGTGTTGTTGTTGGTTTGTCACAAAGCAAAATAATATCTACCATCTCCTCTTTTTCTAGTGACAATCAAAACAATCATACATAGACTCATGGCAGCGACAAACATTTTACCTACACGATTAATCATATGGTTGTAAACTTGTTCTCGTCATAAATATATATGAAATACTTGATTGTAAAACAATTATCTATCGACAACCACTTTTTATGGGATATCTGATTCCAAGACTTGTTATCAGTTTATCAAAAAAACAAAAATAATTCTCACAGGGTCCTTGCTAAAATCGTTACACATTAAACATTTTGCTTCACACCATTTCCCAAAATATTTCCATATTATAAAAAAAAGCGGTCTTTAAATATTGGAATTTTTTTTTATAGATTTGTGATGGTTGTCCGTAAAAATGTACTGGAATATATCATCGCATTGGTTGTCGTTAAGAATAAAGTACGGTTAAAAAAGTGTTTAAACAAATTTCAAATATGACAAAGTTCTATTGTCCAAATAAATCTATCTATTACTTCGTTAAGATTAATACCAAAATTTCGACCAGTTTTCGACGATCAATGTTAATAAGTTTCTGGATAGATGCCCCAGGGACGGATCCATGGGGTCCCTTCCGGCGCGCCCCACCCCCCCCCCCCCCCCCCTCCCCTATAAAATTGAAAAAAATAGAATTTTTTGGCATAAAATCGTGATTTTTCACACGAATTACATTATCAATGTCATAGCAGACGATCAATCCAAAATTGGTCTGTATGAGATTTAAGGTGACAAAAAAATGAATTACGAAAAACTACAATTTGAACGTGAAATAATAGATGTGGTACGTAGTTCTTATATTTAAAAATGACATTTTTAGATCAGATTTCATGAGATCATTCATGCAATTTCAGCATCATAATATAACCTCTGACAAATTAAGCGATCAAAATAATGAGAAATTTTATCACGTGAAACAAACCGTCGAAAATAGGAGACCGTCGAAAATGGGTGACGTTGTGACATTACTATTCGTTCACTTTAATTTCATAATACAGTTTCGGAACATGTTTTTATTCCTGAAATCATCCACATTGCATATTATGTCAAATTTATGCTGTTTTTATTGAGTTTTATTATGCTTTGTTTTTGTTTTTTTAATGATATGCATTATAATACAATGATACGTATGTTCTGTATAATGAAAGAAATGACGTTCATTGCTTTTCAGTACCTGCATTTGTCGATCCGCTCTGAGGAATTAGATACACATATTAAGTAACTGTATTTATTTCTGAAAAGCACATATTGTGAATACATTTTGGAGAAAATTTTATCGACATCTGAGGTGGGGCCGATTTTGGCCCTTATAGCTCCCAGTCCTTTGTATTAATATTAAATAAATATGCTAAATTTATATTAAAATTAAAGAAATATGCTAAATTTATATTAAAATTAAATAAATATGCTAAATTTATATTAAAATTAAATAAATATAATAGTCTAATTTATTTCAATATTTATTTATTTAAATGATTTGCAAAATTTATATTAAAATTAAATAAATATGCTAAATTTATATTAAAATTAAATAAATATAATAGTCTAATTTATTTCAATATTTATTTAAATTATTTTTTTATTTAAATGTTGATATCAAGTTGATGTTCAGGTAACATACCCTTAATTGTACTCCCTTACTGAACCTCAATTTAATAGATTATATATGTACCATATGTGATCTTAAGAAGGTTGACGTTCGGGGAACACACCCTTCAAGCTCTCCTTATCTTAAATCTATTGCGTCTCAAAAAATATTTAAGTGCTTATGTGTACCAACCCAGGTATGTGAGCGATATTATTTTGTGTTAGCGGATATCTATATTGACTCTGTGCGGTATTATTTGGTTTTTTTCATTTTATTGTATACATGTGATTTTTTTTATGAGAAAAGTGTGTATTACTTCGTGCATATCAGTTAACGTTCTAAAATATTTTCGTTTCTAGCTGATAACAAAAGTAGTTCCTTTTAAAGAAAATAGTTCCTTTCGCTTTGTTGTATTGTGACAAATACTGAATGGAATGGAATAATTAAAATTGATAATTGACGTTAAATATATAAGGATTATTTTGAGCCCAAATTTGATGCATTTACTTGTATTTTAATACCTATATGGAGGATTTGATGCCTGACCTATAAATATTGAATTTCCCGGGGATGACCGAGCTATTTTTAGAGTAGGTGTTTTCCATAGCCTGGCATTTCACTGCAAGACTTTAAACATTACTTACTTAATATATGTATATATAGAATGGACCGTCGTGGTCGTAATCGTTTGAACCGCCACGATATAACTGAAATATTGTTGAAAGTGGCGTTAAACACCATAATCATAACCGTGATCGTATGGTAGTTGGACTTACAACTACTTGTGTAATCAGTACATATCACCATTGACGTTGTGAGTTCGAATCCCACTCAGGCAAGGTGTACTCGATACAACACTATGTGATACAGTTCGGTGGTTTCCTCTTGGTACTCTGGTTTACTTACTATCTATTGGTATATAGGGACCGTCGTGGTCGTGATCGTATGGTAGTTAGATTTATATTTACCTTATCACCATTAACGTTGTGAGTTCGAATCACGTTCATGTGGATGTGCACTCGATACCAGATCATGTGATAAAGTATGCCAGTGATGTTCGGCAGGTCGGTGGTTTTCGTCGGGAACTCCGGTTTTCTCCACCAATAAAACTGACCGCCATGGAATTACTGGAATATTGTCGAAAGTGGCATTAAACAGCATATCTCTACCCATACTTACTTACTTACTGTTTCTATACATCAAGTAAGGCAAATGGCGATGTATCTTTTCCCTTTTAAGTGTATTTTTATTTTCTTCTGTCACTGACAAGACTTTTGCGGGACTTGATTATATGAGTAACACTGCGGGTGTCTGATAAGAAACAGTAACTTCTTACACCTTCGAGAGCTCCTGATTCACATACACCTCTCCCCTCTCCGTGTTTTGTGTGATGTCCTTGTTCTTCATGTTGCTCTGTCACTGACAAGACTTTTGCGAGACTTGACTCTATGAGTAGCACGCGGGTGTCTGATAGGAAACAGGAACTGCTTACCATTCGCGAGCATCTGATTCACATACTCTTTCCCTCTTATTTTGTTTTCGGTACTTGTATCTCATCTTTTCAGTTTTATGTGTTATTTTTCATTTTGTGTCTTTTGCCCAATATTATTAATGCTATGTGTCTATTGATTGTTCATTCTGAATTGTTCCCTTGGGATTCTCTATTGTTCATTCTGAATTGTCCACTCGGGATTCTCTATTGTTCATTCTGAATTGTCCACTCGGGATTCTCTATTGTTTAATTAAACTACCAATAACTTAAGAAAGAACTCTAAAACATCATCATCCGAATAATATTATTAGACACAATTACACAACATTTGAGGACACCACGGGATACAGAAAACCTTCTCCTTTCAAAATTGGCGTCTACCAGTTGTGCGGGACGAATCAAGTACACAAGACGCCTTTAGGGCGAGGCGTAGATGAGTGTCGCATGTCTGAAGACTGATTGATGGTTGGTTGCTTCCATCATGTAAATATTTTGTGCATATTCAGGTCTTATTCTCGTCGTTAACATAGCTGTCAAACGGCTAACCCTTTAGAAGCAACAATTTACAAAGCAACAAATCAACTGGATAAAAAAAGGATAATATATTCACATATAAATAAAAAAAACTATAATTTTTATTTAATATTTACTTCTAATTGAAATTCTTCAAAATATTGAAGAAAAAAAATACAATTTGAAATTTTTTTAGGACAGATAGAAAAAAAAAACAATACGAAAAATAAAAAAAAATAACAATATGAAAAATAAAGGAAAACAAACAATATGAAAAATAAACGATTGGCTGGTTTATGGTGTTTAATGCCACTTTCAACAATATTTCAGTTATATCGTGGCGGTCAGTTTTATTGGTGGATAAAACCACCGACCTGCAGCAAGTCACTGACAAACTTTATCACATAATGTTGTATCGGGTACACCTCGCTATGAACGGGGTTCTAACTCACAACGCGTTAGTGGTGATAGACACTGATTCTACAGGTAGTTGTAAATCCAACTACCATACGATCACGACCATGACGGCCCCGAAGCAAAATAAAAAAGAAGAAGAAAAAAAACCACAACACCATAAACAAACAAATAATCTTCCCTCTACAATAATATTCGAAGTGCCTTAAATTCCTCATTCTTTCATTCATATTTATATGGTCCTAGTATTTTCACCTATCCCCTAGGCCTAGCTGTTTGTGTATTCTTTCACTTGACTGCTAAGCCATCAGATGTTAGACTATTTAGTATTCATTTAAAATTGATAAAACCAAAAATACAATTCTTCAAAAGGAAGTTCAAATATTTAAACAATAAACTTCTGCGAATTCAATTCAATATCCGTATAATCGTTGGTAATGTAGATATGTCGACTTTAATTTATTACTTTTTTCTAAATATCTGATGATCGTCCATTTAAATCACGTAATACGTTTCATATTTAGTCAATGTCAAGGGTACAAGAGTTAAATGTAGTGTGACAAAAATCATCTCAGCTTTCTGCGTATGCCTATTATTTGAAATTTATTTAAAAAAAAAACCAACAATGCATTCAACCATAATACATGTACACAAGTTAAGCTCGTATTTAATTTTTTTCTTATTATTCCTGTTATTTTCATTGACGCTTTTCGCTATTATTTACTATTTTCCACTATTTTTTGTCGATTTACCACTTTTAACCGATTTCCCGATATTCTTTACTATTTACCACTATTTTTTTGTCGCTGTACACTTTTAGCGACTTCCCACTATTTTTTGCCGATTTTCCACATAGTTTTGCTCCTTAATTTACAAAGGACACAATTTTTGTTTCTATGCTTTAGGCTTTAGTTTCCTTTGTCCAATGTTTTGAGCAAATCTTTACACAATTTGTGTACCACCAGTCTTTGCTTAAAATGGGGCAGTCATGGGTAGTGACTGTGTGGTAGTTGGAATAACAACTAGCTATACAATCGAGTGCACATCACCTCTAACGTTCTGAGTTCGAATCCTGCTAATTGCGATGTGTGATAAAGTTTGTCAGTGACTTGCGACAGGTCTGCGGTTTTCTTAAGGTGCTTCAGTTTCCCCACCAATAAAACTGACAGCCACGATATAACTGACATATTGTTGAAAGTGGCGTTAAACACCATAATCCTAACCCTTTATATATATATATATATATATATATATATACGTCTGAAAATTAAACCGAACAGTGTTAGAATTAGATTTTAGAGATGTCAAATTTTTGTTCTTCCCTCGACGGGATTTGAACCCACACCATTGATACACTGCAGCACCATTCGCTTAGCCTTACGTCCAGCGCCCTAGACCACTCGACCACATCCACTCCCTAAAAAAAGGAGCTTCAATAATCGTAGTGTTACCTTTTCTCGTAAGGCAAATCTAGGGATAGCCGTAAGACATGTGTATAAGCGTGTGTAGATGGTACACATATACTTAATATTATAATTTGACAGCAATCTAACTCAGCAATTTTTAATATATTGTATAGGATAATGAAGAATTCACTATACAGTCACAGGAAATAAAGTATATTATACAAACGTCTAGAAGCAAGTGACAACCATACAATATATCTGTCCCACTGGATCTCAAGGTTAATACTAAATATTATATACTTCTGAAAATCAAACCAAACAGTGTTAGAATTTTTCAAATCAGATTACAGACGCTAATGAAGCTTGTCGGTCAAGCGAAATATCCGTCGATTTAATTATAAGTATAGTCTTTTTGTAGACTTATAGTTATTTTTGTTACATTTTAACATCTTTTTTTGATATCGTTGTGCTACCATTTTAGACGTTTATATATATATATATATATATATATATATATATATATACAAAATGTATATGTTATGTCGCGCTTTCTCTATATATATATATGCTGTCAATTGTAAACAAGCATGTTTTATTTCAAAGGGTAGGTGTCGAAGCTAACAAATAAAATTTAGCCACGATATAGCTGAAATACTGATAAATTTGGTCGTAAACACCAATCAATCAATCAATGATATCCTTGTATTTAGAAGATCTTGTAATTTAGTATAAATTTAGTAATGTTTGGCAAGCTTTAAAAAAACTTGCAAATAGAAACAATAAATTAATGTTCCTGATAAACAGAAATTCGTCTAGATTATAAAGGATTATAAATTTTCTCACAAGGAAGTTCAAATTTTAAATCAATAAAATTCTGAGAATTTAAAACAGTTTCGTAAAATTCTGTCTGTCGACAGATCTATGATACAGAATTTTACGAAACTGTTTTAAATTCTCAGAATTTTATTGATTTAAAATTTGAACTTCCTTGTGAGAAAATTTATAATCCTTTAAAGTCTAGACGAATGTGTGTTTTTATACTACAATTTGTTCAACTCAAATTCAAATAAATACTAATATTTCACCATGAAGAAATAATCTTTTAAAGTCGCGCACATTTAGAGGACACTTTATATAGGAAGTGGTTTCGATTATTTTTTAATTGTAATTAACAATTTTTGTTTTTGCTTTTCTTTATTTTTGCTTTTTTTTTTTTTTTTTCTTTTTTTTTTTTTTGAACAACAAAATATATCAATAAAGTTAAAAAAATTATTTTCTTAATCAAACCAAACAATTTTTTTGAATACCATAGAAGCAATAATGCAGATCTGTGTTAATGAACATATTTGTATTACTATCACTGGGTCGAAACCTCTGCTGGTGGACTATTAGTCCCCGATGGGAATCATCCGTCCAGTAGTCAGTGTTTCTATCACTGGGTCGATACTTCTGCTGGTGGACTATTAGTCCCCGATGGGTATCATCCGCCCAGTGGTCAGTGTTTCAGCACTGACATGGTTTATTAGATATATCTATTATCGAAAAATCATGTAATTATTATTAAAACTAAGGTTCCCCTTTATCAATCATAGGTGATCTTATTCGATTTTGGCCTATCCTGTTTAGTCCCTTTGATTTTCTTGTTCCCAAAGACTTGTATTTATTTGGCTTTCAAATATTTCGATATTGAACGTACCTGATGAAGATTATTCTAAAAATGCGTCGTGTGCATTTGATTTGAGATATACTTTTTTATTACAAATAAATGAAATAAAATAAAACACTTGCAAATAAATGAGGCAACAGATAATTAAATAAACGTTAGGGAGGTGCAATCAAAAGCGGACAATGCAGAGACATGCATGCATAGTCACATTGTCTTACTCACTAACATTAGAGGACATTCAAGGCATTTGCATTATTTGAAAAGGGTCGTCATGGTCGTGATCGTGTGGTAGTTGGGCTTACAACTACCTGTGCAATCAGTACCTATCACCACTAAAGTTGTGATGGCGAGGCGTACTCGATATAACATTATGTGATAAAGTTTGTCAGTGACTTGCCACAGTTCGGTGGTTTTCTTCGGGTACCCCGGTTTCTTTCACCAATAAAACTGACTGACACGATATACTAAAATCTTGTTGAAAGTGGCGTTAAACACTATAACCCTAACCTTTCCCAAGCAAAATTGCACATATTTGGTTTCTTTGCTCGAACCTTAGTTTCCCTTGCCCGAAATGTTTAACATTTTAACAAAATGTATTTGTATCACAATTCACAAGCCATGATCGAAATTGGGTAATATCCCTTATATGGTTCCTGAGTCATGTCATCTTTACGTTACCTGACAGCGGGGGCTTCCGTGTCCATTATTGGTTAAGCGTTAGGACATATCTGTGTTACAAATGACCAAGAATGTGCTTCGTTAATCGTAATCACAATCTCTTCCGTTACTCACCCATGACTTATATATGGCTTTGTTTTAAACGTAACACGACGGGTGTCTATAGTGGAGCAGAATCACGATCTTTAGTTTTATTGTAGATAGTTGTTTGTCCTTTTGTTCATTTTCCTTTGGCCATGGTGTTGTCTGTCCTTCTTCCATTTACGGATTCAGATTGCCACATTGCTATTTTGAAACTGTTCTTACCGACCCGGAGTACCCTGAATTGATTCCCGTTTTTTGTAGGTTCGTTTTGCTAAATCTAGAGCTTCTTGTGTAGTGTTTTTAGATTATTATTAGTCCTTTCCTCCTTTATCTTTTGGTCAATGCATTGTCTGTTCTTCAAATTACGACTTCTACTTACCCCTTTGGTATCTTCATCCTTTCCTTTCATTTTGTATTTGTATCTTAGACATTATTCAAACATAATCTTACCTAATATGTTCGTTACAGGTGATTAGGATCGACGCATATGTTTGTTTTAAACTGAATTCACGGTGGAATTAAACCTAACCAAAGATAGTGAAATTGCATTACTGAGACGACGAGGGAAAGGGTGGCAAAAACGTTACCAATATCACTGATGAAATATCAACTGATAACCGATAACAATAACAGTTACCAAAACCACAACCAAACATGTCAGAACACAAGTCAAATATAGAAAGTGAGAACGAAAGATTTGAAGAAGCTAAAACTCACGATGTTAGAAAAGACGAGAATTTTGCATCAGAAGATGTTGGAAAAGACGAGAATTTTGCAGCAGACGATGTTGGAAAAGACGAGAATTTTGCAGTAGACGATGTTAGAAAAGACGAACTTCTTGTAGTAGAGAAGGTTGGAAAAGACGAGGATTTTGCAGTAGACGATTTTAGAAAAGACGAGGATTTTGCAGCAGACGATGTTAGAAAAGACGAGGATTTTGCAGTAGACGATGTTGGAAAAGACGAGGATTTTGCAGTAGACGATGTTAGAAAAGACGAGGATTTTGCAGCAGACGATGTTAGAAAAGACGAGGATTTTGCAGTAGACGATGTTAGAAAAGACGAGGATTTTGCAGTAGACGATGTTAGAAAAGACGAGGATTTTGCAGCAGACGATGTTAGAAAAGACGAGGATTTTGCAGCAGACGATGTTAGAAAAGAAGAGGATTTTGCACTAGACAATGTTGGAAAAGACGAGAATTTCGTAGAAAACGCTGTTGTTTTAAGCGATGCTAGACACGATGCGTCAGCAGAATATACACAACCTGATATTCCAATCGAAACCGGGTCTGCATTATCTATAACACCGGAAATAATTCTCAGACCGATGGACTTTCGAAGACGAGTTATCCACCATACAAATGATGATATTATTTCTTCTGAGGAGGGTGTAGGATCAACTAGAGGAGGAGGCAATGAGGAGGAATATGGCGAGTTTAAGAAAAAACGAAATTCCGAAAGACGAAGGATATTTAACATGGTTAAATATATAATAGCAATTGTCTTGATTATCTTAGACCTGATATTTGATTGGATTCAATATTCAGAAATGAATAACAGAGGGAATTATTCAATCGTAGCCGAACATAGAATGAAAAATGTAGAGTTCACTTTTGACTGTGAAGGAAACGGAAAGGACATTCAGTTTATTTTTCTTATCTTCACTGTTGTCGGAACAGCCATGACTGTCCTGCAGATTTTAAATATTGTGTATCAGATATACTATGAGGTAAAAGGATCCCACGTGAGCAAAATACTTGTTCACGAAACTGTCGAAACGTTTCTATTTCTGTTCTTTATCGAACTTTCTCAATTATTGTTGATAATGGGATTTTATGAGGCGTGCACATTAGACTGCATCATAAATAAAACAGAAATTGTAATTGCTTTAAACGGAATGCTGTCCTTTTCAAAAATAATATGGCGATTTTCAACAAGATGGGAATACTGTACTTTTCGACGGTTAAATACCAATACAAGGCAAGTACTTAAAGTGTAATTTCTCTGTAATTTCTCTGGTAATATATTCGAACCCCGTTCATGACGATGTGCACTCAACACAACACTATGTGATAAAGATTGCGAGTGACTTGCGACAGGTCGGTAGTTTTCTCCGGATACTCCGATTTTCTCCACCAATAAATCTGACGACAACGATGTAACTGAAATATTGTTGAAAGTGGCGCTAAGCACCATCAAACAAACAAACAACGTAATGTGGATCAGTTGATGAAGTTGAGGATTAAACGATGTATCACAGTTAAACATTATAATGATGGACCCAATACAATGGAATATACTAATTCTAATTTCATCTAACTATGACCTGAAGAGTTTGAAGATACCAAAGGGGTAATCAGAATCCGTAAATCGAAGGACAGGTAACACAATGGCCAGACGAAAGGGAACAAACAACTATTTACAAAACATACACATAAAACTAAAGATCGAGTAACACGTACCCCACTAAAACCGTAAGTGAACTCAAGTGCTCTGGAAGGGTAGGCAGTTCCTGCTCCACTAATGTCATCTGACTGTGACTAGTTTGGCTTCAGACGAACAAGTTTGAGTAGCTAGAAGTCATATTCCCCTTTATGAAGCCCTGATTGAAAACGGGGTTCATCAGCTTACATCATTAGTAGCTATGAATATAGAATGAAAAACAAAAATAACACATTGACGGAATAGGTTTGCGCTCAATTTTCTTCCTTGGTACAGGCACTTCAATAAAAAGTGGTGGTGCTAAGTCAGTGCTATGGATCTAAATGTTAATAATTGATTATCAATAAATAAATAAATCAATTAATTAATTAATTATTACCAGTAGATAAAAAATTTGAATGGCACTCTTAATTATTTTCTCTTACAGTACGAAAAGTCTATGGAAATGTCAAAAGTCTTTTAAATGTTTCATTCTTAGATGCTTCCCATCAAGATTTGTTGAACCAGATACCGATGTTTGCGACTGTACGTGTAAAAAATGTTTGTCATGTAACACTGCATGCAAATGTTGTACGTTGCGATGTTTTCCAACACATTTAGATCAACCTAAATGTTGTGTGTGGGATTGTACCTGTGGAAAGTGTATGTCGTATGAGTTCCCATGTAAATGCTTTACTCTTCGTTGCTGTCCAACTTACCTGGTCCCACCACACCCTGATATTTGTACATGTTTGTGTGCTAAGTGTATGTCATACGAGTTCCCATGTAAATGCTTTACTTTTCGTTGCTGTCCTACTTACCTGGTCCCACCACACCCTGATATATGTACATGTTTGTGTGGTAAGTGTATGTCGTATGAGTTCCCATGTCAATGCTTTACTTTCCGATGCTGTCCAACTTACCTGGTCCCACCACACCCTGATATATGTACATGTTTGTGTGGAAAGTGTATGTCGTATGAGTTCCCATGTAAATGCTTTACTTTCCGATGCTGTCCATCTTACCTGGTCCCACCACACCCTGATATATGTACATGTTTGTGTGGAAAGTGTATGTCGTATGAGTTCCCATGTAAATGCTTTACTTTCCGATGCTGTCCAACTTACCTGGTCCCACCACACCCTGATATATGTACATGTTTGTGTGGAAAGTGTATGTCGTATGAGTTCCCATGTAAATGCTTTACTTTCCGATGCTGTCCATCTTACCTGGTCCCACCAGACTCTGATATTTGTACTTGTTTTTGTGGTAAATGCCTGTCATGTGAACAAAACTGTGTTTGTTTCAAATTGCGGTGTTGTCCATCACATTTGTTTCCCCAGAAATACAACTGGTGTGAATGTACTTGTTGCAAACAATCCGCTAGGATAACACCTGTCCCAATTATAGTACAACCTCTACCAATTCCAAGTATACCGACACCTCCCCCTAGACCATGGATACCGACCCCTCTACCAAGACCAAGGATACCGACACCTCCGCCAAGACCACGGAGACCAGTATGTGAAGACTGCTGTAGTACGGTACTTCAGTTTCTTCTTATAATACTGTTCATTTTCCTCATCATGCTTCTTTTAATCTTTTTTTTTCTAGAGGTAGTGCAAATACGCTATGTACTATCTTGTGTTGCCAACGATACATTGATGTATGGTACACAGGTAGTGATCGTGCAAAATTATCTAAAGATTTTCCAAATATGATTGTTTCAATGAACAATATGTGCGAGAAGTGTAATCTACAGCGCGTACTTTGTATTTAAAAAGGACACCATGTTATAGATTGATTTTGTGTGATTTCATATTGATTTGTAATTTAATATTAAGCATATTAATGACAGTATTTGTAACCTTTCTGTACCTATGGAAAGAAAAGATTGATGATGAACAGATCATGATATAGTATTTCATTGCGTACGAAACTAAGATATTGACCAACGGTATTTTGGCTTAAGATACGTATGGAACGACCATGTAACTTGGGAGGGTGTGCATAGTGGGGGTTTATGTTTTTTTTTTGTTTTTTTTTTATGAAAAAACAACATTCCTGTCCCCACATATCATAGAAAAATATTAATTGTGCTAAACGATCGAAAGAATAAATAATCTGACCCAGTAGTTTGAAACGAGACATTTGTCATGTTTGTCATGTCCTCAAAAGAAATAACCCGAACATTATTTGGTGGGATAGGAACAGCGGTAAGACAAACGTACCTTCACCAAAAGAGTTAAATGGTCACTCCCTTTTATCCATTTTAGAATATGAAGTTGGGCATATGTCCCTATATGATTATAAGACAAAAAAGGTAAATTATTTCTCTCACGTTTTATCAAAATATATTATTCTATTTGATTGTTGTATATTGATGAGTGCATTGTAAATATAATTTGTGTGCAAAAATATTGTTTGTTTATTTGATGATGTTTAACGCCACTTTCAATAATGCTTCAGCTATATCGTGGCGGTCAGTTTTATTGATGGATGAAACCGGAAGACCCGGAGAAAACCAACCTGTCGTAAGCCACTGACAAACTTTATCACATAATGTTGTACACCTCGCCCTGATCGAGATTCGAACTCACAACATCAGTGGTGATAGGCCCTGATCGCATAGGTAGTTGTAAATCTAAATACCATACGATCAGGGCCACGACGATCCCTCCAAAATATTGTATTTATCTCTTGTTTTAATTTGTTTTAATTTGTGGTTATTTAAATGAGACTCTCTATATATTGACATTTATCCTGCACATGCTCTATTTGAGGAAGCACATTACTTTGACTTGATAAATGTTTGCTATATACTATTAGTAACACTTAAATAGCTTTTTCTAGCACGGCTGTCACATGTTACCTGTCGAGCTTTGGGAAGCTAGTTGTACATGTAACTCCAGTTCACTTACTTCCTGTTGACAGAAAATATCAAACGGGGCAATCAAGGGATAATCATATAATTGCATTTTTTAATTTTAAATATAAACGTCGATGTATTAATGTGATTTGTCAGCAGAATCACAACATTAATGCAATGTCTTAAAGAATAGGATTTGTGTGTATTCGCAGCAAAACTAGGGAAAGGCTCTGCGATTCTCGCCTTGATCAAATCCACATTGCACGAAGACAAGCTCTAATAGACAATTAGAAAGAAAGCATATGTGTGTAAAACGAGTTTGAAGATACCAAATTGGTAATCAGAATCTGTATATCGAAAAAGACAGAAAACACAATGGCCAAAAGAAAAAGGACATAAGGACAAACAACGATTTACAAAACATACACATAACACTACAGATCGAGTAACACGAATCCCACTAAAACTCGGAGGTGAACTCAGGTGCCCCAGAAAGGTAAGCAGTTCCTGCTCCACTAGTGGCATCCGTTGTGTTAATCTATTTACAAACCCAGTGATAAGTCATGAATGAGGAAAGAACCGGGAAGTACTTACGACAAGTGGAACATTTACGTGGTCATTTGTGACACAAATATTCCATAACGGTAAACCAAGTCATGGTGCCGACCGTTAAACCTTTGAAGAGATGACTTCAACTTAACCAATAGCTATTTTTATTAAATCATTTGTATTGCATTAAAAAGTGTGGAGGTACACAATCAAGCAATTTGTTTTAAAATCATATTTGAACGTCAACATTGTTCAAAGATGCGTAAACTCTCTCCAAAGTTGGGTGACATAAATTCCACAAGAATCATTGTAGTGCACCTTTTCTCCTCGTTTTCTGTGAACTTGATACCATTACAAGTATTATCTAAGTAACACAACATCCCACATTCTACCAAAGATTTCGTGAAAATTGTAAATTACCTCTTCATTCATTAACTTGTAGGTTTCACAATAATGACCTAAAAAAATACGGATTATTAGTAAAATTTACAATTATTCTGAACACATTTTTCTCTAAAATGTAATGGTTTAAGATATGATGTATCCTCTAAAGTGTCCCTATCGAGACAATTTATCCAAGGCCGTAGGATCCGGGTGAGGGGGTTAGGAGGGGAGGAGGAGTGGGTAAAAATATGCCTTGTCCCCAGTAAAACGGGTGTCATATTTTGATCTCTCTTTTGGTTATTATTTTCTTGTTATATGTTTAGTTTTATTGCACAATTTTTTTTAAATTTGATAGAAATAAATAAACAAAATATGTGTCCAGTTAAACCGAATTTAAATAGAAAGATTAAAATGCGTCATGTAAAGACAAGAACAGTTTTAAGATACAAAAGGGGGGTTACCAGAAGCCGTAAATCGAAGAAGGACAGACAAATAATAAAATAAACAGATATCAAATTTAGTGCGCACTAATCTGAAAAAATTAGAGCAAATCCAATGATATGTATTAAAAGACCAAACCCCTATCTATTGAATTATTTCATAATAAAACTTCCTTTATAAACTATCAACATATCACACAAACACAATTGTCAAATAGATAAAAGACAAATGGAGAAGCAATGATCTACACAACACTACACAGATAGTTGAAGATTGAGCAACATTAACCCCACTAATAAAGGGTTTGGACTCAGGTGCTGTGGATGGGTGGCCAGTCTGTTTATTTTTTTTTTCTGTATTTGTATCCGCCTCTGCTTTTCTTTAAAAATAAACAAATTGCATAATTTTTTGTTAGAACACTTGCTATATCACTGAAACAACAGTCCTCAGATAGACATGCGTATCCAATACGACCTATAATTGTGTCTCCGAGCCCACCATTCTCCATTTTTGCTCATGAATGCAGAGAATTTAAGGCGGAAACAACAAATGTCAGTTGCATATTTCTATAGCTGTACTGGTAATTAAAGCGTAAAGTAAAAATTCGGAACCTACAACTATATGTACTTGCAAAACAGACAATTTATCTAATAAACTTTCGGAACCAACAACTATATGTTCTTGCAAAACAGACAATAAATGTACTGCTAAAATTCATGGTCAAAATGAATACATGGAACTAACAACTATATGTACTTGCAAAACAGACAATTTTCTAATAAACATTCGGAACCAACAACTATATGTTCTTGCAAAACAGACAATAAATGCACTGCTAAAGCTCATGGTCAAAATGAATACTCGGAACCTACAACTATATGTACTTGCAAAACAGACAATTAATGCACTGCTAAAGCTCATGGTCAAAAAGAATACTCGGAACTGAAAGAAAAGTAGATTGAATAGTGAAAAGATATGGAAAATATGGAAGAAAAGAAAGTTGAATAGTGAAATGATATGGAAAATATTGAAGAAAAGTAAGTTGAAAAGTGAAAAGATACGAACATTTTTTTCGCTTGTTCGATTTTTTGTCGTATTGCTTACGTGTGTTTCACGTTTTAAGTGACGTTTACACATTATCTTTTCAGTTTTAATCACGTTTTTCGTGTCCATTTAACTTTTTAATGACTATTTGTTCGTTTTGTTAAGGTTTTTGTTTACGTTTTTCGTGTTTTGGGTGGAAATTCAACGCTATCGCAGTAGTGGAGGAGGAGGAGGAGGAGGAAATTGGTGGTATTGTGACGTGAAGTAGAAATTAGAAACAGAAAACAATAAGTAAAACATAAAAGAAAAGGGAGAGATCAGCGAAAAGATAAAACACAAGCGACCAATATAATTAAACAGACCGTGTCGAATGTCACAGTACTTCGATGACTCATCAAAATACAGAATAAACCCATGTTGAATAGTGAAAATATATTGAAAATGCGAAAGAAAATTTTGAAATGATATGGAAAATATGGAAGAAAATAGGGAAAAGATATGAAAATTACGGAAGAAAAATAAGTTTAATAGTGAAAAGATATGGAAAATATGGAAGAAAAATCAGTTGAATAGTGATAAGATTTGGAAAGTATGGAAGAAAAATAAGTTGAATAGTGAAAAGATTTGGAAAATATGGAAGACAAGTAAGTTGAATAGTGAAAAGATATGGAAAATACGGAAGAAAAGTAAGTTAAATAGTGAAATGATATGGAAAATATGGAAGAAAAGTAAATTGAAAAGTGAAAAGATACGAAAAATATGGAAGAAAAGTAAGTTGAAAAGTGAAAAGATATGGGAAATACAGAAGAAAGGAAAGTTGAATAGTGAAAAAATAGGGAAAACACGGAAGAAAAATAGGTTGAATAGTAAAATGGTATGGAAAATATGGAGAGAAAAAAAACTTGAAAAATGAAATGATATGGAAAATATGGAAGAAAAGCAAGCGGAATAGTGAAATGATATGGAAAATACGGAAGTAAAATGTAATTTATTTAAGTTTACATTATGCCCTACAGTAAGGGGAAGAACTCTGGATCTGAAGGGATAACTCTGTAATAGGGGACATAACTCTTTATGTGGAGAATAAGTTACAACTCTGTATGTGCAAGGATAATACTACAGTAAGGGGAATAACTCTTTATGTGGAGGATAAAGGGGGGTCATCACTCTGTAATTGGATATATACCTGTGCAGAAAGAGAAATACTATATAATACGTATCAAGAACTGGCTATTTGAAAATCGATTGTTACACTTATATACAAAGAGTTTTACTTGCCCTTGGCAGGAAAATAGATATATTTAAACTTATATACAGATATTTGCTTGCCTTTGGCAGGTAAATATATACTAAAACCCTGTTCAGGAAGTAAGTTTTCATATTGCTCTAAAAATAGAACACTGTGTTAGGCTGTTATGTAGAATAAATTTGATTGTGGAAATTTGAAACTCATCAAGATAGGAAAATAACTAGCAAAAAATTGAATAAAATCTATAATTCTGATGAAAATGTAGATAGATAGGTAGGTAGGTATATGTCTTTGTAAATAAAGGGTTAGGTTTATGGTGTTTAATTCTACATTCAATAATATTACAGTTATATCATGGCAGTTTGTACATAAAGGAGATATCATAACTGTTAATGCTTGTTTCGGATAACTGGAAAAATTGCTCAATACTCTTCAAATAGCTGGAGAACACAATATATTTTAGAGCAATGGATATTCTTTGAAATAAATCTAAATCACAGGAGAATTTTAAAACTTAATTATGTTGGGAATATCATTGAATGAGTTGTGTAAGTGGGGGAGTAAGAAATGAAGAAAAGCAAGTTGAATAATGAAAAGATTTGGAATATACAGAAGAAAAAGTAAGTTGAATAGTGAAAAGATAGGGAACATATGGAAGAAACCCAAGTTGAATAGTGAAAAGATAAGAACAATACGGAAGAAAAGTAAGTTGAATAGTGAAAAGATATGGAAAATGCGGAAGAAAGGTAGGTTGAATTGTGAAATGATATGGAAAATATGGAAGAAAAGTAAGTTGAATAGTGAAAAGCTAGGGAAAATATGGAAGAAAAGTCAGTTGAATGGTGAAATGAAAGGGAAAATATGGAAGAAAGATAAGCTGAATAGTGAAAAGATAGGGAAAATACAGAAGAAAGTTGTGAAATGATATGGAAAATATGGAAGAAAACAGTGATAAGATATGGACAATATGGAAGAAAGGAAAGTTGAATAGTGAAAAGATATGAAAAATACAGAAGAAAATTGGGAAAAGTTTGGAAAATACAGAAGAAAAGTAAGGTGAATAGTGAAAAGATAGCGAAAATACGGGAGAAAAATGGGTGGTGGTATGGGTGGTGGTGGTGGCAAACTTTTGTAAGAAATGTAATTATTGAAATAAATAATGTAATTATGAAAATAAAATGGCGGGGAAGGGGCAGATAATCAGTGAAAGGGTTAGTTTGTAGAAAATAATAAGGTTATAGGACGCGGATAATGAAAATAAAATGGCGGGGAAGAGGCAGATAACCAGTAAAAGGGCTAGTTGGTAGTAAATAATAAGGTTATAGGATGCGGATAATGAAAATAAAATGGCGGGAAAGGAAAATCCCGTGGAAGCGACGACCATTGTACAGAACGTTGTGTTGTTACTTGCTGAACATGTCTTATGAAAAAAAATAATTTAAAAATGACAAAAAAAAAGAAAAAAAAGAAAAATGAAAAAAAATGAAAAAAATCGAAAAAAAAGAAAATGAAAAAAAAATACGGGGAAGAAAAAAAGAAATAGCGACTTCTGTTTCTATCAATTTCCAATGATATGATTGGTTGGTACAATAAAACATTTCAATCCTCTTTTGGGTTAAATAAATTTATTGTTGGTCCCTTCAGATCGCGCATGCACGCACCCCACCCGTCCAGGGGAAGCCCTACGGGTGACGTTTGAATGGCTATTCCGCAAGGAACATGAACTGTGATATAAGACATGTACTAGAAAAAACAACTAACTGATATTTTAAAACGTTGGATTTCAAACGTCGCGACTTTTGAAAAAGTACAGGAAAATAATAGTACGGGAGAAAAAACTACGGGGAAAAAAATACGGGGAAAAAAAGTACGGGGAAAAAAATACGAGAAAAAAAGTACGGGAAAAAGTACGGGGGAAAAGTCACATGACTTCCGGTGACGTCACCTCTGGTCAAGCATGCGCACGGTATCACTTCTGGTTGCTCCCCATTGCTCCCCCCGCAAATATGACTTTGTCCGTCCCCATATACTACTGTGAGTGTACTCAAGATACTTACTTACTGTTGGTATGTAGGGGCCGTCGTTGTCGTGATCGCATAGCAGTTGGATTTACAACTACCTATTCAATCAGTACATATCACCATTAACGTTGTGAGATCGAATTCCTCTCAGACAAGGAGTACTCGATATAACAGTATATGATAAAGATTGTCAGTGATTTTCGGCAGATCAGTGGTTTTGTCCAGGAACTCCGGTTTCCTCCGCCAATAAAACTGACCACCACCATATAGCAAAATGTATATATTATATTTTCTTCTAATTGGAATTCTTCAAGATAAAGAGGGGGTATGGTTATGGTGTTCAACGCCACTTTCAACAATATTTCAGTTATATCGTTGCGGTTAGTTTTATTGGTGGAGGAAACCAGATTATGCGGAGAAAACCACCGACCTGTCTCAAGTCACTGGCAAACTTTGTCACATAATGTTGTTTCGAGTACACCTAACCATGAACGGGGCCCGAACTCACAACTTTAGTGGTGATGGGCACAATAAAGAAAAAAAAAAACAATATGAAAAAATGAAGATGGACAGAAAGAAAAAAAACAATATGATAAAATAAAAGAAAAAAACAATATGATGAAATAAAAGAAAGCAAACAATATGAAAAATAAAAGGAATAAGGGCAATATGAAAAAAAGAAGAAGAAAAACAAACCAGCAACACCAACAAACAAACAAAGAAACTTCCCTCTATAATGATATTTGAAATGCCTGAAATGGCCAATTCTTTCAGTGGCCGTCATGGTCGTGATCGTACGGTAGTTGTATTTACAACTATCAATGCAATCAGTGGCTATCACCACTAAGTTGTGAGTTCAAATCCCACCCATTTGGTGAGGTGTACTCGATACAACATTATGTGATGAAGTTTAACAATGACTTGCCGCAGGTCGGTGGTTTTCTACGTGTACTCCGGTTTCCTCCACCAATAAAACTGGTCGCCACGATATAACTGAAATATTGTTGAAAGTGGCGTTAAACGCCATAAACGAAACCAAACCTATTCTCCTGTATAATCGGTGGTAATAATGTAGATATGTGGACTTTAATTTATTACTTATATCTACATATCTGATGATCGTGCATTTAAATCACGTATTACGTTTTACATTTAGTGAATGTCAATAGTACAATAGACTTAAATGTAGTGTGAAAATAATCGTCTCCGTTGTCTGCTTATGCCTATCATTTGAAATTTATTTAAAAAACCCAGTACGCTTAACCATAATACATGTACACAAGCTAAGCTCATGTTTCTTATTTATTATTCCTGTTATATTCATTGACGCTTTTCCGCTATTATTTGCTATTTTCCACTATTTTTTGGGGGAAGGGGGGGGGGGGGGGTGTCAATCTTTCACTTTTTTACCGATTTGCCACTATTTTTTGCTATTTTCAACAATTTGTTGTCGATTTTCCACTTTTAACCGATTTCTCGATATTCTTTCATATTTTCCCACTATATTTCTCGATTTACCATTTTTAACCGATATCCCGCTATTTTTTGCTGATTTTCCACAATTTTTTGCTGATTTTCCAATATTTATTTGCCGATTTTCCGCATAGTTTGCTCCTATATTTACAAAGGGAAACATTTTTTGTTCCGTATAATGAAAACGTAGATATCAAATTTATTGCGCACGGCGCGTTTCTGGAATGGCTGAAAATCGAAAGATTGAAAAGTCAAATAATTCTAAAGTGGTTGGGAGCAATAAAATAAAATGGCCTAAACAGGATAGCCAAAATTGACTAAGGTCATAAATTAGGACAAATACCTATGACTGAGAGGGAGAAGAACCTTAGCTTTATTAATAAACAAAGATAACATTGATAATTCTAACACATCCACATGTCCACTAGTTTATGGGCACACACCTCCTCTCTTTATGAGATAATGCGATCGTGAAAGTGTTGTCCACATGTAGAGTTGAAATATTACATCTTCATTAGTTTTTGAGTATTTAAGATCATTTTGACTTTAGTGTAAACAATAGTGCATACATAGGGATCAGAAAACAAGTGACGCAGCACTTAGGGACGGACAATTTAACTTCCATGGGGGGGGGATGGTTTTTTTCTAAAAAAATATTCTGATTCTCAATGTTGCTGAAAAAAATATTCTGATTTTGGTGGAGGAAAAAAAATAATCTGTTTCAGAGTTTTTGTCATATAACCTAATGTTAAATTGTGGGAAAAAATTTCGCGCTTAGCGCGACAAAAAAAAGATAATCCTAACTCGTGTTGTCCGAAAAAAAAATTCTGAACGAAACAAAAAACCATAACCCCCCCCCTGCAAGTTAAATGGTCTGTCCCTTATATAAATTCTTCTCCCAGATACCAAAAAAAGAAAACAAAAGAAAAATACGTATAAGATGGATAAGACATGCACATTAATAATACACACATTTGTTTAAATAAGCATATGAAGTGAAAGGGTGACAATTTGTACAATGAACAATAAAATGATAGATCTAATATTATGCAACAAGTAAAAGAAAGATACATTTATATTCTAGGTGTGAAATGTTATTATAAAATCTTGAATTACAAGGAAATTACTTTCATTTTCACAATCTGGGAGGGTTTTTGACTTTGATCGTAGGTTATTGCAGAAACTAGTCGTGCGCACTAAGTTAGATACTACGGGGTTTTTTTTAATTGCAGATAGGTCTATTGTACCTATGACCGTCACTACGCTTTAAATGTCACTAATAATGCAAATAATTTAATAACAAATCTTTATTCAACAGTCATGGAGATTTAGCACTGAGTGATTCTATTCTTGATCTAAATTTGCTTAGTCTTTTTTTTACTATCAACATGTCATATAATAATATATATATATTTATTTATCATGTCGGTATGTGTGTATACGTGGACCCGTCATGGTCGTGATCGTATGGTAGTTGGATTTACAACTAAATGTACCTGTGTAATCAGTACCTGTCACCACTAACGTTGTGAATTCGAATCCCTCTCATGGCGAGGTGTACTCGATACAACTTTACGTGATAAAGTTTGTCAGTGACTTACTACAGGTTGGTGGTTTTCTCCTGGTACTCCAATTTCCTCTACTAATAAAACTGACCGCCACAATATAGCTGAAAATAGTTGAAAATGGCGGGAATAACCATAACCCTAACCATCACGGAGTATATATCCTAAATGTCGCATTATTATATATCCTGTACATGTCTGATAATATATATATATATATATATATATATATATATATATATATATATATACCTCTGAAAATTAAACCAAAGAGAGTTAGAATTAGATTTTTGAGCTGTCAATGTTTTGTTCTTCCCTCGACGGGATTTGAACTCACACCATTGATACACTGCATTAATATTATAATTTGACAGCAATCTAACTCAGTAATTTTTAATATATTACATATATATATACAAATGCATATGGTATGTCACTATGGAGAAGACCTTGTGAGTTGGAATGACGCGTGTCTTATCCAATTTGCATATGATAGGCAGATACAATAAGTAATAAGTTTGAACTTTAAGCAACTTGTAAATAGAACGCAATAAGTACATTTAATGGACGATCAGAGATTTAATTTGACAGATCCATTGTACCGATTTTTACGAAACTGTTTCGAATTCGCAGAAGCTTATTAATTAAAAAATTGAACTTCCTTATAGGCTTTAATAATTCGGATCAACTATATATTTTTTATACTACAATTTGGTCTTATCAATTTGAATATTGTGTGGCATTCGTTCAATAATCACGAGGTGTATCGACTCATTCAACACAATATGGTGGCGCATAACCATCCCCATCTTTGATGGTTGTTATCTATTTTGTACATAATTTTGTATTTTAGTTGTTTTCTGTTCTGTCACCAAATATATGATTGCCTTCAGTAATATGAATTTTGATTGTTCAATGGTGACTACATATTGTGAACTTTGATCGTCATTCAATAATAAAATGACCTTTTCAATTCAAACGAATTCTTCATTAATTCCAGCCAACCATCAAAAGGAGCACAACAAGGTCCCTCTCTATCTTGCCATAAAATTCAATTTATAGATATATAAATAAATTTATGGCAAGTCCAAACAGTAAATTAGTTATTGGCAAAAGGTAAATAATCCAATTGATCTATATGTGGTTTAGGGTAAACAGAGTTATCTCCCATCTTGTTATTAAGTTGTGGAAAAGATAAGCTATTGCGGCTGCGCAGAAATCATTCACCCATATTGTTTTGATTCAGCAACAGGTTACATTTGATGGAAAAAGTGAAAAAAAGGAATTTACATCTTGTTACCCACCCTCCCACCACTCATCAAACTACCTGAGAATTTGTATTGTATTTGAACACATTTTTGTGTTTTATCTACATTTTGCAATGGTATGTTGTACATGTTTTAGGTTTTCTATTTTTATGATCGTATAATTTGATATTTTATGCATAACCAGCTCTTTTTGATGGTGGTTATCTGCGCATAACCATCCCCATCTTTGATGGTTGTTATCTATGGCGCATAACCATCCCCATCTTTGATGATTGTTATCTATTTTGTACATAATTTTGTATTTTAGTTGTTTTCTATTCTGTCACCAAATATTTGATTGCCTTCAGTAATATGAAATTTCATTGTACAATGGTGACTACATATTGTGAACTTTGATCGTCATTTAATAATAAAATGA
Organism: Bathymodiolus septemdierum; assembly: GCA_963383655.1. Classification (NCBI taxonomy): domain Eukaryota; kingdom Metazoa; phylum Mollusca; class Bivalvia; order Mytilida; family Modiolidae; genus Bathymodiolus; species Bathymodiolus septemdierum. Next base: position 44,556,556 of record OY726525.1, read on the forward strand.
CCTTTTCAATTCAAACGAATTCTTCATTAATTCCAGCCAACCATCAAACGGAGCACAACAAGGTCCCTCTCTATCTTGCCATAAATACTAATATTTAACCATGACGAATTAATCTTTTGAAGTCCAGAACAAATTGAAACTTTTGGATCACTTAAGAATATACATATAGAGGACGGCTTGTATAGTAAGTGATGTGATTAATTTAATTGTAATTTGCAATTTTTGTTTGTTTGTTTTTTGCTTGTTTGTTTGTTTGTTTTTTGTTCTTGTTTTTTTTTTGTACAAAAAAATATTTCAATAATGTTAATTTTCTTTTTTTTAATATTAAATATAGAAGCAATATTAGTCCAGATACTCAAAATATTTACATATTATGTGTTAATGAAAATATTTGTATTACTATCATTGGGTCGAAACCTCTGCTGGTGGATTATTAGTCCCCGAGGATATCATCTGCCCCGTAGTCATTGATTCGGCACTGACATGGTTTAGTAAATATATCTATTATCGAAAATCATGCAGTTATTATTAAATCTAAAGTTCTCCTTCCTCAGTCATAGGTGGCCTTAGACGATTTTGGCCTGTCATGTTTCTCCTTCCTCAGTCATAGGTGGCCTTAGACGATTTTGGCCTGTCATGTTTCTCCTTCCTCAGTCATAGGTGACCTTAGACAATGTTGGCCTGTCATGTTTCTCCTTCCTCAGTCATAGGTGGCCTTAGACGATGTTGGCCTATAATGTTTCTCCTTCCTCGGTCATAGGTGGCCTTAGACGATGGTGGCCTGTCATGTTTCTCCTTTCTCAGTCATAGGTGACCTTAGACGATGGTGGCCTGTCATGTTTCTCCTTCATCGGTCATAGGTGGCCTTAGACGATGTTGGCCTGTCATGTTTAGTCCTGTCATGTTTAGGCCTGTCATGTTTAATCCCCTTGGTTTTCTTGTTCCCAAAGAGTTTTATTTATTTGGCTTTCAAATTTTTTGACATTGAAAGTACCTGATACTTTAAACATATTTTATTGTTCAATAATAAACTATTGGACAGGACACAAGTTTCACAGCTTAGAAACATTTTCTCCAAAACGTACATGATGAAGATTATTCCAGAAAAGCGTAGTGCGCACTTTATTTGATTTCATTTTGATTAGATTTTTGGTGTTTTAACGCCACTTTCAGCAATATTTCAGCTATATCATGGCGATCAGTTTTAGTGGTGGAAGAAGCCGGAGTACCAGGAGAGAACCACCGACCATGGGCAAGCAACTGGTAAACTTTACCACTTGCGGCTGCGAGTCGAGTGCACCCTTTTTGTAATTCACAAAGCAGGGCGCGAACCCACGCCGTTTTGGTGATAGTTTTGTATAAATTGTTAGGTAATCCAACTACCTAACTCATTGAGCCACCAGGGCCCTCACTTTATTTGATATCTATCTTTTCATTACAAATCATTAATAGAAAAACTCATATTATCAAATAGATCAGATAATGAAATTAACATTAGAGAGGTGCAATGCAAAGCGGAAAATCCAGAGACATTGGCAACGTTGGGTACAAACGACAAAGGACAGAGACAAAAAAAACATTAAAAAAAAAAACGTAAAAAATAAAATAAAAATAAAATCCAAAGAAAAAAACCCAAACAAACAAACAAACAAACTAAGAAAGAAACAAACAAACAACAAAAACAAACACGAAAAAAAATTGAAGTAAGAAAAAAAAGCAACACGGAAGACTTAAACGATGAGATCACGGACCCGACCACAAATTCGTGGATTAACCCAGGTGTTTGCGAAGGGTAAGCGGTTATTGTTTCTTATCAGACATTCGCTTTGTTAGTCATATAACCAAGTCCAGTAAGCGTTTTGTCGGTAATAGAAGAAAGCACAATATTATACATAAAAGGGATACAATCCATTGTCATTTGAGATATTATGGATATTTCGTAGCAATAACCATTTTGTTCGGTGGTTTATGGTGTTTAACGCCAATCTCAACAATATTTCATTTATATCGTGGTGGTCAGCTTTATTGGTGGATGAAACCGGAGTACCCGGATCAACCAGATCGTGGTGATAAAATGAAGTAGAAATTTATTGTTTGTAAAGTAAATTGGAAATAAGGAAAGTGTGCAAATATTTGCACATTTCAACCTGTATTAAGAAGTCACCTATAGAACAAGAATGGGTTAGGGGGTTAGGGTTATGATGTTGTCATATTATGTGTCTTTGCGTTCTGAGTTCCGTATTGTGATGCCCGTTACAATTTCCGAATTAAAACGATGCTCGGTTCGTCTTTACCTCCAGTTGTTTGTAGGAGGTCGCATGTTGTATTTACGTTATTTGTGTTTGTTTGCGTATATGTGTCCAACACATATTGTGTTGTGTTTTTTGTTTTTGTTTTCTTCGTCTTGTGTACCCTTTCTTGCTAGTTTCTCTGGATAATCCTTTTTTGATTGCTCCTTCGTTATTCTCTAACGTTTAGTTGTTAAGCGTTACGAAATAGTTGTGTCACAACTGACCAGGAATAAGTTTCGTTTATCGTAATCACAATCCTCTCATTTACTCACTCATGACTTATCACTGGGTTTGTAGCAAGAGTAACACAACCAGTGACACTAGTGGAGCAGGAACTGCCTACCCATCCGGAGTACCTGATTTCACCCCCGGTTTTGTTTGGGGATTGCGTTTCTTAAGCTTTAGTTTTCTTGTTTTTCTTGTGCGTTCGTGTTACTAAATCTAAAGCTTTTTTTGTAGTGTTTTTAGATTATTATTAGTCTTTTTGTTCCTTATCTTTTGGTCATTGCATTGTCTGTGCTTGAAACTACGACTTCTGCTTACTCCTTTGATATCTTTCTCCGTTTCTTCCATATTTTAATTGTACTTAAACCATTATGTATACATAGTCTTACCTAATATGTTCGTTATAGGTGATTGGGATCGACGCATATGTTTGTTTTAAAATAAATTCACCGTGGATTAAAAAATAAGCGAAGATAGTGAAAATGACATTAAAATAACAGAAGATAGTGAAAATGACATAGAAATAGCCGAAGATAGTGAAATTGACATAAAATAATCAAAGATAGCGAAATTGACATACAAATAACCGAAGATAGTGAAAATGACATATAAATAACAGATTTTTAGTGTAATTGACATAAGAATAGCAGAAGATTGTGAAATGAATATCATATTAATGCATTAATTAGACGACGAGGGAAAGGGTGGTAAAGACGCTACCGATATCACTGATGACATCATAACTGATAACCAAGAACCAAACCCACAACCAGACATGTCAGAACACAAGTCAAAAAAAGAAATTGAGAACAAAAGATATCAAGAAGCTAAAGCTCACGATGCTAGAAAAGACAAGGATTTTGCAATAGATGATGTTAGAAAAGACGAGGATTTTGCAGTAGAAGTTGTCAGAAAAGACGAGAATTTCGTAGAAAATGCTGTTTTAAGCGATGTTAGACACGATGCGTCAACAGAACATACACAACCTGATATTCCAATCGAAACAGGGTCTGTATTATCTATAAGACCGGAAATTATTCCCAGTCCGATGTTCGTTCGAAGACAATCGAAATTCTGAAAGACGAAGGATATTCAACATGGTGAAATATATAATAGCAATTATTCAATCGTAGCTGAACGTAGAATGAAAAATGTAGAGTTCACTGTTGACTGTGAAGGAAACGGAAAGGACATTCAGTTTATTTTTCTTATCTTCATTGTTGTCGGAACAGTCATGACTGTCCTGCAGATTTTAAATATAGTGTATCAAATATACTATGAGGTAAAAGGATCCCACGTGAGCAAAATACTTGTTCACGAAACTGTCGAAACGTTTCTATTTCTGTTCTTTATCGAACTTTCTCAATTATTGTTGATAATGGGATTTTATGAGGCGTGTACATTAGACTTCATCATAAATAAAACAGAAATTTTAATTGCTTTAAACGGATTGCTTTCCTTTTCAAAAATAATATGACGATTTTCAACAAGATGGGAATACTGTACCTTTCGACGGTTAAATACCAAGAGGCAGAGGTAGAAACCGCATAACACCCATTTTTCCCCCTGGGGGTACAGGTCCGCTGCAGATTCCGAACCAACAAAGGATAAAAGTTCCGAAACAGAAAAGGCAAGTACTTAAAGTGTAATTTCTCTAGTAATATATTCGAATCCTGTTCATGACGATGTGTACTCAATACAACACTATGTAATAAAGTTTGCGAGTGACTTGCGACAGGTCAGTGGTTTTCTCCGGGTACTCCGATTTCCTCTACCAATAAAACTGACGACAACGATGTAACTGAAATATTGTTGAAAGTGGCGTTAAGCACCATCAAACAAGCAAGCAACGTAATGTGGACCAGTTGATGAAGTTGAGGATTAAACGATTGATCACAGTTAAACATTATAATGATGGACCCAATACAATGGAATATACTAATTCTAGTTTCATCTAACTATGATCTGAAGAGTTTGAAGATACCAAAGGGGTAATCAGAATCCGTAAGTCGAAGGACAGGTAACACAATGGCCAGAAGAAAGGGAACAAACAACGATCTACAAAATATACACATAAAACTAAAGATCGAGTAACACGAACCCCAATAAATCCGTATGTGAACTCAAGTGTTCTGGAAGGGTAAGCAGTTCCTGCTCCACTAATGTCATCTGATTGTAGCGAGTTTGGCTTCAGACGAACAAGTTTGATTAGCTAGAAGTCATATTCCCCTTTATGAAGCCCAATGAAAAACAAAATTAACACATTGTCGTAATAGGTTTGCGCTCAATTTACTTGCTTGGTACAGGAACTTCAATAAAAAATGGCGGTGCTAAATCGGTGTTATGGACCTAAATGCTAAAATTGATTATCAATAAATAAATAAATTAATTAATTAATTAATCAATACTAATAGATACAAAAAATGAATGGCACTCTTAATTATCTTCTCTTACAGCAGTGAAAGTCTATGGAAATGTCAAAAGTCTTGTAAATGTTTCATTCTCAGATGCTTCCCATCATGATATCTGTGTGTGTGGTAAGTTTTTGTCGTATGAGTTCCCATGTAAATGCTTTACTTTCCGATGCTGTCCAACTTACCTGGACCCACCACACCCTGATATCTGTACATGTATGTGTGGTAAGTGTATGTCACATGAGTTCCCATGTAAATGCTTTACTTTCCGATGCTGTCCAACTTACCTGGACCCACCACACCCTGATATCAGTACATGTATGTGTGGTAAGTGTATGTCACATGAGTTCCCATGTAAATGCTTTACTCTGCGTTGCTGCCCCGCTTTTCTCGACCCACCACATCCTGATATCTGCACATGTTTGTGTGGTAAGTGTATGTCGTATGAGTTCCCATATAAAGGCTTTACTTTCCGATGCTGTCCAACTTACCTGGACCCACTACATCCTGATATCTGTACATGTTTGTGTGGTAAGTGTATGTCGTATGAGTTCCCATGTAAATGCTTTACTTTCCGATGCTGCCCCGCTTCTCTCCACCCACCACATCCTGATATCTGTACATGTTTGTGTGGTAAGTGTATGTCGTATGAGTTCCCATGTAAATGCTTTACTTTCCGACCCTGTCCTACTTACCTGAACCCACCACACCCTGATGTCTGTACATGTTTGTGTGGTAAGTGTATGTCGTATGAGTTCCCATGTAAATGCTTTACTTTCCGATGCTGTCCCGCTTCTCTCGACACACCACACCATGATATCTGTACATGTTTGTGTGGTAAGTGTATGTCGCATGAGTTTCCATGTAATTGCTTTACTTTCCGATGCTGTCCCGCTTCTCTCGACCCACCACACCCTGATATCTGTACATGTTTGTGTGGTAAGTGTATGTCGTATGAGTTCCCATGTAAATGCTTTACCTTCCGATGCTGTCCAACTTACCTGAACCCACCACATCCTGATATCTGTACATGTTTGTGTGGTATGTGTATGTCGCATGAGTTCCCATGTAATTGCTTTACTTTCCGATGCTGTCCCGCTTCTCTCGACCGACCACACCCTGATATCTGTACATGCTTGTGTGATAAGTGTATGTCGTATGAATTTCCATGTAAATGCTTTACTTTCCGATCCTGTCCTACTTACCTGGACCCACCACATCCTGATATCTGTACATGTTTGTGTGGTAAATGCATGTCATGTGAACAAAACTGTGATTGTTGCAAACTGCCGTGTTGTCCAACACATCTGTTTCCCATGAAAGACAACTGGTTTGAATGTAGTTCTTGTAAGAAATCCGCAAGGATAGCACCTACCCCTGTTTTCATGCTACCAACACCTCAAATACCCCCACCCCAACAAAATGAGGTTATTACATCACAACCGAGGCAGCCAGCCAAAGTAGATTTTAGCTGTGGTAAGTGGTTGTCATGTTGTAAACAATCCATTAGGATAGCACCACGATTGGTACCACCACTCCCCCATCCCCCGCGTTGGGCACCTGTACCTCAACAGCAACACAATGTGGTTATTACAGTACAGCCAAATTCTCTACCAAGACCAAGGATACCGCCACTTACCCCTAGACCCTGGAAACAGGCCCCTCTGCCAAGACCACGGAAACCAGTATGTGAAGACTGCTGTAGTACGGTACTTCAGTTTCTTCTTATAATACTGTTCATTTTCCTCATCATGCTTCTTTTAATCTTTTTTTTTCTAGAGGTAGTGCAAATACGCTTTGTACTATCTTGTGTTGCCAACGACACATTGATGTATGGTACACAGGTAGCGATCGTGCAAAATTATCTAAAGATTTTCCAAATATGATTGTTTCAATGAACAATATGTGCGAGAAGTGTAATCTACAGCGCGTACTTTGCATTTAAAAAGGACACTATGTTATATATTGATTTTGTGTGATTTCATATTGATTTGTATTTTAATTTTAAGCTTATTAATGACAGTATTTGTAACCTTTCTGTACCTATGGAAAGAAAAGATTGATGATGAACAGATCATGATATAGTATTTCATCGCGTACGAAACTAAGATATTGACCAACGGTATTTTTGCATAAGATACTTATGGAACGACCATGTATCTTGGGAGGGGGGGATAGTGCGGGACTATGATTTGTTTTTCTTTTAATTGAAAAAAAAAACATTTCTGTCCCCACATATCATAGAAAACGATTAACAGTGCTCAACGATCTAATGAATAAATAATCTGACCCGGTAGTTTGAAACGAGACATTTGTCATGTCCTCAAAAGAAATAACCCGAACATTATTTGGTGGAATAGGAACAGCGGTAAGAAAAACGTACCTCCTTCAAAAAATGTAAATGGTCATTCCCTTTTATCCATCTTAGAGTATGAAGTTGGGCATATGTCTCTATATGATTATAAGAAAAAAAAGGTAAATTAATTTAATATCATTTGTGTAGCATTTTTTCTCTCACGTTTTATCAAAATATATTATTCTATTTGATTGGTGTATATTGATGAGTGCATTGTAAATATAATTTGTGTGCCAAAATATTGTTTGTTTATTTGAGTGTGTTTAACGCCATTTTCAATAATATTTCAGCTATATCGTGGCGGTCAGTTTTATTGGTGGATGAAACCGGAAGACCCGGAGAAAACCAGCGACCTGTCGCAAGTCACAGAAAAACTTTATCACGTAATGTTGTACAACTCGCCATTATCGAGATTCGAACTCACAACATCAGTGGTGATAGGCACTGATCGCATAAGTAGTTGTAAATCCAACTACCATACGATCACGGCCACGAAGATCTCTCCAAAATATTGTATATATCTCTTGCAGGGTGTCAAGCCACTTTTAACCAAAATTATATAGGAATATAGGATTTTATTGGATGAAAATATAGGATAAATTTAAGATATATTTAGCAAAAAATATGCGGCCTCCACCTCCACTGTATCCATGCCTCACATCCGTTTTTCTAACAAATAAAACAGTATATAACACTTTTTACATCCTTTTCCTCTTTCTCCTTCTGAAGTTTACCTCTCTTCTGATAATCAAAATGGGAATTTCTTGCTGGTCTCATCAGTTCAGGGTCATAAAACGTCACTGCATCCTTAGCTCTCAAACCATTAACGAGAGGCTCACTTAATTTGTTTCTTTCTTTGGTGACAATGAAATTATTTACTGACAGTCCCCTTTCTACATCTGCATTTCCATGAGGGAGACTCAAAGCCATCTTTAGTACATATGTTACTGTATGATACTTGTTAGTATCATTAGATATGGTCTGGAAAACACTTCTCTCCAGAAATGATCCACTGTTTTGTGAGACAGGGAATGGATGGATTGATCCATCAGTTACCTTCAGAATATTGTCATCTGATACAAACAGTTTCGTTGCAATCAGTTCAATGTTGGATGGTTTGGACAAAGCTATTTTCCGAGGATTCAAACATCCTAAACGTCCAAGTCATTTCATAGCATGTTCTCCAATAGAGATTTCACTATCTTGTAGTTGATTAGATCTTGAGGAGTAAGGGTTATGGTGTTTAATGCCACTTTCAACAATACTTCAGTTATATCGTGGTGGTCAGTTTTACTGGTGGAGGAAACTGGAGTATCCGGAGAAAACCACCGACCTGTCGCAAGTCACTGACAAATTTGATCACATAATGGTGTATCGAGTACACCTTGGCCGAGCGGGATGCAAACTCACAACTTCAATGGTGATAGGCACTGATTGCATAGATAGTTGTAAATCGAACTACCATGTGATCATGGCCATGATGGCCCCTAAATAAACATATGTCTTTTTCAAAGGATTGAACATTACAACTTCTTTAACACTTTACAGGACAAATTTTGATATGTCTATGAAATCGTGACTGCTAAATTAAATATAATAATTTTTGCGAAGAAAATGGTACCTATTCAACGTTACAAAGTTTACTGGAACAAATGCTCTGTAGCAACACTTTTTCAATGACCTTTTAAAAAAATACATGTAGTAATAAACTGGGCTTGTCCAAAAGCCCAGAGAATTAACTATGTATTTTTTTATATTATAGACCATTAAACAATGTATTCATAATTGTATTATCCTAAACCAAGGAACCAGTACCGAGTAGCAGACCACTATAAAAGTGGATATGTACCACAAAAGACTACAATACTGAAATAAATATGCAATGATGTGAAATTAAACACTAAAAAAATTCAACAATAAAAAAAAGCACATGAATGCATCAGTTTCTATACCAGATCAACTAAAAACAATAGAAGTATCAGCATTAATATCTTGTGTAGTCTCTATTTGTTAGTTTGAAATTTCCACTCAAAATGAAACATTTAACTTTGTTCTCATAGTTTTGTGAAAATATAGGATTTTGGGATGAAATATAGGAAATGTTATGCAAATATAGGAAATATAGCAAAATCTTGAAAATATAGGGAAAATATAGGAATATAGGATCACTTGACACCCTGCTCTTGTTTTAATTTGTTTTAATTTGTGGTTATTTAAATGAGACTATCTATATATTGATATTTAACCTGCACATGCTGTATTTCAAGAAGCACATTGCATTGACTGGATAAATGTTTGTTATATACTACTAGTAACACTTATTTAGCTTTTTCTGGTACGCCTGTCACATGTTACCTGTCGAGCTTTGGGAAGCTAGTTGTACACGTAAATCCATTTCACTGACTTCCTGTTTGACAGAAAATATCAAACGGGGCAATAAGTATATAATTTTAATATTTAATTTTAAATATAAACGTCGATGTATTAATGTGATTTGTCTGCATAATCACAACATTAATGCAATGTCTTAAAACATAGGGTATGTGTGTATTCGTCGCAAAACTAGGGAAAGGCTCTGTGGACCTCGCCTTTATCAAATCCACATTGCACGAAGACAAACTCTAATAGACAATTAGCAAGAAGGAATATGTGTGTAAAAAGAGTTTGAAGATACCAAATTGGTAATCAGAATCCGTCAATCGAAAAAGGACAGACAACGAAAAAGGACACACAAGGACAAACAACGATCTACAAACCATACACATAACACTACAGATCGAGTAAGACGAATCCCACTAAAAACCGGAAGTGAACACATGTGCCCCAGAAAGGTAAGCAGTTCCTGCTCCACTAGCGCACTCGTCGTGTTAATCTAGTCACAAACCCGGTGATAAGTAGTGAATGAGGAATTACTGGGAAGTGCTTACGACAAGTGGAACATTTACGTGGTCATTTGAGACACAGATATTCCATAACAATAAACCAAATCATGGTGTTGACCGTAAAACCTTTGAAGTGATGACTTCAACTTAGCTAATAGCTATTTTTATTAAATCATTTGCATTGCATTAAGAAGTGTGGAAGTACATAATTAAGTAATTTGTTCTAAAATCATACTTCAACGTCAACATTGATCAAAGATGCGTAAGCTCTCACCAAAGTTGGTTGACGTAGGTTCCACAAGAATCATTGTGGTGCACCTTTTCTCCTCGTTTTCTCTGAACTTGATACCATTACATTTCTTATCTAAGTAACAGAACATCCCACATTCTACCAGAGATTCCGTGAAGATTGTGTATATTACCTTTTCATTCATGAACTTGTAGGTTTCACAATAATGACCTTAAAAAAATACGGATTATTAGTAAAATTTACAATTATTCTGAACACATTTTTCTCTAAAATGTAATGGTTTAAGATATGCTGTATCTTCTAAAGTGTCCCTATCTATCGAGACACTTTATCCAAGGTCGTAGGATCAGGGGGAGGGTGTTAGGTGGGGACCAGGAGTGGATAAAACTATGCCTTGTCTCCAGTAAAACGGGTGTTATATTTTTATCTCTCTTTTGGTTATTATTTTCTTGTTATATGTTCAGTTTTATTGTATTTTTTTTGTTAAATTTGATAAAAATAAAAAGACAAAATATGTGTCCAGTTAAAACGAATTTAAATAGAAAGATTAAAATGCGTCATGTAAAGACAAGAACAGTTTGAAGATACAAAAGAGGTTACAAGAAGCCGTAAATCGAAGAAGGACAGACAAATAATAAAAACGCAGATATCAAATATATTGCGCACTAGTTTGAAAAAATAGTTGGCCGTAGAGCAAATCCAATGATATGTATTAAAAGACCAAACCCTTATCTATTGAATTATTTCATAATAAAACTTCCTTTATAAACTACCAAAATATTACCAAACACAATTGCCAAATAGATAAAAGACAAATGGACAAGCAATGATCTACAAGACACTACACAGATAGTTGAAGATTGAGCAACATTAACCCCACTAATAAAGGGTTTGGGCTCAGGTGCTGTGGATGGGTGACTGCTCCATTAGAGGCAACTGTTTGACTAAAAAGCGCAAGGAACAGGTCGACTTGCGGACTAGATGTCGTATTTGGTCATGGTAGACTTATTAAATGATAAAACATTTAAAAAAAAACAACCGGACTGTATTCCGTGCAAGTGAAATTGTTTCCCGATCCATATTTCAATAGACTGTAGATGCAGCTGATATTCGTCAGACATTCTACAATATCAACTCTTCATTCGAGACATACTTTCCAAATATGTCTTATTTGTAATTAAATCTATAGTTATGAAAGTTAATTCATAAAATTCGTTTCAAGCCACGATGCAGCTGAAATGCTCTTAAAGTTGGTGTTCCCTAGTATTATCTTATCAACAAAATATTGATTAATTGATTACCGTCCAGCGAGCAGTCTTTCAGCTATAACAAAGACAAAAACAAAGTCAACTCTATACAAAACCCAGAATGAAAAGAAGAAAGGATAGGCAAACTGAGGAAGCGACTTTTGGCTGCCACTGAGTATTGAGAGTTGGGTAGGGACGACAATTTTAGTTTTTTGAAGCGGGTACAATGCATCTACCCTTTTTCGAAATATAAGATGCTTTTAACGTGCAAGGATCGTGACACTCCAAACACGTTACTCACTATGATCAGGCTTTCCGCTATATGACTTGACCCCCAATCCTGGGTACGTACTGAGCAGCACTGTGGGTTTTCGCCCTGGCAACTTTAGCCAGTACCCAGAATAAACAAAACAGGTTGTTAACGTGCAGGAACCGTGACACACTTCAAAGTTGTTACTGACTATGATGTACGGTCAGGCTTCACGCTATATGACCCCTTCCAACGAGAGTTCTCGTCCCATGCGACACCTGGGGACGCGTCGAGCAGTTCTGTGGGTTTGAGCCCTGACAACTTTCACCAGTTCCCAGTATAAACAAAACATATTGTATAATAAGTATGTAAAATATACCCGATCACTGGTATGCTTCATTTCCTCAATACAGTATTCAAATTCCTGTAATGAATGCAGCGATTGGTCATTTTTGGTGTGACAAGTAGCTCCAGTGTAAAGGAGTGTCATATCAGATAGGTACGTTTGCCGTGGCACCATATCACAGTCACAGATGAATGGGTTGTCACTCAGACTCCTGCAATATTAGTTAAAGATTAAGATTACATTGAATATCCGCATATACCGGAATCGAAATAAACTATGAGTCTCTAACGTGACAATAAAGTTTGAAGAAACCAAAGGTGTACTCAAAAGCTGTAAATCGAAGAAGGACAGATAATTAATTAATAAACAAAAGTCGTAAATCGAAGACGGACAGACAACATCCCGTTTGCTCGGAATATAGAGAAGGTCACATTAGACAATGACAAATATTTAGACAGGTGCCATCGTAAAATCCGACAAAATAGCATATTGTAAGCTTTCTAACAAACAAAATAGTATATTGTAAACTTTCTAACAAACCAGATACGCCGATGAAAACCTTGAACTACGTTATATTCATATAATAGTCATGCAAAGAAGATAGGTCTTTTATATATTTTTCGTCCGAAATTCGGAGAACTTTTCAACCCGCCTAGATGAGTACTGGATTCACCAAAGTTGTAAAATTCTTAGATCTTACAATGGCGGGACTCATGATACTATGACCTAATCCTATATGAAATGAATACTTGTCAAAATTCGCTACCGATTCCAATGGCTGATCCCTAGTAGCACAAATATAGACAATTACTCCCTCTTTTTCAGGAGGATAATGATTATGGACATAGATGGATTGATTAAATGATTGATTGGTGTGTAAGCGCCAACGTTAGCAATTTCACAACTATATCGTGGCAGTATGGACATACATTGATTGATTGGTTGATTGGTGCTTAGCGCCAACTTCAGCAGTTTTCCAGCTATATCGTGGCGCTATGGACCTAAATTGATTGATTGGTGTTTAACGCCAACTTCAGTAGTTTGACAGCTATATCGTGGCGCTATGGACATAAATTGATTGATTGGTGTTTAACGCCAACTTCAGTAGTTTGACAGCTATATTGTGATAGTATGGACATAAATTGATTGATTGGTGTTTAGCGCCAACTTCAGCAGTTTTTAATTTATATCGTTGACATAAATTGATTAATTGATTGGTGTTTAACGCCAACTTCAGTAGTTTGACAGCTATATTGTGATAGTATGGACATAAATTGATTGATTGGTGTTTAGCGCCAACTTCAGCAGTTTTTAATTTATATCGTTGACATAAATTGATGAATTGATTGGTGTTTAGCGCTAACTTCAAAGGTTTTACAGCCATATCGTGGCAGTATGGATATAGACCATTTCCGACAAATTATCTACTACGAAAATAGAAGATAACTTACAACGTTTTCAATTTTCTCGTGTTGTTAAATACTACTCCGCTAAGATGAGTAAGCTGGTTCCTGGAAAGATCTCTGGAATATAAATAATATAAACATGTACTACTTTTCTACGATATAATTTTATAGGAAGTTGAACGTTTAAGAAAATGTGTGCAATGCCCACCGTCGATAAAGGGTTAAATGTGTTATTAAAAGGACAGGGGATTAATATATGGTGTATAGCGAACGCCACATTCTACAATATTTCAGCTATATCGTGGTGGTCAGTTTTATTGGTGGAGGAAATCGGAGTACCGCAGAAAACCATCGACCTGGCACAAGTCACTGACAAACTTTATCATATAATGTTGTATCGAGTACACTCGCCATCAGATTCGAACTTTAGTGGTGACAGTCACTGATTGCATAGGTAGTTGTAAATCCAACTACCATACGATCACGACCACGACAGGCTCTTTATTCAAAGGACAAACTTTGTACCACAATTTATAATACAAGACTACGTCTAATACTCCGAAATGTAAATATGTACAAAGAAATGATATATAATACTCCTCATTGTTGAACATTGCATTTGGAAAATATTTCATGTCAAATAATTCAATTTTTAAATTCCGAAAATAAAGGCTTAAATAATAGACATATCATTTATGTTCACTAAATTATATGCGAGGATTGGCATTTTACTCACATATAGAAAAACACACTTGCATGACCGCATCGCTTTACTTAAAGTAGATGTTTAGGACTAGAAAACTAGTTTAACCCTGTCACTTTTTCTTGAAGTGAGAGGTTATGTAAATGTGCATTAGTGGCATCAATTTTGCTTTTTTCTATGATTTTTCTAGTACATCTTGGAACTGTTACGATGGTGTTGTACCTTTTTGTTGTTCATTTCATATCATTATCTATCAATTATACAAACATAGAATTGTATCAATTATATTTTTTACCGCTAAGCAATATCATTACATGGACTTACAAAGTTCGTAACAATGATTGGTCGATAAACATAGAGTCAAGGAGAGATACCAACATGTTTGATGATAGATGCCTGAATTATAAATATTTGTAGAAATCATACAAAAGATGTTATTAATTGAAGCTCAGGTGTGCCACTAGTGTAGCAGAAATTGCTTACCCTTCCGGAGCACATGAGTTTTAGAGGGCTCGTGTTACTCGATCTTTAGTTTTATGTGTGGGTTTTGTAAGTCGTTGTTTGTCCTTTTGTCCTTTTTCTTTTGGCCATTGTTTTGTCTGTTCTTCTTCGACTTATGGATTCTGATTACCCCTATGGCATCGTCAATCTCTTCTTGAAAATGATGAATGTTATTCTAGAAACGTTTCGTGCGCACTACTTTAAATATCTACGTTTTCATCATTATCCTTGTGTCGATACCTCTGCTAGTGCATTATTAGTTCCCTTAAGGTATCACCCACCTAGTAGTCAGTGTTTCGGTACTGACATGGATTTATTAGACATATTTATATTTGAAATTTCCAGTACCTAAATAATGTAATATATTAAAGTTAAGATCAATCTGCCTCAGGTAAAATAGGTAATCGGTGCCTATTTTGTGTATCCTGTTTATTCCCTTTGGTTTACTTACTCCCAAAGACTGTTAGAATAGTTGTTTGTCGTTCATTTGACTACCTCATTATTCGTCCGTACTAAATTAAATATTTATTTTATTTTTATTAATCAATCACAATAATGATACTATATAGATAACATATAGAATAAGAAGTGATGCCAAATTAATTCCAATTATAAATTTTAGTGAACCATAACAGCAAATGTGTATATAACAGCAAGCAACCTTGCTTAAAATAGATGTTTTATATATATATATATATAAACGTCTGAAAAAGTAGCCAACGTATGAACCTACGAGATGTCGGATCGGAAACAAGTGTTAGCGATTCTGTGCAAACAAGCAAAAATGATAAATAAACGTCTAAAATGTTAGCACAACGATATCAAAAAAAGATGTTAAAATGTAACAAAAATAACTATAAGTCTACAAAAGACTATAATTATAATTAAATCGACGGATATTTCGCTTGACCGACAAGCTTCATCAGCTGATATCGTTGTGCTAACATTTTAGACGTTTATGTATATATATATATATATATTATTTACATATTGTATCTGTTTTCATTATACTTTCAATGCAAGTCTTCTGTGCTTTCTATTTTAGCCAGAAACGCCTCGCTTCATATCTTTTCAGATGAAATACAAAATGTACGTATATCAGTAGCGAAAGTAGTAGAACCGCTTATAGTATAGCATACGCTTCTACTTCAACCTGATTTAACTCCCTATTCTTATAATGGGCTATTTGTCATGCCATTCATATTTATAAATAATTGTTCTGCACTACGTAACTAGAATTGTGGGTTATACAAAGACGACACATGATTGTAACCGAATTGTTTGTAAAGATGCCAGTCATTTTTGTTCATGTTTTCGCAGATATGTTTTGCTCATGTGCATGCGTATTTAACAGGTTATGAAATATCCATTTTGTTTCTTGTTTGACAAATATGTCGTTCGCATTCGCGGAAATTTTTTGCATGCATTTTGTAATTTCTAACAGGTTATGTAATACTTTTATAGAAATATGAAGAAAAATAAAAAATATATATATATATTTCAAAGAGAACAACACAGTTAGTCACAAATCTTTCAAATTAAGTGGAAATGATTTGTGAACGATGATTGTATATTTCACCGTGATTGACAGCGGCAACAATCTAACCACTTAATCATATATACTTATTATCATCTTGAAGAAGATCAAAAGAAGATCAAAATATTCACATACAGATTAATAATTATGTTTCGTTCTGTTAAAAAAAAATGAAATATATTTCTCATGTGTAACATAGCCTCTTATTTTGTTTTTCTCCCTCTTGGTCCTAAATATAAATTAAAATGCATATTTCGAAATTTTCAGATGCATGTTAACGTTTGATATCATGAAGTATATTATATCAAAAATGCATGTTTGGTAATTTTATGAACATTTCACTTGTATGTTAACGTGTAATAAATAGCATGAGGCATAATTATATCATTCCATCAAGTAAGTGCTTTGTATTGAAAGTAATAAATCAAACAATACGCACTTTTACAATCTTAGAGAACACTTATTCCATTATGACTCTCCATTATATATGTACAGGAGCATGCATTTATTTCTTTGATAAAATAATCATATTCACCAAAATATAGTTTCTTAATTAAATATGAATATAATTAATGGCTTTGTCTAAAATAAAATCGTACGTGATAGGCATATAATATCAAGAAAGAGTTAATATTCTGAAGAATGAACGGTAAATATTAAAATTATGTTTTGAAAAATCAGATGTATATAATGTTGGTAAATACAATATTCACAAGATTATCTCAAATCCCGACAAATGAACTTATACGATGTGCTTATTCTGTTATAACATAGCTAAAGCCCATCGGTGGTGTGAAGGTTAGTGTGAATTTCGATCTTTGAGTTTGTCAAACCAAGGATTATGAAGTTGGTACTCGCTGCTTCTCCGCTAGACATCGTGCATCACTTGGGAATAAGAGCAATGATTGGTTGACTAGGAATCAGCAAAGTGTGTCCGAGTAGAGCGGAATATTTAACCATGGACTTTGTTTCAGTGAATTATCACCACATAAATTAAGTTAAGCGTGTTGGTATAGTACAAAGCGGATATCATCATCATCTTATAGAAAAGTAACATACTCTCGCTATGATAGAACTGACATTTGTTCACTTTGTTGTTTTAGTAATACTCATTCACCCACTCTCTAACTAGCTCATATAATAATAATAATAACATACTACAAGGACCCGGTTGCCTGAATATTAGAGTAGTAAGTGAAGTTTCATTGTTTTCAAGTCCAATGGACCTAGTTTTATACTATATTTAGTTCGAAATAGCCGTGCATCCCAGTTATCAGGAATACATTAATTCATGAACGGAACAGATTCTTGCATCAAGATATCCAAGATAAGAACATATCCGAGTTAAAGGAAGTGAGGTTCGAATGTCTATGAACATGCTTAGCATCGTGAAATTAAAAAAAAAATGATTAACAGGTCAATGTGTAATATTTTTTTTTAAATATGCAGAGGCACAAGACGTTCACCGGACTGGGCTATGAGTAAAGCATCGGGTGTTTTATAAAAAAAAAACCAGGAGCTATTTACCCGCTGCGAGCACCTGGGATCTCTACGGGGTTTCGTGGAGACCGTGTTACACATGTTTTAAGCTTCTTTTGATGTGTATTATATTTTGTTCGTCTTGGTCCTCTGTCTTGTGTCCTGAGTGCCTAATATTGCATGTGTCTCTGTATTGTCGATTTTTTATTGTCACTTTGGTTTTTTCTATCGTTTATTTAATAAAATAATATGGAAATGTATTTCATGGTTGCATCATAAAAACGTAGATATAGAATTTAGTAATCACATCACGTTTCTGGCTTCAGGTAGGCTCAAAAGTCAAAAGTTTGGAAAACTAAATAATTTAAAGCTTTTAGTAGCAAATCTTTTGTCCATTGTGTTGTTTGTCCTTCGATTTATAGATTCAGATTTACCCTTTGGTATCTTCAAAATCTTCTCTCAATCTCTTTTGGACATAAGTGACCTTACTCAATTTTGACTCTCCTGTTTAGGCTCTTTGGCTTACTTGCTCCCAATGACATTTAAATTATTTGGCTTTCCAAACTTTTTTCTTTGAACGTACCAAATTACAGTTATCCAAGAAACGTACACTAAATTAGATACGTTTTATACAATTATTTCACAATAAAGAGAAATCAAACATTAAATCCCCGCTTCAAAAATTCGACGATCGTTACCTCGAATTGACAAATGCGCGTACCTACGATAAGGGTAATAACAAAATTACCGACCTCCGAACAATCTAACAAAGGGAAAGTCAAAACTCATAAGTATATAGACAGACAAAATCAGTCAACAACCGGAAAACTGTGAAAACCGTAATGATCCTGACTTGGTACAGGTATTTCTAAAGAAATGGTGGGTTGAATCAGATTTGAAAGCGCCAAACCTCCCGCTCTCATTACGGTTCAAAGGTTCCGGCTGTCACTATAACGGGGATGTTTCAAGCACTGTAATGAAAGAATGTCTGAAGATTTAGATATTAACGACGGAAACAATATATATGACACGTGATATCAACACATCAGAGTTTCCATGTCTCAATCCTGGTCTCTATGGACATTTGCGTTATCAGAGAATTTTTTTGCCGTTCATTATTCACTTTTAAATTTCAATATATAATTTCTATCACTTTCTATTATATACAAGTTCATTAATATTTGCATATGATTGTTTGCTTAACAATTAGATGGATCTATGGATATTTAGGATATGATTGTATTATATGTGTTTAGCGCAACTTTCAACAATATTTTAGCCATGTCATGGTAGTCAGTTTTATTAGTTGAGGAAAGCCGAGTACCTTGAGAAACAATCTCGAGCTGGATGCCAGAGTACTTCTAGACAGCTGAAAGACTTCACAACGCTCAACAAACGAGCACAATGAACAGATTAAAAAGAAAAACATTACATGTCAAGAAAGTTCACAGGGTTGTACACAATATGAATTCTCTCTCTATACCTACAATATCTTCAACTGAGTATTTTGACCAAATATGTCAACCGGAAGTGATGTCAACTGATTTCCATTCAAATATCTACAATGTATGCAAACTGAATTTCATGTTAAACTATAACTAAATACTGTATTTTACAAGCGTCATTCTAATGACGTCTTCTACCACGTCAGCAATTATATTGTTCCCATTTCTTACCATCGCATTACATGTACATGAAATAGATACCAGGAAAGCTTTATTAGATCCTTTACGAAATAGCACTGACGTTTATTTGACACCTTTATCAGTACTTACATGTGTACAATCACACAATTTCAGGATAAATCTTTCGATTTTGAGCGTACCTTTTGAAGGTTATTCCAGAAACGCGTCGTGCGAACTAAATTTGATATCACCGGTTTTATTGATAATACCTTCACAATCTGGTCTATGCATACTCTATATTTACAATTTTTGCAGATTGATAAGATCCCTAAATAACATCGGATGCAAGCTTGATAACTTATTATTCTTCAAATTTCTGTAATAAAATGAAAAGATGAAAAACATAAAATATCACACTGTCGGAGCAGTTTCAAAATAAAATAAAAATTCCGTAGAAAGATGCAAAACCTATTTTTTTCAAATCGATTATTCCTAACAAACAATTACAGTACTGCTCACTTTCCTGACTTCGAACATGCGCTACAATAAAATGCTGCGGAGTTAAACTAGTTTTATGGGTCGAAACCTCCACTTCTTAGAGACGTGATGCCGATCATGAAAGTGTGGAAATAAATGAATATGAGAGACTATCTAACATTATACTTATATACGTAAAGGGTGTCGTTGTGGTCGTGGTCGTATGTTTGCTGGATTTACAACTATATGTGCAATCAGTGCCTACCACCATTAGTTGCGAGTTCGAATCCCGCTCATGGCGAGATGTACTCGATATAACATTATGCGATAAAGTTTGTCAGGTCGGAGGCTTTTTCCTCCACCAATAAATCTGACCACCACGACATAATTGAATTATTTTTGAAAGTGACGTTAAACACCATAATCCTAAAGTAAAGAAATGGACATCGCTCTAATTGTTGTTCTACATTTTACAGTTACAGAAGACGTTATAGTATATATAGCATGGATGATTGGTCGATTATGAACAGTGTATCCATACTGGTCCACGTGTTCAGCGTAATAGCAAAGGCACTACGCCACGAGAAGTTTTATTCTAGAAACCACTTTGATATTCAATTTAGATATCCTTACAATGTGGTCAACTGCTTCAATCATTCAAATACATCATAGGGAAGATCCCTTTGGAAGTTGTCCTGGAGAAACCTGTAATAAAAATGATTTCTAAGGAAAAATAATAATGACAACGGGTGCCACTAGTAGTGCAGGATCTGCTTATCCTTCCGGAACAACTTTGTAGATCCCTTTTTAGTGGTGTTCGTGTTTCTCTGTGTAGTTTTGTGTAGATTATTGTTTGTCCGTATTGTCATTTTTCTTTTAGCAATGTATCGCCTGTACATCTTTGATTTACAGTTTCTGATTACTCTTTTTGTATCTTGAAACTATTATTATGAAACATATGGTATCGATAAATGTTTCTTATCTATTTCATCATTATTACCCCGGTTTAATAAATTAACAATAGCTGCATGTAAATCGCCATATTGCATCTTTCAGGGGAATACAGTTATTACATTGTGGACCTGATTTCGTGTGTAGCTATTGCCTCATGCTTTGGTATATTTTCTATACTAATAGAAAACTTACAGCATTTCTAGTTCTGTTGTATCTGAAAACAATGCTTGACCTAATTCTGCTATGTTATTGCTATTGAAGTGTCTGAAATTTCAAAATTACAATCTATATACTGTTATTAATATTACACAACAATTAATCTCTTCAAAATATAATACTTTGCAACATCGTTTTCTAGAAGTCCTTACATTGGGTATGGGTTAGGGCTGGGGTTATGATGCTTAAAGCCACTTTCAACAATATTTCAGTTATATAGTGGAGACCAGCTATATATTATCAAATCATGTTTTACAGCGTACACCTCGCCTTGGGCGGTATATATCTTTGTAAATAATGGCTACAGAAAACCGAAATGGCAAACAGAAATGGACAATCCAGATACACAGGCAGCACCGAGTATGCAAGACACAGACGACGACCAACAAAAAAAACCCAAGCACAGAAAACTAGAAAGAAGAGAGAGAGACGACCTCAACCCCTTCCCCCCACCACCCCCCAAAAAAAGAAAACAAGCAAAAAAACATAAACACGAGGTTGAACTCAGGTGCTAGCAACGGATGGACAGCTCCTATTTTCTTATAAGATATACACCAAATTTCAAAAAGACAGCTAAGACGTGTTGTACATTACTAGAACTATAACAAGTGTCACTAGTGGTTAAATTGAAGACATCATTTTAAAAGTTCTGCGGCGATCGTAATCATAACTTGCTTAAATATACGGAATATATGTCAGAGATGACCACATATATGTTCCGTTTCATTCACTACCAAGATACTCGTGGAAATTAGAAACAAATAATGCTTGACATGTTTTAATAATTTATTTCATAGACATTTTTAAATCTAAATACTTACATGTTTACAATGTGGGTAAGATACTTACATGTTTACAATGTGGGTAAGATACTTACATGTTTACAATGTGGGTAAGATACTTACATGTTAACAATGTGGGCAAGATACTTACATGTTTACATTAAGGGTAATAACAAAATTACCGAACTCCGAACAATCTTACAAAGGGAAAGTCAAAAATCATAATTATATAAACAGACAAAATCAGTCAACAACCGGAAAACTGTGAAAACCGTAATGACCCTGACTTGGTACAGACATTTCTAAAGAAATGGTGGGTTGAATCAGATTTTAAGGCACCAAACCTCCCCCTCTCATTACGGTTCAAAGGTTCCGGCTGTCACTATAACAGTATTTAAATACAGGAACAAAATAGGTAAAATAGTTGTCACAGCAGTACCATATTCG
This sequence comes from Bathymodiolus septemdierum, assembly GCA_963383655.1. Classification (NCBI taxonomy): domain Eukaryota; kingdom Metazoa; phylum Mollusca; class Bivalvia; order Mytilida; family Modiolidae; genus Bathymodiolus; species Bathymodiolus septemdierum. The sequence continues at coordinate 44,578,944 of OY726525.1, forward strand.
GTGAAGTAAATGTCAAAAATATTTTTACGTCACGCATTGACAAAAAAAATATCCTTGACATTTTTTGACTTCTTTATTTTTATACATTTTCACTATATGAAAATGCATCGCTTATAATTTTTTCTCCAGAGACGAAATATATTTCGACAAGATCTCGGTATCGGAATATAAACTTTTTAAGAGATTGAATAAGGCGAATCTTTTAATAGCCCTGGTCCAGTAGCCTGTTTCTCAGATGAAGATGACGTTTCAGGAAATCAGAATAATTGCTACTGGCCCTTGCATAGCGAATCAATTGCGAGATATAAACACCATATGCAGGAGAAGCTGGTATATTGCTGCACATGTTTGGAAAATTTATGATTTTAAAATTGAAGTCGTCCCGCTTATCATAAATTTTAGTACTGAGTTGACCAATGTCGTCAAATTCGAGGTATAAGTCCAAAAATGATGCGGACGAAGCTGTATCGGTGGTCTCTTTAACTTCCAGCTCTGGAGGATATATCAATGGAAGAAATTCTGCAAATCTAGAATTATTGATAGATAAAACGTCATCAATATACCTGTATGTGAAATTAAAGGCTCTAGCCTCATGAATCTTCTTATCTTTTACAAGCTTTTGAAGAAACTCCGACTCATATGAATATGAAAATAAATCGGCTAGAAGAGGGGCACAATTCGTACCCATTGGTATGCCGACGACCTGCTGAAACAGTGTCCCTCCAAAGGAGACAAATATGTTATCGATAAGGAACTCCAGCATACTGATCACTTGTTCCTCGGAGTAGCATGTTTTACCTTTTTGAATTTTGTTTGAAAAATATGTGGAATTGTAGCCTAACACAACAAATTTTGAGCCATAGTTTCTATAACTAAAAGCTTTATGAATCTTACAATGTGGGTAAGATACTTACATGTTTACAATGTGGGCAAGATACTTACATGTTTACAATGTGGATAAGATACTTACATGTTCACAATGTGGGTAAGATACTTACATGTTTACAATATGGGTAAAATTTCTTACGAGGCTGCCAGGAATTTGAGTTATTTTATTGTTCTTCAGATCTCTAAAAAATAAAATAGTGAAAACACCAAAATCTAAATTATTATGATAATTTATGCATTTTTCTCAAATTAATTTGTAATTATTTCTCTCAAATGAATATATGCGAGTTGATTGACAGGTGGTTATCATCTCACAGAATATTGGTGCTTGAAAACTTTGTTCCATTGTAATTGTGACATGACGATTTTCCATAGCGATAGTATTATCCCGTTGAACATGATGAAGTGATAACAACAAAAAATTGTCGAAAACGATACTGCAAAACCACCAGATAAGCATACGATCATTGAGCAAGAACATCAATTGAACCGTTCAACAAACAATCATCAAGTGGATAGTGGAACGCAAACAGCTAATGACCAACAAATCGGTGGAGGATCTCAACCTTTTGTGAAAATGTCGTTTGATACGTTTGATAAAATTCATTTAAAAAAACCTAGGACAAATAAGAAACGAAAATGGATGTCTTTTAACTTATAAGTGAATCTCATAACTGTTATGCATGTGTTTACTTCTATTATCATTTATTTGCTATGGATAGTTTGCTTATGTAAATAAAATATATATAGAACAATCGGATTGCTAACTGTACTGTGAATACAACTAGTGGCATACACGAAAATATCACATTAAGCAAAACACTAGAGAAAGGACACAACCACACTCAATGAAATATCAGTATAGAAAAAAAAGAAATAGATAACGCAAACCCCTCCAAAATGTGCTCCGAAAAGGGTAGGCAGATCCACAAGTGGAACCCAAATGTGAAACTCATATATGGTATATAAAGTTTATATAATAAACATATAGATAAAACATAATGTATTACATAAAAAAAAAAGAAAGAAAGAAAATCAACTGTGACAAATGCAATATTTACTACGCCTTATAAAACGAAAAAGTGCGGGTCAAAGAAAAATATACTCAGCGCTAGACACATATTTATTCTATATACAATCTATGGAGCAAAAGCAATACACTATTTCAAAATTTAAAGGGGCGAAAAAATATAATAAAAATATAATTTTACAAATCAAATAAAGAATTATACAGATGGAATGTGGTAGTGTCCAAAAGATAAAGTGGTTACCTTATACCTGTAGGAACTTGTCCCATTCCATCTGCGATAAAATCAAAGATAGAAAAAAAAACATTCTGCAAATTATAGGAAATCAGAATCTGACGGAGATAAACAATGGAATTACATGTAACATACAAAGGCTTGATGCCATTAGTACTATTCCTCCGACGGGTAATGTTAGCCAATCAATACGACCAGTAGAGAATCTTAACCCCATTTTTTTAATTATCAAGAAGATTAGATATGCATTAAGTTTGATTAAAAACACAATAGTACGAGGTAAATTAATAATCACATGGGTTATAGCATTAGGCCTAGTCTGTTGTCTTCCTTTATAAATGGATAGCAGCATGCTATATCTAGTAAAAGGGAGAAAATCTGATATTAAAACTTGGCTGGGCAATGTGATGGGATCTATTTAGGCATTAGTCAGCGTAGAATGAAGTAGAGAAAATCTTCTATCGAGCATTTATAGAGAAATGACCTTTTTGTTGTGGTAAATTGTCTTATTTGGTGATATGAACATGTGAAATCGACAGGTTATTCCCACCTTCCTTATTCATTAGGCGGCAATTGATTTCAACTGCTCATTAGGCCCATTACATATTCCCTCTGTAATAATTCGAGATTTATGGCTTTCTGTTCTGCAAAATTAATAAAATTTGATTTTTTTCTCTCTCGCTATGCTATGTTCAGTATATTCTAACATTGAATTTTGAAAAGGTTGATCAATGGTCAATTTGTCAGTCATTATTTCAGGTAAATTAAGCAGAGTTGTCACAAATTATGATTAATTGCCAGGGAATGATCACTTAAATTGCCCTCGCCCCTTACACAACCAGGTAAAAACAAAAGCGAAATATAGGTCTGCAATAACTCTGCATATATTTCATTGATAGGCATATGGCATATAGGTAGAACAAGATCTTGTTTTTCAACTTTTCACCTGCTAATTGAAATTGTTCAGAGAATAAATTTTAACCAGGTATTATTAATCACAAATTTTATCTTGATCAACCAGAAAAGACAACTAACAAGGTATTTTATGTAGTGTCCTTTTTCAATGGTCACCATACCAAGTTGAATAGCAATTGTGTGAGTAACCTACAAGTGTAACTAAATTGTCTCGTTGTTGAAATATTGCAGGTATAACAAAACAAAATAAAGCATTTACCTCCTATTTTTAAGTAATTTAAACTGTGCAGATATAATGTAGTGTGTAAGCAGGTCAAAAGAATATCTATAATATAAAGGACTTTGATTATAATGGTCATTCACCTGCCCAAGGTGTCACAAAAACAATCAAGTTCTTAAGTCTCAGGTAACCGGTCACTGAAACTGATCATTTTGTCATTTACAAGATATTTTTACCATCAATCAGTCAATTATATTTTAATTCTGGGTATTAAATTTCTACATCACTCATTCTTTTTGGTGCAAGATCATTTAAAATAATTACTACAAGACAATGCTAATGTGCTATAAAAATGACATTTTGGCTGATGTTTGTGGTTGTTGGAGATGATATAAAAATACTTTTAATAATATATAGGAAAGTATTGAATTTTCTGCCACAAGTTTTAAATTTCCTGTGTGTTTTAACTACAAAATGACTGATACTGTTGTGATGTGTTGTGATATCATACCAAAATAAATGATAGCTACTAACTGTTTTATAATTATGGAAGTTAATCTGGCATGATTTGAACTAAATGACTTTTAAATTGGAATTTGCGACGGACGCCGAGTGGTGGCGAACTTGTATTGATAATATATGGAGCACAAAGCTTAGACTTTGAATATAAACATTTAATTTTTTAAACAATTAACAATTAATAAAGATAATGAAAAAAAACAACACATTAATGATACAGTCAATACATCGGACACACGCCACCAATCACGATTGCTCACTAAACGTCCAACACTGTAGCTCCATATCTCCACAGTCGTCCGGCAATATCCAGATAGTCACATATTATTAATCCAACATATAACAGGACAAAACACTGGAAACATAACACAGGAAATGTAACCTTCAAATATAATATTCATATTAAACTTGCTGTACATTATATCAGCATATTATACTTATTTGTATGCATATATATATGCGTATTTCAATAAAGTTTATTTCTAAATGTGTATGTATAAATATATAAACGTTATATATATACTTTCATATTTCTAAATGTCTATATTAATGCTATCCTGGTTTTTTTTACAATATACATGTCCAAATAATTAAAAACTTGTTTATACATGTATGCGCTATATTTGTTACATATATTGTATAATGTCCTGTCTATAAAGGTGTCCGACAACAATGTTTATACGATTCATATACAGCTGTACCGCAGTGGACCTATATGGCTCGACATCCTCTGTACGCAAATAACTGCCGATAATTCGCTATGTAAAATCCTAACCCCTAACATAACATACAAATTTAACTACCTTACGTGTCATGTAATACAAACAAAATATACAGAATATCCTACAGAACTGGACCGCGTTAGTATCTACGTTCAAATCAAATATGACCATATTCAGGTTCGAATCTCGTACTGCTTTACGCTAAAGCATATAAATTTCAGATGACTATAATTCACATTAAAGTTACTACGATTTAACCATTAATATATAAATTATTTCTAACCACTCAAGCTATAAAAATCATATCATTACTCACCCCTGGTTTTTTATTTTTTATTTTTAACATTACTCACCCCTGGTAACAAAGACAAACGTTCAGACAGACACACAGACAAGAAGTGAAGTCAGTATAATTTACACCTTCTTTTATATCAAATCCCACTCGTAAATTTCTTGCCAAACGTGTACCTAACTTATCTACAGTTAAAAATCGCCAAAACAGGTTTGCTAATTTGCATAGTGACAGAAATAGATGCTTAATTAACTATTTTTGGATGTCCCGATAAAATGTAAACAATTACCTGTATCGAGTCATTACAATTTATTTCACTCGCACATAAATGTTCTTTAAGAAAATATTTACAGTCATATATATAATTTAACCACACGATAATCAAATTTACCAATCCCGTTTAAAATATCACCTGTACCTAATTAATCTAATTAATTACGTCAAGTCATATTACCAACAACTCAGCCACGCACCATAACGTACCATACACAACGATCGATAATCACTCCATGCAACCACCAATTATATTTTCGGAAAGGCTTTTACGAATAGTCCCGACCACACAAGGCTTCACTCAACAAGATCCATCCCAAAACTTCTCACACAGCTAAGCCATGCATCGTGAAGTCGTGACACCCACGATAAAAACAACAGTAAAATATTTATACACGACTAAGGTAATCGGCCCCTACATTCTCTTTTCCTTTTATAGCTTCAATCCTAAAACGAAAAGGCTGTAATAGCAAAGCCCATCTCATCAACCTAGAGTTTCCAGTGTTTGCCTGCTGCAAATATTTTAACGGTTGATGATCCGTTTCTAATACAAACTCTTCAGCATAGATATTTTCCAAGCTTCTGCAACGCCCATACTATACCCAAACACTCTTTCTCAACAACTGAATAGTTCCTCTCACTTTTAGACAACTTCCGGTTTGCAAACACTACAGGTAACCTCACATCATTCTCCCACTGTAACAATACCAATACCACACCTAAACCACGATCTGAAGCGTCGGTTTGAACAAAAATTTTGCTTTCAAAATCTGGAAGTTTTAAGATCGGTTGGCTAGTCAAAGCGGACTTTAATTTTACAAAGGATTCTTCCTGTTGAGGACCCCATTTTACACGATTATGCTCCCCTTTCTTAGTGAGCTCAGTTAAAGGGTGAGCTATATGAGCAAAGCTTGGTACAAACTTCCGATAGAAATTTGCTAAAACCAAAAAACTCCTGACCTGTTTTTTTAGGTTCTGGCTTAGAAGCTTTCTTAACCGCCTCAATTTTATCAGTACCCGGTATCAGTTTACCTTGACCTAGTGTATGACCCAAACATTCTAACTGACGGTAACCTATAAAACATTTTGATGGCTTAGCAGTTAACCTAGCCCCTGCCAATCTGTCCAATACTTGATCAAGGACCTTAACATGTTGTTAAAACGTATCAGGAAAAATCAAGATTTCTTCCACAAAATGTTCAACGTTCTCTAGACCCTTTAATACTTTCCGCATCATCCGAGAAAAACTAGCCCCGCTGTTTACCATGCCAAAAGGTAGTTTAAACAGATTTTATTAATTAATTCAATATAACAATACAATATTCAGCTATATACATAACATAATAAGAAGAAATTAATAGGATTGGGAAACAAGTTACAAGAACTTATATTAATCCCTATCCATAGGAATAAATTTCATATATACTATACTGTGAATCTCTAAGGGGAGAAGCAAATAGAACTAACTTACAAATTTGATATAAATTACAGAAGGTATAAGAAGATAAAACAAAGAAAGTGATCTGGTGTTTGATGTAAAAAATGTTTGATTCAAAGTAATTAAAAAAGAAGAAAAAAGAAGAATGAAATAAGGGAACTAGGTACTGCTGATGTTAGATGAAACGTTTACTGTTTATTATAAACTTTTGTACATTTAAAAATAAACTGTTATTTTGATCTTCTGTGAGGTCAGGTGATCCAAAAAGTAAACGGTCAACTGTCAAGTTCATAGGAATATCAATTGATTCGATATACCGATTTCTCGAATCGTTGAACCTATGACAATAAAAAAGATAATGCGAGTTAGTTTCAGGGACCCCTTGATGACAACTACAGTTGGGCGAATCTACTACATTTCTTAGGAATAGATGATGGTTTAGAGAGCTACATGCCGTTCGTAATCTCATGTGAAGGATTTGTCCAATTCGAGTTCCTGAGTAATAATAAATAGGTTTCTTTATACATTTTGATTTATAATAGGATTTGAGAGATGAAGGAGACTTGCTATCTCCTATTGATGTGGGTTCGCTGTTCCATAATCTTACAGAAGAGGGTAGAAAATAATTATTATACAAGGTTGTTCTAGTACGTACTGGGGGGATACTTACGGCCTGTCTAGTGTTGTAGTCATGAATATTTTCAAAGTTACAGGGAACAATTGCACTAAGGTAAGGAGGAACAAGACCGTTTACCATTTTATAAAAATATATTTTTTTGTGATTTTCCCGTCTTGCCTGTAACGTCTCCCAACCCGTCTCTTTATATAAACTATTAATAGATACTAACCGAGTTCCCCCAGTGACGATTCTAGCAGCCTCTATTTGAACATTTTCTAATTTATTTATCAAGAACAATGTTTTATTATCCCATACGACGTCTGCATATTCCAAAATCGGCCGAATGAAGGTAAGATAAATCTTTTCTAAGGTTTTCCTATTTAGAATAAATTTGAATTTTCTTAGTATGTTGACTCTAATAAAAGCTTTCTTTGTTATTAGATCAATATGTTTTTGCCAGCTACCGTCATTTGAAATGTCTAAACCGAGATGTTTATGTTCTGTAACTTGATTAATCATTGTATTATTCATTATAAGGGGCGGATGAAGGTTTTTTTTAATCTTTCTAGTGATCGTCATAGTTTCTGTTTTTTTAGGGTTAAAGTTTACTAGCCACTTAGTGGACCATGCATGAATTGTTGCCATGTCGTTATTTAACGTTATTGCCGATTCACGAGGGTCATCAACAATAACATACAAGCTAGTATCATCAGCAAATAGTTTTATAGATGAGTGAATTTCTGTGACAATGTCATTTATAAATATTATAAAAAATAGAGGCCCTAAAATAGATCCCTGGGGAACCCCGGCTTTGATAGTGCGCAATTTAGAATGTGCGCTTTCTATAATCACTCGTTGTTTTCTGTCTGTAAGATAATTTTTTATCCATAACAATAAAGACCCTTGTATCCCAATATTTTCTAATTTATTAAGTAAACCCTTATGCCAAACCCTGTCAAAAGCTTTACTTATATCACAAAAAACTACGCGTATTTCTTTTCCTTCGTCTAAAGCTTTTCCGAATTCGTTTGTGAGACTTAGAAGTTGGTTAATTGCAGAGTCACCAGGAGTGAACCCTGATTGGTGTGGGGTAATAATACTATTTTTGAGTAAAAAATTATAGACATGTTTATAAATACATCTTTCCATTACCTTGCCCAAGACACTAATTAGAGAAATAGGTCTGTAGTTATTTACCTTACTCGGATTATCTTTCTTAAAGACTGGAGTGACATTTGCCAGCTTCCACTGTGTCGGGAATCTACAAGTTGACAAAGACAAGTTAAATAACAGACACAATGGGAGTTTCAAAATGGAAGCCCCTTCTCTTATAAGTCGTGGGTTTATTAAATCTGGTCCAGTTGCTTTTGTAGTGTCGAGTAATTGTAGAACATCTTCTATGTCAGTTTCTGTAATGTGTAGTTGTGTCAGTTTGTCATAGAGTGGATCAATAGGTTCCGGAATTGTCGAATTAGAGTCGTCCAGGTTTGATTGTTCACTGAAAAAGTCGTTAATTAACTCGCATTTTGCAAAATTGTCACATATTAAGTCATCGTCTGTTTGTAAGGGGGGTATTGAACGATTTTTACTTGAACCAAGTAGTCTTTTAACAAGATTCCACCAATTTTTACTACCAGATGATTCTGCTATACTTTTTTCGGATATTGTAGAAAAATAATCATTCTTTGCCATTTTTATCAAATTATTGCATTTGTTCCTGGTTATACGATACTTTTCCCAATGGTTTATAGAATTTGTATGTTTTGCTTTTTTATGGATTCGATTTTTCCTACGTATGAATTTCTTGATACTTGTAGTAATCCATGGTCGGCTATCTTTCTGTACCGTTATAAATCTGTTAGGAATAGTATTATCTGCTATATTTAAAATCGTGTTTGTTATAATGTCTACAATTGTGTCTACGTCGTTATGTCCAAACAAAGTCTCCCAGTCAACATCTGTAAGTTGTTGTCTATGCGAGTCAAAATCACCCTTGTCGTAAAGAAATATTCTCCTTTTGTAAGATGTCGATGGTTTACTGGAATGGTGTAGTAAACCAATCACAGGTAAATGATACCTAACCTGTTCGAGCAGTGGAGCACCTACATCTGTAAAAAGTACACTTAATGGGTTACTTACGAGAATCCAATCCAATAAAGATGAACTGTGTTCAGTTACATATGTAGGTTCAGTTATAAGTTGATGCAGACTAAATTGGGTCATTAGTGACCCAATCTTATCATTTATATTGTTATTAAGTTGATTAATATTGAAGTCTCCTGTCAAAATTATATCATAGTTACAATTTAGAGCTAGATCAATAGAATGTTCAATATTTCTCCAGGTTTGCAGATCACTAGTTGGTGGGATATAGAATGTGCCGTACAAGTATTTTTTATTATTTAGCTTTATTTCTAACCATATACACTCAAGACTACCTACATGAAGATCAGGTCTAATTGTGCAGTTGACAGTATTCTTAACATATACGATGACACCACCACCTACTTTATTAGATCTATCTCGTCGAAATGGGGGGAATTTATAATCGGGAATTTCCAAACATTGCTGGTCGGTAGATGTATTTTCGTTCAACCAGCTCTCAGTGAACGAAAGTATATCGTGGCAAGAATACTCAGCTGAGATCATATCTATCTTAGATACAATACTTTGAATATTTAGATGAAGGAATGAAAATGTATTGTTTATGAGCTCGCTTACTGCAGATATATTATCTAAATCACTGCTAGAACTACTAGAGATGTCCGAATCAAACGGGCCTGGATTAATTTCAATTCCCGATATAATTAACAAAATGCAAAGAACAATGAAGAAATTAAGACATTTAAGAACAAAAATGCTGTTATTAGTTTTCACCTGTAACTTGTGTATTTCAGGACAACAAAGTGATGTATTTACCTTGCTTGTAAGGTAGAACTTTGAATTGAAACAACTCCCCTGTAGTTTGAAAAGCTGTCATATGTTTAGTTTCCATAGAAAGTGATATCTGCCAATAACCTTGATTTTCGACCAATACTTGTAACCGGATATATTAGCAAACATATCCTCAATGTTAGGCATTGGTTCAGTATCAAAGACAGTGACACGCTTTAATGCCCTAAAATCAATACAAAAACGATTTGTCCCACCTTTCTTTTTGACTATGACAAACGGACTCGAAAAAGGACTGTTTGATTCCTCTATTACCCCAAATTTCAACATTTGTTCAATTTCACTGTCTACCTGATCTATCATAGCATACGGTACTGGGTACGATTTCAACTTGATTGGATCATTATTTGTTACTTTGATCTCATATTCTACTACATTCGTACAACCCGGAACATCGGTCAACTCTTGTGGTTATTTACTCAACACGGTTGTTATCTCCATTGTTTGCTCCATAGTTAACTCGCTACTAATATGCACTTGCTTCTATGTTTCGTGATCTTCACCTGTATGTGGTACTACTAACTCCTGAACATCCTCACTTTTCATTATCTCCTCGTCCACAATTGAAATCATCGCACATCGCCTCCTCCTATCCCACTGTTCGATTCCTTATCACTAACTACCACTCCATCCTCTCTTTCTACATATAACTTTAACATGTTTATGTGAAACACTTTCACCTTGCCCTTAATCTTAATCTTATAATCCAACTCACCAACTTTTTCTAACACTTCATACGGACCTTTCCATTGCATTAATAGTTTATTCGCGTTCATAGGTAATAACAACAACACCTATTCACCAACTTTGAGTTTTCTGAACCTAGACCTTCTATTGTATATTTTTGCTTGCTTCCTTGATGCTTGTGCCATATTTCGCTTAACCAACTCACACGTCAACTCCAATCTCTCTCTCAAATTTACAACATATTCATAAGTTGATCGTAACTCGGGATCTGATATTTCCTTAGTCCATAACTCTATAAGTATCGTCATGAGACCCCTAACTGGCCAACCATACAGCAGCTCAAACGGTGAAAACCTTGAACTCGCCTGTGGAACTTCCCTATATGCAAACAAAGCTGGGCCCAAATACCTATCCCAATCTCTAGGACGCTCCGCACATAAACGCTCTAACTTAAGTTTCAACGTACCATTGAACCTTTCAACAAAACCATTACCCATAGGATGATAAGGTGTGGTCATTAATTGTTTCACAGAAATCAACCTACTCATCTCAGCCATCACTCCCGATGTAAACTGTGCACCCCTATCCGTTAATATTTCACGAGGAAATCCTACCCTTCAAAATACTTCGACCAAAGCCTCTGCTACCCTTTCGGTTTCTATAGAGGGCAATGCTACTACCTCAGGGTACCTAGTGGCATAATCCAGAAGTGTTAAGATATAGCGATTACCCTTATCAGTAATCGGTACTAACAGCCCCGCAATATCAACCACCACACGCCTAAATGGTATATCAATCACCGGCATTTTACCCAATGGTGCTCTGATATGTCGCCTCTTAGGCACAGTTCGCTAGCATATGTCACATGACCTACAAATCGCTTAATATCAGATGTAATCTCCGGCCAATAAAATTCAGCTGTAACCCTATCTACAGTACGCCTAGTTGCTAGATGGCCCGCCATTACTGACTCCTGCGCTATGCGCATCACATCCTTCCTATATTGCTTAAGTACTATTAACTGGCAATACACTTTCCCCTTCTCAACCTTAGAAGACTGAAATTCGCGGAACCATAAACCCTTTTTCTCGTAATACTTAACTGAACTACTTTCCTTAACTAATAAGGCTTCCGATTTCACTTGCTCACCAATCTTAGCCAAACTTTCATCACTCTGTTGTGCTGACTTAATATCATCAACACTTACATGACTGATACTATTAGGCACCTTGAACTTACTATATGGCTGTGCCATTTTCTTAGTTTGTAATCTAGTCACTACCCCCACTTCATGATTCAACTCTGGATCATTAGGATCTCTAGGTCCCTCCACATTACCAATGATAACATCATACAACGAATTTTGCATACACCATACAATCACTTCTCCCACAAAGTAAGGTGAATCAATATATACCTTTGCTAGCGCTGTTTTTATAACGGAACCATCAGCCATCATACACTCCTGCTGTCCATCCACAAAACTGTCTTTATCAACTAAACCTTCTCTCACCACTACTCCACCACAATCAGTATCTCGTAAATCTGACACATCTTTACCCTCTAACTGACCACGCCTAACATGCATCACTATACTCGCTATCGGTTTCATATGGCCTACAGCAGAATAGATTACACTACCACGTGTACTAGTTATTACTGCACACGAGTTATTCCTCTTAGCATACTGACCCTGACCATACCTATTATCTCTATTCATACTCCCTGGTCTGCCTTGCGAAGGACAATTTATACTTATAACTTAGATCTGATTATTCCATTATAAAAATTTAACTGTTAAAAAAAAACTTAAATTTTTGTTCTCTATCTATACACAAAGAAAAAAGTTTAGCACCCCCATATTTTGTGTTTGAAATGACAAATGATACGACAAGTATCACGAGATTACTAACCAGATAATCTCAAGAACGCAATGGTGACCTGTTAGGACATTACATTGTCTGTAAGAAACCACAAAAAAAATCAAGGAAAATGCTAATTTAATGAATATTTAATCACACTATCACAAGGCCAGTTTTTGCAGTAAAACATGTCCATTTTAAGTATTGACCTTTACAGTTCAAAAAGCACGATAAGATTGTCATTTCACTTTCAAAACGTCACTTATGAATCACTTGACGACATCTATTGTTCAAAGTTCAGTACCGGGTGTAACCCCCACGTGCTTGGATGACGGCCTCAACCCTGCGTCTCATCCCTCCAGTTAGACGTCGGATGTCCTGTTGTGATAGCTGCTGCCATTCTCGATGCAATGCTGCTTCCAACTGACGAATGTTTGCACAGGAGGTTCTCGAGCCTGTATACGACGGCCTAACATGTCCCAAATATGTTCTATGGGATTCAAATCCGGGCTCATGGCTGGCCAAGGAACAGAAGTCACGGTTTCGCTTTGGAGGTAGGCGGTTACTGCTCATACACGATGAGGCCTGGCGTTGTCATCCATATACACAGGCCTTGTAGCTAGTGGGTGGTTGTCGAAATGAACAACAACTGGTTTCAAGACGTCTCTGGTGTACTGATCACCAGTTAGGTTGCCTTGTATGGTGACTAAATCCAGCTTGCTGTCATGAGAGATACACCCCCAAACCATTACTGAGCCTCCACCGTAAGGGACAGTTGGCTGGATGTTCCTTGGGACATAAGCTCTATTTTAGTGTCTCCAAACCCTCATCCTGCCGTTGATTACATGAAGCAGAAACCGGCTCTCGTCTGACCAATAGATCTTGTGCCATGACCTTAAATTCCAACCACGTCATGCTAAACACCATGCCAACAATGTGTTCTTCGATGGCGGTCTGCCAACAGTGGACGTTTAATGACTCTCCTTGACTTAAGTCCCGCTGATTTCAGACGGTTTCTAACTGTTCTTGTTGACAGACGTTTACTGGGCAGCCAAAACAAACATGGTTTAACATATTGCTAAAGATACATTTCTCAAAACGTTCGGATTTAATTTATTCATGCATTTATATTTTGATTAAGAAAATCTAAATCATTTTCCCAGCTTCTTGTTGAAAAAATTTAAATGGCCGTGTATTAAAGATATTGCAAAACGATTTAATCGATATTTTCACGCTCTAAAATTTCCTGATGACTTGTATTTTTTTTTACCCTAGATGTAGATTTACCTATGTCACTCTTGAGTGGTTATATGAAATTATATAGTATATGTGGGATGTCGTACAAGTTCACAATGATCTCTCGAGCTTAAACCATAGATGTCGAGGTTGTGAGGGACGGAATGCTTGACATTCCTGGGAACAATAGAAAAACAATAGAATTTGTGACGTCAGCTGTGTTCAATTATTATTTAGAACATAGTAAAGTACTCTCGACAATAGAATTTTGCCTTACTTAATCGCTAAGACCATGGATTTTCCACATTGTTCTGACTGTCTACAGCTGGAAAATATTGCCTTGGGCCATCTGATAACAATATACCGTACAGTAGATTAAATGGTGTTAACAATTGTTGTGAAATGCCCCAAAGCATTATCAGCTGAATAAAAGATTAAATGTTGAATTCAATTTAATACTGTCAAGAAATAATAACTTTTATTAATAACATCTATATTTCCAAGCAATATCTCTTTCCATTCTTGAAAATCAAAATTTTTAGTGGTAAAAAAACCACAATATAACTTAATCCAGTAGATAAATCGATATTGAATACACCACTATCCCACAAAGCTTGTTCATCATTGGGTAATACGGGATCTGCTCGTTTCACTTGAGTTCCTATACCTTGATTAGTAAGTTCCTTCATCCTACTGTCTAAACATTTTCGAAAGAAAGCAAATACTGTTGTATCCTTCTGGAAAAACAGACTGACTAACTACATGTAACAATATGGATTTTTACAGTGTTTTATATATAAGGAAAGTACAGTTCACAAACTGCTTATGCATGACCCATGAAAATTTCATGAACTAGTTTATAATGGTTCACTTGTACATTTTTTACTTACAAATAGTGTTCACTAAATGTACTTATTCTTGAAGACAGAGATTATCATGTTCTTACATATACATGTGGGATGTCGTACAAGTTCACAATGATCTCTCGTGCTTAAAACATAGATGTCAAGGCTGTGAGGGACGGGATGTTTGACATTCCTGGGAACAATAGGAAAACAATAGAATTTGTGACGTCAGCTGTGTTCAAACCATCAAAATACCCCTACTTATAATAATAACAATTAAAATAAAAACAAATCAAATGAAAAAAAAAGGTTTAATATCTGAAGATCATTATACATGTATATGATTTAAATAAAATAGGCGATATCCATAGTTTAACTTAAACATATTTTATTTGCTAAAAAAAATATACTATTATGAAGAGAAAGTTTCAACAGTCATCATCATCAATTCCACCAATATCAACAAAATGAACAATCACATCTCATTTTAACTGAACTCACTGAACACAAAAAAAAACCAACTACATACCATGCTGGAAATCCAGGTGCTTGTTTGGGACACGCACAACAATGTGGCGGTTTTAACCCTGCTAATGGGATCACAATCCTTCCGGTGAATAACTTTATTAATTATTTTCAAAACAAATACAATAAGTATTGAAAAATATTTTGTTCATTCGTTGTTTTTGCATCCAGACCGTCTTGTATCCAAAAAAGCGATTGTGACATAAAAAGTTGTGTTCGTTATAAATGTCATTAGAATAATTATACTCTAATAGTAAGTTGTTTAATATGCCGGATGCTACCTAGACCTAATGTACGAAATGACTGTATGTGGTTCACTTTAAGACTAATAGTACGCAGATCATTTCATATACTCAATGTATTACATGGCATGGTTTGAGTTTGAGGTATGGCGTTTAACGCCACTTTCAACAATATTTCAATTATATCGTGGCTGTTAGTTTTATTGATGCATGAAACCGGAGTACCCGAAGAAAACCTCCGACCTGTCGCGAGTCACTGACAAACTTTATCACATTATGTGTTTCCTTTTTTGTTGCATCGAGTACACCTCGCCACGAACAGGGTTCGAACTCACAACTTTAGTGGTGATATGCACTGATAGCACAGGTAGTTGCAAATCCAACTACCATGCGATCGTGACCACGACGGCCTCTAACATGTCATGGTGGTATATCACTTTTGAGATTGCTTAGTTACAGATTAATAATAAACATAGTACTCACATTATATCTAAATAGTTTGGATTTACAAATGTGTCAGCTTCAATTTGGTGTATATAGTTTCTGGACATATCTCTGAAACGTAACAAGACAAAAATAAAAAGATTAGTTTCCAGAAAAGTTTGAAGATATCAAAAGGGTAATCAGAATCTGTAAATTAAAGAAAGACATACAATACAATGATCAAAAGAAAGAAAACAACAGAACAAAACTGATCTATAAAACATTACACAGATTAAACAATACGAATTAAACACAAAATCGGAGGTGAACACAGATGCTCCGGAGGGTTATGCAGTTTCTGCTCCATTAATGACACTAATGTTATTTTTGTCACAATACCGGTGAGAAGTTGTGAATGAGAAAATGGCTGGATAATGAGTAGAAACAAGGGAACATATCAGTGGTCATTTGTGAAACAGATAGTCCATGACTGTTCACGTTAACGGTAAGTCATGGAGGTGTCCGTAAAACTTTCGAACTGATTATTTCAACATAGCCAGTAGGAACGATTGGTGCAGCAATTTCGTTATTAGTAGTAACGATTCATCAATAATGCAATCATGATAGAACGAACAATGTACTTTTTTATTAGTTTATTTCAATTACAATATTTGATTAAAAATAATAAATGTTGTCGAAAGACCATTTGCACATTCCCGAATTCATTAAAAAATTATATGTTTTTACATTTTTCAGTGAAGGAGTTATTTCTCTTACATCATATCCGTTTTCTGCAAGAGTAATCGAGAGGAAAAAGAATTTGATTTTTTTTTATGTCTTGTAGATATTTGAACATTGTTAAAAAACAGAGGATACTTTTACAAGAAATAGAAAATTCCCAAATTGTTACAACATTAAAATAATACGCGTTTGTATTGTACAGAATATGGCGGAAATAAATGTTATTTTCGTCGAGCTTTGCATGATAGTGGATACATTCTTTGCAAGCATCAAAATAAAAGAAAAACTCATGTAAACATGTTAATGAAAACTTAGATATCTCATTTAGTACGAACGACGCGTCTCTGGAAAAACCAAGTAAACCAAAAGGTCTAAACAGGATAACCATATAGGGGCCTGATTGATACTTACCTTAGTTTTACTTACCTTAATTTTACTTACCTTAGATTTACTTACCTTAGTTTTAATCAGTTACATTATTTATGAACTGTGTATTTCAGATATTAATATATTTAAAGATTATTATTGTCAGTGACTTGCATCAGGTCGGTCGGTCGTTTTCTCCGGGTACTCTGGTTTCCTCCACCAATAAAACTGACCGCCACGATATAACTGAAATATTGTTTTAAAAGTGCCGCTCAACACCATAACCCTAATCCTAACCCACAATGTATCTACTCCACTAGATCCCGAAATTATACTGGGTTGTATTAAGTATTATCTATATATGCACTGAACACAGAAGAGGGTTCACGAATTTACGCTTCTACGAAAATGCAATTTTCCCTTAAACCACGAATATTGGTACACTAAAAAAATAAAGGCATTAATATTCGTGACGATCGTCACATTAAACAACAAAGCACAGTTTTTTTTTCAAACATTTAATAGCAAACATATATTTTGCAAGCTAGAAATTGTTAATTTCAAGATAATTTGTATTGTATGTACAATATTTCCAAGACGTAACCAGCCCTCGGTTTTGTTTACATTAATTTAAAACACATCATCAAAATTAACACATGTCACCGTAACGCATGAATGAGTACAGGATAGTTTCTCGAGCGTGAAAACGTATCAATCCAATAAAGATTAGATCTCCGCACTTGCTTATTTTTGTGTTAGAGCGTTATGGTGTTTAGTGGCACTTTCAACAATATTTCAGCTATATCGTGACGAGCAGTTTTATTGGTGGAGAAGACAGAAATACCCGGAGAAACCACAGATATGCCGCAAGTCAATGACAAACTTTATCACATAATGTTGTATCCAGTAAACCTCGCCTGAGCGAGGTTCGAGCTCACAACGTTAGTAGTGATAGGCACTGATCTCATATGCAGTTGTAAATCCAACTACCATATGATCACGACCTTGACGGTTTATTTTTGCTTGGCCTGTCTGAGATGAGCAAGTGCATAGATCGGAAAAATATGGTTTTATTTCATTTAAACATTTATGTCACCTTTTAATATTTGAGTGCATGGATGACTACATACTAGATGGTAGCTTCTCGGGCGTGATGACACATATAAAATCTTGCATCGATATCGTTCTTTAATGGATGAGTATAGCGTAGTTTCTCTGACGTGAAGTGCACGCTTTTTATTTATTGATAACATTTGATGTTAACATTTAAGTCACTTGAGAATATTTGAGCGACCAAGTAGGCAGAATGGAGAAACAAGACGTAATGGAAAGAGAGAAATGGTCAGGGAAAATAGAATACATGTTAGTTATGTTAGGTAGCAGTGTAGGGTTTGGCAATTTTTGGAGATTCCCGTATGTCTGTGCCAGGAATGGCGGAGGTATGTTGAATTAATTTATTTCATAGTTATTCTATATTATGACTACCTTTAATCCATAGGGCCTATCACCACTAACGTTGGGAGTTCGAATCCTGTTCATGACGTGGTGTACTCGATACAACATTATGTGATAAAGTTTGTCAGTGACTAGCGACAGGTCGGTGGTTTTCTCCGAGTACTCTTGTTTCCTCCACCAATAAAACTTACCACCACGATATAACTGAAATATTGTTGAAAGTGGCGTTAAACACCATAACCCTAACCCTAACCTTTAATCCGAATTCTTATCAGCTCCGTTGGTTTCCTCGTAACGACAAACTTCCTCCGTCACTGGGATTTCTTACTGGAACGATACAATTGAAAAGAGAGGCGAAAAAGAGGGGAGAATAAACAATATAATACAATGCAATAATCTTTATTGAGAGTCAGAAAGAAGCCAACAATTATAACACAAGCTATGGTGAGCTGTTTAATCCCACATAAGAATATACATGTACAGACGACTGACAAGCATGAACACGATAAAATTAAAGGCACTGTCAAAATTTAAAAACAATCCATCCATGAAATATAAAACCAAGCGAAAATATGAAATCAATAAAATTAAGTAATAGGCCAAGCATTATAATAATTTAAAAACACATATTTATTGATGAGAATAAACAGAAAGTATAGATATAAACAAGACACATAAAAAACTAGGAAGATTTAAAAATCATAAATTGTATAAGTGCATGCATCTATCTAAAATTTTAAAAGACAAAGCGAAACGTATGGAAATAATATAAAATTTATCCACAGAAACTGCAGTGACATGAGCTGTCATTCTAAGAGCTTATTAAACTCTTATATTGATTGAAAGATGTTTCTTTCCTGAAGTGGTCTGGTAGCTCATTCCAAGTTTTTAAAGCATAATATCTAAGAAGAGTTTAAAGATACCAAAGGGGTAATCAGAATCCGTATATCGAAGACGAGCAGACAACACAATGGCAAAAAGAAGAAGTACAAAAGGACAAACCACGATCTACAAAACATACATATAAAACTAAAGATCGAGAAGCACGAACCTCACTAAAAACCGGGCGGTGAACTCAGGTGCACTGGAAGGGTATGCAGTTCCTGCTCCACTGGTGACACCCGTCGTGTTAATCTAGTTACAAACCCGGCTATAAGTCACGAATGAGTCATAAACGAGTTCAATCCATACCGGGTAATCTTAATAAGGATATGTCTATCTAAAGTTTTGATGATAGATTAAACAAAATTTGAATAAGCTTCACTTACGTGATCGTTTTTACATATATTTTCAAAATCCAATCCCTGTAGTTCTTTAAGGAATTTTTGTTCTGAAAAATGCTTAACCTTTCTGTCATCTTTTAGCTCATTTTTTCGTTGTATGATAGAACCTCTGATTTGCCCAGAGACTGTGAACATAACTAATACCACAATCAATTAAAATGACTTTTTACTAAATTAATTAAATCAAAAATAATCACATACATTTTGTAACGGTGTAGATTTATCGGAGACAGCTAGCATGTCATAATTAAGGTCACCAATAAACATGAAGTTGTCATATGCTGTAGTTTTTTTTATCACATGTTTTTATAAAGTCTTCATTAAGCGTGTTTTCATCTATTGTTTGTGGTCTATATACCCCTGATATTAACCATTTTTGTCAACAATCACTATTTCAATGCTTATTGATTCCACTGTTAAATTAACACGACGGGTGTCACTAGCAGAGCAGAAGCTGCTTACCCTTCCGGAGCACCTGTATTCACCCCATGGTTTTAGTGGGGTTCGTGTTACTCGATCTTTAGTTTTATATGTATGTTTTGTAGATCGTTGTTCGTCATTTTTTACTTTTTTTATCATTGTGTTGTCTGTTCTTCGAAATATGAATTCTGATTATCCCTTTGGTATCTTCAAACTCTTCTTAAATTCTAATTTCCTCTTTCTGTCGCATGGAGAATCAGATCGAACATAAACATCTCTGCCTTCACCCCCAATGGTCTGCCCTCCAAATCTGGTAATTGTTTACCTGAAATTGTGTGTCAGTAAATGAGTCATCAATATTAGTCTCAGACAAGAATAACATATACACAATGTTTGGTTTTAGTAGTTCGCTTGTGCGACAAATTGTTTACCTCAAGCTATCAATATTTATATATGCTATAAAGAATTTGTCGTGATGTTTACGTCTCAAATTGTTCAATTTCATCGCAAATGTTAACCGTTACGGAGTAGCTGTGTCAGAAATGACCACCAATATGAGCCCTTTGTCGTAATCACCATACGTTATGTCGTCATTCATGACTTATCACTGGGATTGTAACAAGAGTAGCACGACGGGCTCCACGTGTAGAACAGGAACTGCTTACCCCTCCGGAACACCTGAGTTCACCCCCAGTTTTTAGTGGGGTCCATGTTGCTCGATCTATAGTTTTCTCTGTTATGTTTTGTAGATCGTTGTTTGTCCTTTTGTATTTTTTATTTTGGTCATTGTGTTGTCTGTCCTTCGGCATACGTCTTCTAAATATCCCTTTGGTATTTTTCAACCTTTTTGAAATTTGCTGGAACATTTCGCATTCTGAACTTCCGATGTTGCTAAATTCGGTGTCACAAGATCTGATAGACGTATCGTGGAAAACTAACTCTGTGAAAACCGATAGACAATCGTTGCAGTAAAATGTTTCACCAGAGGTCGGAAAATTATTATACTCTGACAAAGATATGATTGTACATCTTATGTGGGTCCATTCGTCAAAAAATTACGTTGAATGGCTCTTTTCTTGGATCTTACTCCCCTTTTTGCAGTTCGTACAAGTGTATTTTATTGGCCCTGGGTTAATATGCACATCACCACTTAATAATATCGTAATAATTACACAAAATGGTGAGACTATTCATTTTTCTTTGTTCAAATTGTTTTTTCTATGGCCTGAGTTCACCCCCGGGTTTTGATTCGGTTCGTGTTGCTAATATTTTTAGTTTCGTGTGTTGTCCTATTATTTGTCATTACATTCTTTATCCGTGTTGTGCTGTACATCCGCTACGATTTCCGCATAAACACGATGTTGGGTTCGTTTTTTACCCGCAGGGTGGACCATTACTTATGGTGTTGTTTGTTTGCGTATACTGGTGTTCAACATTTTGTCCCATCTTATGACTTTATGTTCTGAGTTCTGTTGTGATGTCCACTGTGAATGCCGCATAAAAACGATGTTCGGTTTGTTTTTACCCCCAGTTCTTTGTTGGAGTTCTCATGTCTTGTTTATGTTATTTGTGTTTGTTGTATAATGGTGTCCAACACGTATTGATTATATGAGGTACATGGCGTGTGTCTTAGAAGAGGCAGGAACTGTTACCTCTCGCGAGCACCTGGGTTCACCCTCGGTTGTCGGTGGTGTCCGTATTTCTCATCTTTTTAGCTTTCTTTTTATTTTTAACAACAAAATATATTTTATTCAACAATGCTTGTTACAATTTATCTTCAAAGTCCAAGTTCCTTTGAAGTTACCCTGTGAAACCATCATTGATTATCCAGGGAACAATTAAATGATATTTTACAACACATATATCATATACTTTTTCATAATTACTTTTCAATACACTTTTGTATCTTGTTAAACAATACATTTGAATAGATATTTTTACATACATTTAACCTTGACCGTAATTCTCTTACAAATAAACTACAAACAGCTATCACTTTTGTTTTTTGTTCCGACACATAATACGATTTGTATATGGAATACCCTAGAATTGTTAGAATATAGTTAAAATCGAAATATTCTTGATCAAATATTTTGTATCCAAAAACTAGATGTTTAAAGGAAAACTCCAGTCAGTTGAACAATTGTTATAATTCAATACATTGTAACTTTTTATTCGTAAATAACTAATTATTTAACAAAAAACACCTTTATTAACATTAATATACCCAATTAGAAATATGAATATTTGGAATTACCTGTAAGCGGCCATGACACCTCTTCATGTGACGTCACGGGGACGGTTCATATTAGTTGAATAAATAACATGTATCTGACTCTTCCCAACATCGTACCCGTTTGGTTATGTTTTAATATCAGATCAACTGCAATACAATGTTTATAATTGTATATCGTTCTAATTTGTTTCTTAATTTTCCCATCCCATGTTACATTTTCATAAAACACAGGAGTTTATTTATATTGAGGGGGGGTGGGTGTTCTACGTATAATTTCATGTTTTACGTGATTGGCCGTAGGTTAAATAACTGTCAGTTTTAGCTCGTTTTATGCGTACACATGCTTTTTTCTTTTTAGTCCCCAATGCTGTCGTACTTTGCCGTGTTTTTCGAGGTCACTGGTCGATGTGTTGACAAGGGTAGTCCTGATTGGTAATTACACAAACAAATTCTTCTCACACTTTCCCTTTTCGTTAGTGCAATAAAATGTTTAACATGAAGTCATAATGATTTTGTAAATATCAAAAGATAAATATACGCCGTTATTTTACGATTTACATAATTTTTAATGATACAATTGCAACTGATCAATGCTGATATAATATACGATACCGCTATTGTAACGTCACGGCTCTTTCGGAAGAGCTTTAATTGCAGGTATAATCCGAGAATGGATTATGCCTTTTGTCTCCTCACATTGAAGAGTTCTGAAAAATGGCGATCCCCATTATTTGGTGCTACAGGCAACTTCAATCACCAAATTCTACCTTACGGTATACCATAGCCAGAAATGATGGGTACTTTGCTCATTTGCATATCTAAGATGGCGACGCCGGGACGTCTGCAATTTTCATATGATCTATATAGACGATATCATTCATAATTGCATGTGTGTCATTTTCTGAACTTGAAAATGATACATTGAATCAAGCTGAATTAAATGAAATAAAAATTAATGAAAACAATTAAATATTCGAGGTTCCTGGACTAAATGAAAATCCGAGGCGACGAACCCTTTTTTGGCCTTAAGAGTCTATGTAAAAATGTCTGAAATACATGAAACTGGTGGCGTGTGACGCAAAATTTAACAATGAATGACATTTGGCGACATATTTTCTGAAATTAATTTAGATTCCTCAATAATATATGTAATTATATTAACTAACCTTATATTTCCAGCTTCTAAACTCGGGGTTCCCACATTAAATATAATATGATCATTTTTGCATGATCGCGATATCAAAGACATGTCTAAAATCGTTACAAAACAAAAATATTTGAATTTTGACAGAAGAAAAACTTTGCGGAAATAAACAATAACTTTTAATTTTCGAATCATTGACGGACACATTGAATTTCCGTACTATAGGCTATTTTTTGACAAATCTAATAAACGATCCATCAAGCTTGAAACTGCAGTCACGTGATCAAAATCTAATTTAAATATGATGAATATTTATGAGGAAAGTACCCTCAATTTCTGGATATGCTATTTTTAACATTCATTAACACAAATGTCTTTTAAATTTTCACGCTAACTTGTTTAAACCATGGCGTTTTCCTTTAATAGAAATATTGATTTCAAAATTCACCTTTTTAAATAGTTCTGTAACTTTTTTTCCAAAGATGTGACAGATACTTACATGATATAAATAAATGAACATAATCTTCTTCTGTTTGACAAAAATTGCATAAACTACAATTTGAGTCTCCAAACAGTTAATAATTTTTTGGCTGGAATAATAAACTGAATCAATTTCCATCGGAAAATTTTAAGTTTATTAAACAACAGTATTTACAAAAAAACTGCTGAGACCTGCTAATCTGGGTCAAGGGTCACTGTAATCGGGCGGCTGTATCGAGAAACAGATACGGTGTTGAAAAAACTGTTAACACTCATAAAATATTGATAAATGCAATAAAATTTTATGTTGGTCTTCAAGAAATATGATAGACAAAACCATGTGTGAAGTTTTATGACGAAATATCTACGATTTCTATGTAAATTTACGAGTTGAAGTTGCGGCTGTATCGAGAAACAGATACGGTGTTGAAAAAAACTGTTGATACTCATAAAATATTTATAAATGCAATAAAACTTTATGTTTGTCTTCAAGAAATATGATAGACAAAACCATGTGTGAAGTTTTATGACGAAATATCTACGATTTCTATGTAAATTTACGAGTTGAAGTTGCGGCTGTATCGAGAAACAGATACGGTGTTGAAAAAAACTGTTGATACTCATAAAATATTTATAAATGCAATAAAACTTTATGTTTGTCTTCAAGAAATATGATAGACAAAACCATGTGTGAAGTTTTATGACGAAATATCTCCGATTTCTATAGAGTTACAATATGTATCAATTATACATTTCAATATAAACAAGTGATCAGTTGTTCTGGCTTTCCTTGTAAATCCAACCTGACATGTTTCAATAATTTGATGTTTTTCTAAAAAAATATCTAGTCTGTTATCTAGGATAGAATTAAAGAGTTTTCCCAGTGTACTTGTAACTGAAATACCCCTATAATTGTTAGGATCCGAGATGTCACCTGCTTATGAATAGGTGTAATATATCCAACAGCCCAATTTTTTTGATAATTTCCACTGGATAGACAAGAGCTGAAGAGTTTTTTTCTATGCTGGGCAATAATTCATTTTGAGCACATTTCAACATAAGGGTAATAACAAAATTACCGAACTCCGAACAATCTTACAAAGGGAAAGTCAAAATTCATAAGTATATAAACAGACAAAATCAGTCAACAACCGGAAAACTGTGAAAACCGTAATGACCCTGACTTGGTACAGGCATTTCTAAAGAAATGGTGGGTTGAATCAGATTTTAAAGCGTCAAACCTCCTGCTTTCATTACGGCTCAAAGGTTCCGGCTGTCACTATAACAGTATTTATAACAATACTGGAACAAAATAGGTAAAATAGTTGTCAAAGCAGTACCAAATTCAGTGAAGTAAATGTCAAAAGCACTTCTACGTCACACATTGATAGAAAAATATTTTTGACATGTTTGTTGACTTCCTTATCTTTATGCATTTTCACTATTTGAAAATGCATCGTTTATTATCGTCTCTGCAGAGACAAAATATATTTCGACAAGATCTTGGTATCGGAATATAAATTTTTTAAGGGATCGAATAAGGCGAATCTTTTCATTGCCTTGGTCCAGTAACCTGTTTCTCAGATGAAGATGACGTATCAGGAAATCAGAATAATTGCTACTGGCCCTTGCATAGCGAATCAATTGCGGGATGTAAACACCATATGCAGGAGAAGCTGGTATATTGCAGCACATATTTGGAAAATTTATGATTTTAAAATTGAAGTCGTCCCGTTTATTATAAATTTTAGTACCGAGTTGACCACTGTCGTCAAATTCGAGGTATAAGTCCAAAAATGATGCGGACGAAGCTGTATCTGTGATCTCTTTAACTTCCAGCTCTGGATGATATATCAATGGAAGAAATTCTGCAAATCTAGAATTATTGATAGATAAATGTCATCAATATACCTGTATGTGAAATTAAAGGCTCTAGCCTCATGAATCTTCTTATCTTTTACAAGTTTTTGAAGAAACTCCGACTCATATGAATATGAAAATAAATCGGCTAGAAGAGGGGCACAATTCGTACCCATTGGTATGCCGACGACCTGCTGAAACAGTGTCCCTCCAAAGGAGACAAATATGTTATCGATAAGGAACTCCAGCATACTGATCACTTGTTCCTCGGAGTAGCATGTTTTACCTTTTGAATTTGTTTGAAAAATATGTGGAATTGTAGCCTAACACAACAAATTTTGAGCCATAGTTTCTATGACTGAAAACTTTGTGAATTGTTTCTTTTAAGCGTGTTTTTAATTTGTCATTTGTCATATTAGTGGAAATGTTATCTAGTCCAGGTCATTTTCCATATTTGAACTTAGAAATGGCCTTTGAAATTTCAGCTTTACTGATGTGCATGTCCAGCTCATTAAAAGTTGTTTGTTTTTCTAACATGTCAAGCTGGATCTCAAGGTTTCTCAATATATAAATAGCACACGGGAAAACCAGTGGAGTGCATATTTACTAAGTGAAATGTAAACATGACGCACGATTTGCATTAATGTTAATATGCTGTTGTATGTTTTTAATTTAGAAATACAGATTTGCATCCATTTCAATATGTAATATTTTACAGCTAAAAAAATATCAACTTTATCGCAGTTTAAATACACTGATATTTCATGTTCTTTTAAATTCAGAAATAGATATTTGTAAGCACCATATATACCATGTTCTACTACATTTAAGACATATATTCAACTACATGCAATAAATACCTTCTAAAGTGAAAATTTTTACAATTATAAATCACTCAAAATAAGAGCATATAAATAAATTGTTTGTACAGTTATATTTATATGTCTACATATTGTATATTTCAATCTACCATCTGGTAATTTAACTCTATGTTGGAGCTTATGAATTGTTTTTGTTTTTGTATTTGGTTTTATTGATTTACCCGGTAAGATAAAAATAGATATGAGCATCAATAATGATACCTATTATACAGTCAGTTATTACACCTTGGCTTTTTTGCGCCTTTGTTCTTGTTAGTCTGACCATCTTGCCTATCCGGTGGAGTTGGATGTGTGTGGCTTCTAAATATCTGCTTATGTCCTTGTGAGACTGGTGTTTTCATAAATGTTTCCATTGTTTTTTGTCCTTGTTTCATTGTAACTTTTTTTGCACTTGCTTTTGAATTTTTTGTTGAATTGGTCTTAAAAGATGTTACTTTCTGTACACTTTGTAACTGTTCAATATCATCAGTTCTACTTTCGCCTTCTTGTGTTGTATTGTGTAGTTCTACAGTAGTTGTATTCTGTATATCAGTATCTATCTGAAAATCTGTATTACTGTCCTCTGTATTGTGATTTTGTGTTTCACACTCAGCCTCTGTAAGCTCATTTGGACAGTCCATATTTTGTGTCCTGGTTTGTGACATGTTTTGAACACCCAGTCATTTGGACAATCATACATAAAATGTCCAGGAGATAGGCATTTATAACACATTGGTACTTTGTCTGTTCTATTTGTTTTGTTATTTTGTTGGTTATGTGTAGAGAATTCTGGTTGACCATTATGGAATACAACAGCCCAATATTTGCCAATTTGAAGCTTTCTTGTGGTTGGGTTTTGTAAAGTTTAACTGATAATCAATATATCACCTGTTTCACAATTGGTTAACTTTCCATCTACACTAAGCCTCTCTCTGAATAACCCTTGAATTTCACAGCCCTCTAATGTTAGGGCACCATGGATCTGTTCATCATCGGCGGAAAGTGGCACGTTTTTTACCTTGATCCTTATGGTATCTGGTTGTGTTCTGCCAGGATTATATGGATTTTGTGAATGAGTGGGGGATTTGCCTGCCACGCAAAGCTAAACCCTGCACTAACAATGACAGTCTGTCTTCCTCATTATCCATATAAATACGCCATATTTCCCTGATACGCTGTATACCCTTTATACATTGTGAGGGTACCCTTACTCCAATGGCTTTGTATATCCCGACATTAGTCAGCCACAATGATCGTGCTGATCTCATAGATGAATCAAAACCATCCTCCTCTTTAAGAAAGACTGGTTTGACCTTTTCACTGGATTAATTACTTTTTGTGTTTGTATATTCATCTCCTTTACCGGTGTCTTTTACGATCTCCGCGTAAGACGCCATCTTTTCTTTGTTTATATTTGTTTCTTCATTTAAAATGTCATTTTCTACTGGTCTCACACCACGTAGACTCTAGATCAATTGCTCGATTTGAGAGTACTCACTTAGTAGACATTGGCATACTAAGGGACATAGCTTTCTATGTTGTGTGTTGTTTTTGCTTTGGTTGCCTTCGTCCTGTGGCTTGTGTACTCAACGTTTCCAGTGTCTTTGGATTGTCCATTATTGATTATCTCTTCACTAACATTTATATATTCATCTTATATATGATATGTACTATTTGAAAAAAGACCTGCACAATGTCACTCATATTTACCTCCAAAATAATAAATTTATGCTGATAAGATTTCAAATATTCATTTTCTACTCGACATTATTTGCGATAGTGGTATAAGTATAGAAAAGAGGTAGGGCCACTTTCCCCTAATTTATTTTTTCACAAGAGCATGAAGAGGGCCAATATGAATATGTAAGACATAACCAGGGACAAATGATAAAAATATGGAGTAAAAATACTGTCTGGTGAATATAAAGCATTAACATAGAGTTGACAGGTCATAAACAAATTAAAACGGTACACAATCTCGGAAATGCAGTTTACCATTTTGTGCTTTTTATTGCTGCCTTTTAACTGAGAAATCCACAAGAAAGCCTAGGGCATCTAGAACCAAGAGAAGTTCAAAGTTTTCGTTATTCAAAGTTTTCATACAAATGCATGTTTAATTGGTTCGTAATGTCCTCCGTAGCAGAATTTAAACTTTCTATTAAAAACATCGAATTATTCGATTTAAATATTCTTATACTCATAATAAGCATAAATTATACAGGCTGTCAGTAGCTTGATCGGTAGCGCGTCAATATTTACAAACGCTGAATCCTGTGCGATTTTTAGAACCAGTTCAAATATTTTTGTAGGAATATAGCTATTTTTTTTACATTTACATTGTACACCGGAGAGCTCTATTTAAACGATTTTTAGAATGAGTTCAAACCCGAAAGCGTCAAAACAGTTTTGCATAATGGCTTTTTTAATATAGTTTTGTGTTGCAATAGTTTTTTTTTTTTAGCTTTCTATCTAATACACATTAATATTTATTTATTATTATTTGTTTTATTATTTTTTTTTTTCAAGAAAAAGTTTTGCATTAAAAAACATTTCTTCAGTTTTCAATAATTTTGACGTGAATCTACAATTCATACGAAATCAGTGAATGCTTTAATTTGTTTTACAGTTACCTTTCTGGTTTTTTTATATTTTTTTATTTTGTTGCTTTTTTTGTTTTGTCCCCAAAATGTTTTTGTGTAGGTGTAACCAAATTATTGCATACATTGTCTAAAAAATAAAAACATAAATATCAAATTTAGTGTGCACGACACGTTTCTGGAATAACCTTTATCAGACATGCTCAAAACCAAATAGCTTTGACCAAATTATTACTGAAATTGTCTAAAAAAAACGAATATGTCAAATTTAGTGTGCACGACGCGTTTCTGGAATGACCTTCGTCAGGCATGCGCAAAGCCAAATAATTTAAATGTATATCAAGAAATCAAAACAGGCTAAACAATATACCCGAACTCAGGTAAGGTCAGATATGCCTGAGAGAGGAGAACCTTTTGCAAACATAAGTTATACCGTAGGTTAATATTTCAGCTATATCGTGGCGTTCAGTTTTATTGGTGGAGGAAACCGGAGTATCCGGAGAAAACCACCGATCTTTCGGAAGTCACAGACAAACTTTATCACACAATGTTGTATCGAGTACACCTCGCCATGAACTGGGTTCGAACTCACAATGTTTAGTGGTGATAGGCACTGGTTAAGAAATAATTCATTCAACACATTTGTTTTAGGTATTAGTAATAAAGTAGCACAATAACCATTATATCACTGATATGGTTACCATTATAATTGAAATCACATGCAAGACGAACATATATATAACGGTTTTAAAAAATAGATATTCTGGAGAGTATCATCTTCGGTACTGATATTATTTATTAAATATCTTTTTATCGGAATTCACAGATCATAAATCATGTATGTATTATTAAAACTAATGTTGTCCTCCGTCAGGGATAAGTGACCGGTCAGTAACTCTATAAAATCAGTAGTGTGTGCTGTTATTGATAATGCTTTTGCTGTCCTCAATTCCACTGCAGAGAAAAGGTAGAAACCTTGTGACTAGTTTTCTTTAACTAATCAGTTAATTTGTAGCAAGGGCATAAGATAAACGTGCTCTGCCAGTGAATTCACATGCAACTGATACATATAGAATAACGACAATTTTGAAGGCCGAGACAGACATTATCGCTATTATCTCAGCACGTCCAATAGGACAAGCTTGGCTATTTGTAATACTGTCTGCCGAGGACTTCAGAACTGACGTTATTGTTTTTATTGGTGACATCATATTGCGCTTTTGAGCCGTAATGAAAACGGGAGGTTTGGCGCTTTAAAATCCGATTCAACCCACCATTTCTTTATAAATGCCTGTACCAATTCAGGGTCATTACGGTTTTCAGTTTTCCAGTTGTTGACTGATTTTGTCTGTTTATATACTTCCGAGTTTTGACTTTTCCTTTGCAAGATAGGTCGGAGTTCGGAAATTTTGTTATTGCCCTTATTGACCGATAAACTTGTGAATGCGATTTACGAACTGACCTAATATTTTTGTGGATGAAGGTGAATTCAGTGATTCAGGCTTTATCAGCAGCACACATCAAAGGGAAAATGTCCAATTTGCTGATAAACAAGAAATATGGCACCAATGTTCATAATACCCGTAATACCAAGACAGTCAAAGCTTTCGAAAAATGTGTGACCACAAAATATGAGTGATCATAAAACCACAGTAATACAAGTTTGAGATAAAGGGATTCGACTGTAAATGTAACCTGTATTTTATGTGCAAGTATATTTGGTATTATATGAACTAGCATCTTTTAGATTTCTGAGAAAAATTGCAAGAGCAATTAAATGCACAATTAAAACATGTTCCTCAGAATTTGTCTATCCTATTTAGGCCTTTTGGTTTATTTCCTCCCAAATACTTCATATTTATATCGCTTTCTAATATTATGGCTTTGATCGTATCTGATGATGGTTATTCCAGAAACCCGTCGGGCGCACTAAATTTGATATCTCCGTTTTTCTTAATAGTTCATTAGTGTTAAAGTCTCATATGATTAACCTTTTATAGCACGTGAGAAATATGGATGGACTAATTTGTGAACAATCCCTCTGGTAGGGCCGTCCACTGGTTATGTGGGACGAATCCACTCCCTATGGACGGGACGTAATTACATTTCTATTTTTGGGGAATGTCACGATACTTGTTAGAAAAATTTGAAGACACTCAAGAAGTGCCTATTTGAAAGACAGACAATACGATAACTTAGGGAAAAAAGACAAATTGTCGTGGACAAAATATTACAAGAAAAACTGAAGATTGAGCAATTCCAATCCTACTAAGAACGGGGTGAACGCATGTGCTCCTGGAGGATAACCAATTCATGCTCCACTAGTAAGTGGACGAAAACCTGCAGCATCTCTCAACAGTTTGTAAAGAGTGGTAGCATGGTCCAATTCAAAATGGAAGAAACCCTTTTCAGCCTTGACCGAAATATTTTTACCTTTTCAAAAGCTCTACATTTTTGTATGCATTCATGTCTTTTTAAAGTCTACATTTTAGATTATCATTTTTAGTACATGTTTGTAAACATGAAATAATATAAAAATAAAATTACTGATATTTTAGTCATACCGAATTAAGTGTGTAAATAGGCAATATGGTCGGAAAATTAAAGAGTATATAATAGATTTACACGAGACTTTTCTAGGTGTTTGGTAGCCATGGCAAATGCTTTTTTTTATTCGACAGAATACTTACATTGTGAATACTCTCCAATGTGAAAACGTTAAAACAAATTACACTGGAAAGAGCTTTAACAAGGATAGTTCCAATCATGTATTACTAATGTCCTCTCTCACGTCCGCGCTGTACTCGAACCATTCGATCTACGTGCATCAGGTACGGTACGATTGTTATTTGTGCATGTTGATTACTAGAGGAATGAAGCACACATATAATAATAGCAGGAAAGACATTAGAAGTTCTAGCTTTTTTTTTATTGTAAAGTCTTCCTTTACTCTACATATTCAAATTGTAATATCACTGGCGAGTGAGTAAGTGATGTATGTTCCATCCAGACTAAGGGTATACAAAATGTGCAGAATGGAAATCTTCAAACCTTTCCCCTGGCCACATTGGGAGGTGGTTGGTATGTTATATAATATGAAAGGCATGATCTTGGACCTTAGTGGGTAACCTGTTTGGAGAGGACCACTGTATTTTAGTCCATACCTAACTCTCCATACATTTCCAGTGTAGTCGAAAGTCGTTGACCCGGTTGGCCATCAACCTCTTCTATATTACTGAACTTGTTCTCGTCCTGAATATTTACTGGAATATTGCTGAACGTTAAGTTGTAATCAATCATATCTAGTCTTAAATATTTTCGCATACTGTCGCCCATTGATCAAGTGTTAGAAAGCGGAAAGCACACACACTTCCAATTCTACATAGCATTCTATATAGATTCCGAGCCAACCAGCCTTTGCTGTTTACTCCTTAATGATGCATGCATAGCAGAGCTGAGAAGCATCAAATACCAATGTATTTGTTATTGGTTTGACCCGATCATGGCTTGAATAAAAAAAAAAGAAAAAAAAGAAAAACCGAACCCACGATGCAGTACACTCTATTATTATTATATCAATAAGAGTTACTATTTAACAGATGTTAGATGGTAATTCCTATTGATATGCGGGGTAATCGCCCCCGATGGCAATCACCCATAGCAGGTTGATGTGCACTGACGTGACTCTATACAGATGTTGTTTGATATTAGTGCATAACTATCAACATATCTATTAATCGATATAATGTCAACGAGTTTACACCGAGCGTTTACATATATTAAATCTTTATATAATTGAGTTACACATGTGATATAGATATAATGTCAATGAGTTTACATCTAGCGTTTACATATATTAAATCTTTATATAATTGAGTTACACATGTGATATAGATATAATGTTAATGAGTTTACACCGAGCGTTTACATATATTAAATCTTTATATAATCGAGTTACACATGTGATATAGATATAATGTTAATGAGTTTACACCGAGCGTTTACATATGTTAAATCTTTATATAATTGAGTTACACATGCGATATAGATATAATGTCAATGAGTTTACACCGAGCGCTTACATATATTAAATCTTTATATAATTGAGTTACACATGTGATATAGATATAATGTTAATGAGTTTACCCGCGTAGTTTCTCTGGCGTGAAGTGTATAATTTTTTTATAAATAACAACAATGGGGAACATTGAAGATTATCCCCACTTGATTACAGATGGCGCTATGGTAGATCAGGTCCAGCATCTGTTATCAGGATAAGTCAGCATGCATTCACTGTGTTTGTGTTGTTTATCAATAAATTCCTTTCTTTGATTTTTTATTTATCTACTTTATAATATTATTAACGATACAAACATGTCAAATTATGAAAGTTGTGTATTATATATACCTGAACTGAAAAAAAAGGGTTTAAAATTAAGGAGTGCACCTGTATCTGTACACATTTAAGGTCAGCAAAATAATAATAGTTGATAGAAATAAAGAGTTTAACTGCATTTTATGATAAATCAATTTTAAAATGACACTTTTAAATAAGTTTAGTTATTATTAGGATATTACAAATTATTCTTGGTAAATATGAAACTTTAAATCAAGCTATATTCCAGAACTGACCTTATTGTTATGAACATGTATATATACCGACCTAAATAAATTTATATATGATAGTTATACATGTATATTTACTCTGTTTATTAGTGTACTCAGACATATATAATAATTTGCTTTCAATTATGAAATAATTTAGTTTAAATGGTGGAATAATGCATTTTTTGAAATTGTACAACTATAAAACTGATGTCACTGACAAGATTTGCTTCTGTTCTGTTTGAAGTAAATGTGAGAATTTTAAATGATTTTGCTAATCCTATCACCTGTTCAATATGAACAAGTTTACTGGATAGTTTTCTGTCTCTGCACTGTTTTTCCCGACATCCTATTTCTTTTCTTAAAAAAATGTTGGAACATTAATTGTGACATCTGATCCTCCATATGTAGGAGACAGATATGACACAAGTCCACCAGTTGAACATCCAAACAATACTTTTACTGTATTTCTGTTTTATATGTAGAATAATACCTGATGTTTCGATTTTTGAAATGGTATTTTTGTGTCATCTACAATAAGTCCGGTTGGTGAAATTTTATTTCAATCAGATGGACTATAAAGTATAACATACTAAATCACTATGTGGCCACAAAGCTAACTCCTTCCTAAAAAAAAAATCCATCGTCTAGACACAACTTTTATTCAGGATATTGATTTTCAAAATTTAGCTGGTCCACACTCTGCTGCATATATAGTTCAAGTTATATGCTCCACCACCTAGGGAAGCCAATACAAATTTGATGTTGGTGTATTTTGCCTACCCAGTATGAATTAATACTGATCATTGTCAGGTCTAAAGTTTTCAATGGCAAGGGATGGCCAAGCTGGAGTTTGACATTCAAATTCCTAATATTGTGGAACAACACAACACATTTTTCATTTTTTTTGCATTTAAATAAGACTAATTTTCACTCTAAACACGTCCCTTTTCCCCTACATCAGATATACACAGAAGTCCGCATTCCTCTTCTTCTTTTGTTAAGAACTCAAAATTTTGTTTCATTTGTAATTTGTTCCCAAGTCTGTCACCTCCTTGAGATGCACTAGGTGGGCATTTTCTTTAACAACAGACCACATTTGAAACACCCCCTTACCCCCTTTTTAGCTGTTTCCTACAAACATTGGTACCAGCAATAAATAAAATACAAAAAAGTTAAAATGGAAAAAAGTATTTCCATTCATTAATATCTTCTGATGATAAACTTAATCCCTAATCTGTGATGGCATGCATCAATCTTACAAATAAACATGCTAAGTAAACACTGTAAAGATTGCCATCCGAGCATGTAATATTAAATAATAAATGGTAGGTTTTTTCCTTAAAAAGCCGTTAATTATGCGGCTGTAGTATTTAAATAGGTTTTTCTTTTGAATATTTCCCTTTGGCTGTTATTAGGGAGTCCAACGTCATTATGTGAATCGTTGGAAACGTCGTCGTTGTGGTGACGATAGTCAATGTTTATGTATTTATTACATTAAAGAAAAAATATATTCATCAATAAAATTATATTCAAATGATTCAGCATTTTATTCTGATTCCACCCATATATTCAGATTTCTAATGCGTTGCGTAATTCGGAAAATATTGACGATTAAAGAACGTGCACCGCGTCGTTCGTATTTCATATACTTTCGTCGAACCGCTTTTTTTCAATGACATGCTTCTTTCGAGTGATTTTCCACACCTGAGCCAATTATCTAATAGGATGGAAATAGACACCAATGAAAAGAGGAGAAACTCCAGTTTCCGGTCATATAAGTTTCATGCCGAGGTCTCGGATAAGGAGAATTTCTGAAGGATTTAAAATTTTCTTTCCGCTGCCATTTTCATCAGAAGTAAGTATAACCAAAGAAAATTATATGTCAAGAAAGCTGAAATATTCTAGTATTTGATTATTTATGGTTTAATTTGATAAAATGATCAGCTCAGGTGTGGTTTTCATGATTTAATGTGGTGAACTTTACTGCGCTGTGACCCCGACGTTGTACAATCTTGATCATCCTGTTTACCTGAATATTACAACGTTGTTGCATAAGTTATGTTTTTTTATTGCGAAAATTCTGTTTTTGAACATGGATTTAACATTTTATGATGATTATTTTTATTGAAATATCACTTTATTGAACATCTATATTTACGAATGCCGGGTTCAATATCCAGGACATTATGTTTGTTTACAAGCAAAGCGGTGACAAAATTTCATGATTCAAACAGAGATGCCGAGACCGAAAATTGTCAAGCATGTGTTAAATGTTACTACTTAATTTGTTATCTTTTCTGATATTCTGATGTGCAATGGTAGTCAGATACAATTTTATGAATTTACCCTTTTTTCAAGTGAAATATAAAAATACATGAACCCAAAATCAATCAGTTTTATATCGGTCAAAAGCCCACTCCCTGTGTTGTAGAGTATGTGGACAAAAGTATTGCAACATGTAAAAAAAAATCCCTATATAATCAACCAAAACCATATTTTTTTTAAAAATTATTGTGAAGTCATTTCTGGATAGATTTTAACAAATTTTACACCAAAACATTCAGAATTGTCTATATTTTGATTGTTTATTTGCTCATTATGTTTATATGAGTGGTTTTTATTTGTTCACAATTTAAACATAACAAATAAAAATTGACTTTGATTTTCCTATAAATTTCAACTAAAAATAAATCCCAAAAATTGTATTGTTATTTAAAATGCAGACTATAAATAAATCATAGCTTAGTGACTAGGACCAGCTCTTTTTTTAGTCTTTGGATATCTTTTTTATTTTGTGAAATTCAAAAAAATAAATTTGAATTACATAAAGATCTCCTGAATGTACGGCAAGTTTTTAATGTTTAATCACTGATTTAGTTGGAAGTACCAATACAATAAATATATGCTCAATTTTATCGACAATTTACATTTTTATTCCTGTGAGTGTTTGTGTAGATAGGGCCCAAATGCACTGCTTTACCCGGGAGCCTATAATGCTGTTAAGACGGGCCCTGCTTCTATGGACTAATTTATTGTCAATTATCACATGACAGTTTTAAAATAAAAATGCACTGTGAATTTATTTCTTAATAATAGTTATGAAATGTAAATATATAATTGTGGATAGAACTATTTCTTTGTGGTGCCTTCTGGTTTTTTTTCCAGTTCATCTGACAGTATGCTGTTGGTCAAAGACAAATGTGATCCAAGTTGGCATTGGAATAGTACCTGAACTGTGTTCTACTCAAGGATAATTTACGGCGGAGTCTATAAATTCTAATTTCATTCAATAGATAGATGGATAAAGATTTGTCAACATTTTCGTTAGTTTCACTATACACATTTGTATATACACCTTCAATATGTAGCATTGAAAATTTCACACATATTGTTCTTTACAGATGATCATGATTATTGGAAGTTAGAAATGTAACAAAAAAATCAACACATGGTGTGGCAATAATATTTACAACTTGTATCTGAACTTCCTTAAATCACAATGGATGATGTATTTCACAAAATATCTATCATATTTCATTAATAAATAAATAACCATAATATTTTTTGCTGATTTCAAGTACATGTTTTAAGAAGCTAATTAAAATAGCATGGAGCCAGACTGAAACATCTGTCATAGAGAGTGAAACAATTTGACTTGCTCAATTTTGTGGTACATGAATATATTTGTTTAAGTTGAATGTCACTATCAGCAATTTTTCAGTTACATGTACAATTACTGCCGACATTGAGGTAAGAAAAGGGAAAACCACTTTATCAAGCTTACCGAAAACCCTTGCCATGTTTAGGAGGCAGTGAAATGTTAATCTTTGAGGTGACTAACCTACATTAGTTGTATATATCATGCATATGACATGAATAACCGTTTTTTTTTTTGACATTTTAGTTATTTTAGTATATAGATTTCAAAATGAAAATTAGTCTTGATGATCAAATTCGGACAAAAGACGGGCAAAATCCTAAAAATGTAAAACTACAGAACAAGTAATTTTGGAAAGGTTCCTGGTGTTGGTTTTTATTTACAAATGCCACTATTTGTTGTTTTTACAACACTTTAGGAGAGCATGTTAACCATTGCACCATCGATGTCATGATTGTATGCTGGTAGGAAATACAGTAGTATAGATGGACTGCTAGCCATGTGTTTTTATTGTGGTATCTCTTAGTGTTTATACATTCAGTTAATTTATCTTTACAAGAGATTGATAGAAGACGGCTTTCAGTTGATACCTAGATGGTCAAAATCAGACAAAGAACACCAGAGAAATAATAAAAAAAATATGACTTTTTCTGCAAAAATTGTTGGCATTTGGCGGCCATTTTGAAACAAAATGGGCACCATTATAAGTTTATTAGTGTCCATGAAACAATATAATAAAACAAGAAGATATCATCTATCTACATTTCAAGTTTCATGTAATTATCTTGTATACTTTTTGAGATCTAACCAGTTATATACATGTATAACTATATTCTATTTACAAGATTTCAATATGTTTGATGGTGACACAAAGACAACAACTAGCAAACTGCCTCAACACCCATTTTCATATCCAATAAAACTATATTTCCAAGGCTGAGAATGGTTGTAGTTCATAATCCTATTCAAAATAAATGGCTTAACAACCTCATTTATTTATCTGAACAAATTTATGTTGGAGTAATATGGAAAAGTGACATGAGCATGCCCTTTGTGGTCATTTCGACCAACAGAAAAGTCATTTCAAAGATTTTTACAGGTCTCAAAATTTGAAATTTGGCCCAATTTCAAACAGTCCTGTAGTTTTTCTTGTATACATATGTTTGTTCTCCCTGAAAACAAAAGATTATGCAACAAAAGAATACAATCATTGATATATTAACCATGGAAAAAGGGTCTTTTCCTTGGTGGCCATCTTGGTTTTTTTTGTGGAGTTATCTCCCTTTATATATATATATATATATTTTTAGAGATTTTGGCCAAACACAATCAACAACAGAGGAGACAATAGACATAATAATGTTAATTCCATCAAATAATAATATGATAACAATATTAGCTATTAAAATTCAGAAAACTATAAAATTACTGAAATATTTGCAAAAAAGAGACATTCTTTAATTTAAAAAAAAAGGCTAAAAAAAGAAATTTCTGAGATATTTTGGCTAACATTTTTTAATATATTTATATAACACACTACAAAAAATAATTTAAAGCAGTTTTTTTTATGCAAAGTGGTCTTATGAAACAAATAACACATACATTTCATGTCGGAACATTAAAACAGTGTTTTTACTATTTTTTAAGTAATAAATGAGCCTCAAAGCAGATTTGTTGGTACTATTTGGAAAAATCTGTTGTAAGAGAACAGGAGAAATGACTCTCATAATGTTGTTTCGGTGTCATTTTGTACAGTCAATCACAGTTTAGGTCTCGGTCCTTCTGGTTTTTGCATAATCATCTTCAAAAATTGCCGGAAAAGCCATTTTCAATAGCAAAATTGAACTTGGCAGCCATTTTGTGGCAGCCATTTTAGTTTTCATCTTTTTCATAAATATATGTAGAGTACATTTCTGGATACCCTAGGCCTTGCTTTTTCAAATAACCATTTATCATATACATATCTATAACCAGTTTGGTAAGACAGATGCTTGAAAATGTGTTGAAAGCCAATATAATGCAGAAAAAGTGTGGTGCCATCGAAAAAAATTCTAAGTCCAAGTGTTTTTTTTCAGGATTTTCAACAGCCCTGTATCTTTATGCATAAAAGATATGCCAGAAGTATTTTATTTTATTTGTTATATGTCTTAAGGTGTTTAAAATTTACTATATGATTGCCTGTATTGTTAACATGTTATTAAATTAATAAAGGTTGAAAGTTACACTTGAGGTTGTCTGTCTGCCAATTTCTACCATTTTCCAAGAATAGGGCTGTTATTGACGACTTTGAATGTACATAGTTTCGTCAAATCTCAACCAATTTTCAATCCGTTTGTTTTGTATTGTTGGTCTTGAAAAGTTCTTAAACATGGTAATTAAATTTTAAACAAATATTCTAAGAATAATTTTGACTTGGAGTCCCTACTGTTATTTCCACCCGAATGATTTCTAGTGAAATCTACTCACTCTGACACTGAGTAGTAAATGTAGTCATTATTTAGAAATTGTTAGAGCGATTAGACGCACAAATTCATGAAGCAGGGACAATATGAGCTTCGTAGATGTTTTCAACATGCTATAAATCATATGTAATTATATTTCATATTTTTAGTTATTTCATTTATTTGTATTTTGTTTCCCTATTATAGTAATCAGCCTTTAAGGAAGTGTTTAATTCCTTAGGTTTCTGGGAATTTTCAAAGGAGTGACTCATCCTTTGGATTCCCAATTTATTGATGTAAGGGTCTATTTTCAGGAGAGTGTACGATTCATCCCGTGGGTAGTTCTAACAGTTGAAGGAGTGTCTCATCCTTCATGTTTGGAGTTGAATTTTCAAGGAAGTGTCTCATTTCTTGGATTCAATTGTTAAATGCATGAGCCTCTTATTCTTAGCTTGCTTTTGTTCAGTTGATATCTGCTTCTGTAACTTGAATCTATAGTGAATTGCATAAATTGATGTATGTTTTTATTTAATGTGTTTGTATGCATGATTGTATGTGTTGTTATATACCATAGTCGATTTTAAAAGCTCATTAGAGCTCGTGTTATATGCAGGGATGTCAATAGATTTTGAAGTAGCAGGCAAATTGCTCTGCGCCCTTTACGGCCGAGGGTCTGCTCAAGGTCCCCAGAAGCTCTGGGATAAATGGTGCAAAATCCTGCATTCTAGACCTCTCCTGGCACTTAACTTCATTATTGAAACTTCATTTTTTTTGTACTATTTTTCTCATATTTTCAGCAATTGTTCAAGATAAAAGACTCTTTTTTACTACTTTTGATTATATTGTGGCAGTGATTCAGGCACTTCAATTTGTTGACTACAAAGATGTATTAAGATTTTATTTCTTCAATGCAATTTAACTTGAAAAACAGAACAGTTAACAAACTATAAATGTAGTTTAATTCAGTATGGTGATGAAAATGATTCCGAGGTGCTCCTGTATACAGACTTGTCTACCCTTACGATATTGGCGTAAGGCTCACGATTTTTTGGGCTATCTTACTCCCTTACGATTGTTGTCAATTTCCTTACGATTCGGCAAATTTGCGGTATTTCCGGTCCATCAATTCTTTGCGGTTCCGTATATAATAGATTGTATCGGCATTTCCGGTTATTAAAAAAACGATGTCAAAACGTCAAAATTTTGATAATAAACCCAAAATCGATTTAAAATGTTAACATTATGTGGTTATAGCATCTGCCATTCACACTATGTGTAGTTTCTGATCAGTAGATACACGCACTGTACGTTGTATTGCTGATACTAGATAAATTTTCTCTCATTATTTTTTTTTAAAGTATAAAGAGAAAAAGTAACCGGCGGTGACAGCTAGAGTTACCGGAGATTTTCGCCGGTTGCCGGCTTCTAATGACATCCCTGATATGTATGATTTATATCGACTCTAAATAAAGCTTTGAATTGAATTCAATCGTTATCACGTTAATAAGACTATGTATCTATTTATAATTCATTTTTAATATCTTTATCAATTCAAAATTTTCTTACTGATTTTATTAATGTATTTGTTTGGCGTGCTTGTTTGGCGGATTTTATAAAGTTTTGTAGCCCGCCTATATAAATGTTTTTTTGTGTCTTGTATAAGATAAGATTTTTATTTTCCTAATCATAGGGCCCAAAATGGGCATATTAATCAACATGAAGATCATTCATACATCAACATTTACAATCATTCACACTAATATATGTAAAGTGTAGATTGCTATGTGTAGTCATGTATGTTTCATATCGGCCAAAATAAACGTATATTATTTATTTTGTTTCATATTCAAGCCAAGTAATTGGTAGGTTTTTTCCTTAAAAAGCCGTTATCCAAGACTATTCGGGGCAGTATAAAAATAGGCAAATAATAAACAATAAGCTTTTATTGATTGTTTTGTAATGGCAAATTGTACAGCCACGGCTTGGAGATAATGGGCCGCCGGCAAACGT
This sequence comes from Bathymodiolus septemdierum, assembly GCA_963383655.1. Taxonomy (NCBI): domain Eukaryota; kingdom Metazoa; phylum Mollusca; class Bivalvia; order Mytilida; family Modiolidae; genus Bathymodiolus; species Bathymodiolus septemdierum. The sequence goes on from OY726525.1 coordinate 44,621,023, forward strand.
CAATGGCAGGCCCGAAATATATACACATAACCATTATAATATTCCAACAAATCATAATGTTCATATAAACCATATCCACATTATCCATGAAAATATCAAAATGTTGGCCCTGGGAACAGAAGCTCAGCCTATAAACAAATCCATCAAAATAACACAACATAATATGAATACTTTGTGTCGCTATTTTCGCCACATGGTCGAACGCACGTTCCCAGTTGCTGTGTGATGGGAACTGAGTTCGACCACCACCACAAATCAAATGGTGGTAGCGACACAATTTTTCCCAAGCCGTACCTTCCCAGAATTAGGAAGCCCATAACAATACGAACAAAATATTAGAATGTATATTACGAAGTATTTTTAAAATTGCAAAGCTTACAAAGGTGCTGTTAATTTGTGAAGTGTGGACTGGATGTTAAACAGAAAAATGGAATTGCCTAAACGGGAGAGGGATTCCAAGCCAAATTGGCTATAGATGTGTAATTCATACAACTCTACTTATATTAATTTCCAAACTAAACTAATCAGCCAAATTGGCTCAATTCAAATAACTTGTGCTACATGTATATAACTCTGTCTTCAATAACAAATAGATTCCAAGCCCAATGGGCTATAAATGTGCAATTCTAGACTAAACTAATCAGCCAAGTTGGCTCAATTCAAATAGCTTGTGCTATAAATGTGTAATTCTTTCACAAAACTGGGTCCAACTATCCATACTTTAATTGTTCTGCCTATAATTCTTAGATAGCATTTTAATGCCAATTTCCAAGTATTAAGGTTACACAAAACTATCGAAGAGAAAATTAAAAATTAACTATGAATAATGAGTGATTTTCAAAAAAATGAAGACTGTGTGTGACATAGAGGGTGAAATTTCAAATTGGACAAATTGACATAATTTTGGTCATAAAATAATGCCAATATGATATATTTTTCAGATTCAGTTGCTCAGTGCAATATATGAAGATAAAAAAAAAAATCAACTTTTATTAGCAACAAAGTGTTAAAATGATAACAAATACAGACTTACTTCCTCAGAGGTATCATTTTCTTTTGGGTATGGTAAGAGACCTAAATGTATTTCCATTTGATAATGATATGAAATAGGCACATTTTGGTACCAATCTTTGTATATATCATGAGAAAACAGTTTCAGTATATCAAAGAAACACTATTTTTACTATATATTTTAAAAAAACTGGTAATTAAAGTTTTCATACAAGCATAAAAAAATATGATCTAATGAGGCTTAATAGTTGTAAATCAATTATTTATATATGCCTAATAAATATAACAAAAGTTAAGTTAAGTTGATCATTGGTGGTATAAACTAGAGGTAACCAAATGAAAATACTGTCCATTTTTTGGTGTTTTGTCACACTCCTGACACATTTTTCTAAAAGATAAATACACCTAATATCAAGCCAAATGCAATCATTGCTGGTCACAATAACATTTTTAAGTAGAAGTACATAATCTATTTTGACTGAAAAAAGGTTTCCCTTGAATACATTTCATTTTTGCATTGTTATGATGTTATTTCAATCATATTTTATCATATTCTAAGTAACACTATCATAATTATAAAAAATGACAACTCAATTTTCAACCATTTATACATCTTTTCAAGGGTATAGTGCTTATTGAGAATTAAATAATTCCCCGAGACAATTACAAGCAGTTTTATGGAGGCTATATGCTTACAAAATAATCTATTTCTTAAATAAAATTGTCACACTCCCGACTCCCTCTCGAAAATAATATAACCAACTTATTCTTTCCAAACTAAAAGTTTTATTTCTTCAAAAGCTTATATTTCTTACAGTTAACAGTAAATATTAAAAGAAGATTCAAAATTATGTTTTTGCTTTTTCTAATGATGAGTGTGCCAATTATTTGCCCTTTAGGAATTTATCTTATCAAAAATGGTTAAAATGGATTTGAAATTTATTAAAACTAGTAATAGATCATCTTTTCTTAGTATAAAATAACTTTTTAGTGGTTTTCAAATTAGTTTCCCCATGTTTCTCAATAATTTACTCTGCAAAAAAACTTCCTACTGCAATTGCAATCGACATTTAACGTTTTTATGTCAGGAGTGTGACATATTACTGTTGAATGAAAAATTATTTATAAATTTTCAAAATGCTGTATCAAAAGAATGAAAATGTTTTATGAAAGGCAAAATATTGAAGTAAGTATTCTGTTTATCTAAAGCAACATACATCAATTTTTCATTTAGAAAAAAAGCCATATTTTGACATGTTTTAAGAAAATATAACCCTTTATCATCACTTATTATGAGAAAGGTGTCATGCAATATACAAAAATACTATAATTATTACTTATTGTTTATATGTAATTAAATTGAAAACATTGTGGAAGTTTGTAGAAGCATGGTTTATTATTAATTTTTATTTAAAAGATATGCCTATTAAAAGTGTCACACTCATGACATTAATTATTTTGATTTCCTAGCTATGCTATGTCATATATCAGAGCTATTTCCAACTTTTTTCTTTGATTGGGTCTGGAGCTTTTGGAAAATAAAGAAAATTGTGAACTATTAAAGCATACAACATAGTACTATACAACTAAGATCAAATGTCACACTTCTGACATTTTTTGTGTCTCTCCTTATGCAAGCCCAATTTTACAACTATCATATTCATCCAGTCTAATACTACTAAATTATTATAAATAATGTTTTTTTACAACATATTTTGACTTTTCTGAACTAATTAGTCTCAACAATGAAAAACTATTAAGGTTTAATTTGACATTTGTACAATTTTGCAAGTTAAATTTTTTCACGTACACTAATTTAAAAAATAGAATAATTTTTTGTCGCAAAATCATAGGGTCACAAAGCATCTAGATATTTGAAGTAAAATGGTACGAAATTATAGAATACCATCTTTCTTTAATATATTTTTTATTTTATTTTTTCTATCATCGAGGTAAGTTAAGGCAATTTAAAGTTTGTCACGCTAAAATGTCACACTCCTGACAAATTTGACCAGTTTTTAGAGGAAAACCTTTTAACCGGAAGAGCAATCTCCATGACACTTTTCATGAAGATAACTGTTACCATTGTGCTTGTCTTAAGATATTTACCTTTCTTTCATATCATTTAATATTCAAATTATTCTCTGAAAATGAAAAGTCTTCATTTTTTTGAAAATCACCCTAATACTTACTTTCGAGTTAGAACCGACAAAATTACTTATAACCCGATATATTTCTTGTAGATCTTTGATTTCCACCTGCCAGAACATTTTATTTGGTTTTCCGGCATGCCATCAATGGCGCAACAACCATCTGATAATAACAAGTTCATATCAGCTAACCATATTAGTACATATCGGCTAAACATCTGAAATTAATATAAGTACGTATCAGCTAAACATCTGACAATAATATAAGTACATATCAACTAAATATCTGACAATAATATAAGTATGTATCAACTAAACATCTGACAATAATATAAGTATGTATCAACTAAACATCTGACCATAATATAAGTATGTATCAACTAAACATCTGACAATAATATAAGTACATATCAACTAAATATCTGACAATAATATAAGTATGTATCAACTAAACATCCGATGATAATATAAGTATGTATCAACTAAACATCTGACAATAATATAAGTATGTATCAGCTAAACATCTGACAATAATATAAGTATGTATCAACTAAACATCTGACAATAATATAAGTACGTATCAGCTAAACATCTGACAATAATATAAGTATGTATCAACTAAACATCCGATGATAATATAAGTATGTATCAACTAAACATCTGACAATAATATAAGTATGTATCAACTAAACATCTGACAATAATATAAGTATGTATCAACTAAATGTATGAAAATATTATAAGTACGATCAGCTAAACATCTGAAAATAATGTAAGTACACATATCAGCAAAACATCTGCTATCAAGGTAAGTACATATCAGCTAAACATCTGTAAATAAGATAAGCAAGTATCAGCTAAACATCTGATAATAAGCTTAGTTCATTTCAGATAAGCATCTGAAAATAAGATAAGTACATATCTGATAAACATCTGAAAATAAGATAAAAACATAAAAGCTAAACGTAGTGTAATTATCAGCATAAAAGCTAAACTTAGTGTAATTATCAGCTAAACATCTGATAATAAGGTTAGTAGTTATCATCTAAACAGTAATGATCATCTAAAAATCTGAAATAATATAAGTACATACCAGCTATATATCTGATAGTAAGATAAGTACATGTCAGTTAAACATCTGATGATAATATAAGTACGTATCTGACAGCCAAACATCCGATAATAGGATAAGTTTATATCGGCTAAACATTCGATAATAATATAAGTACATATCATCTAAACATCTGAAAACAAGAAAAATACATCAGCTACACATCTGATAATAAGGTTAGTAATCGTCGGCTAAACATCTGAAATAAGGTAAGTTCATATCAGCTAAACATCTGATAATAAGATAAGTTCATATCAGCTAAACATCTGATAATAAGATAAGTTCATATCAGCTACACATCTGAAAACAAGAAAAATACGTCAGCTACACATCTGATAATAAGGTTAGTAATCGTCGGCTAAACATCTGAAATAAGGTAAGTTCATATCAGCTAAACATCTGATAATAAGATAAGTTCATATCAGCTACACATCTGATAATAAGATAAGTACATATCAGCTACACATCTGATAATAAGATAAGTACATATCAGTTAAATATCTGATAATAAGATAAGTTCATATCAGCTACACATCTGATGATAAGATAAGTACATATCGGCTAAACATCTGAAATTAAGATAAGTACATATCAGGTAAACATCCGATAATTAGCTGTGTTAGCGTTAGACGATCGTCACGTCGCATTTTGCGAATATAACGGTAGTGTGGCGAGGATAATTTGTGTAGCAGTAGCCACACTGGCGAACGAAAAACTGTTAGAGCGTGCATCTGACAACGATCTTTTATTATGTAGAAGTCAACTTCGAATAAAACACGTTATAGACAATGATTTGATCGATGTATAATGTCCAAAATGATTTTAAAAAGCGGGTCAAATTGATTATTTCCGGTAGTTTTTTCAGTTGAAATAACATTATCCGGGTCCCATTCCGGAAATAGTTTCGAATTTAGTCACCGACTGACTGGTTTCCTAAATTACGCTTTATTCTGTCTGTCCTTCTGTTTACGTTTGAATCTAAAACCAGTAAATTATTTCACGAGAAGGTCAAGCATGGCAAAGCGTGAATCCGGGTCCGTTCGCCCTGATAATTATAATTATGTAGGGTATTAAAAATAATAGAAAAATAGGTGATTGCTTATAAATATTAAATTGAGAAATTTTAAATATGCGGCATGCTAAAGTGTAGTCAATGAACATAGGTATTCGTCACACGAATTTACGCTATATATTTCATATAACCACATTGTTCAAAAAAATTATTTTGAAGTCATTTCTAAACGGGTTTTGATAATTTTTGCACCAGAATAAGCAGAAATATTAAAGATTTTTGTTTATTTTAGCATGATTTTCCGTTAGATTTCCATTATTTTCTTATGATTTAAAGACAATTTTTGTTTTTTGTCGTCAAATTTGCTATGTACTGTATTTTAACGAAAGTGACAAATATTTATACATGTATATGTCCACAGACTGTATGTTTCGATAATGGGCAAAGGTAAACATTTCAGTCCTTGTGAATCAGGTAACGATTAGTGAATCCACAGAGTCTGTAGAAAATGTAGGATATTAAAAATAATTGGTATGCTAAAGTGTATGTTTCTATAATGAACAAAGTTAAACGTTTTAGTTCTTGGAATGAATGAAGCAGGTAAAGATGAGTGAATCCAGAGTCTGTAGAAAATGTATGTGTCCTTGGAATTAGTAAATCAGGTAAAGATGAGTGAATCAAGAGTCTGTAGTCCATTATACTTTATTAAAGTATTAAAAAAGTAATAAATATAACAAAGATATAGTTTAAGCAAACTATTAACATAATGTTCAAGTTACAAAACAAAGTTGCATAGTATAGAAGCTGTAATGTTTTAATTCTGTTGTGCAACATGGTTCAATGGGTTGTTTGGTGGCTTATAAAGACCCGATATAATTTTTAATAATCAGGGCGAACAGACCCACTTGTAGGGCAAACGGACCCGATACCGCCAAGCATCTATTTTATCCTTTTTTGGCAACGCCAACGGCCCCACACAGCAAAAAACAACAACATCATACGAATATTGAATGTTCTGTTTATTTAATGTTCAAAGTTTGTTGTTTTATCATGATAATATATGAATTATTATTATTAGTTAATTAAATAATCAAGTTTTGAACTTTCAACTGTTTTATGCTCTTTGTTTATATTTAGTGTGGCTGAAAGAAATTAGTACCCATTAGCCACAATGGCTAATAAAAAAAAAAATGTCTACCGCTAACACAGATAAGGTAAGTACATGTCGGCTAAACATCTGAAAATAAGATAAATATATATCAGATAAAGATCTGATATTAAAATTAGTACTTATCAGCTAAAGATCTGATCTGATAAGAAGGTACATTCATTATCATATCGACTAAACATATGAAATAAAGACACTTCCTATAAGCGAAACATCTGAAAAAGATAAGTACATGTCAGTTTAACATCTGATAATATAATATAGTAGGTACATGACAGCTAAACATCTGATAATAAGGTAAGTACATATCAGCTAAACATCTGATAATAAGGTAAGTACATGTACATCAGTTTGCAAGAGAGGCTGCCGACCACTATAAATGGCAAGCCCCGTAAATCCACTTAACAAAATTCCTTATATACTTTATAAGTCCTTATATACCATTGTGTTAAAACATCTGATAATAATTAGGTTCATATCTGCTAAACATCTGATAATAAGATAAGTTCATATCAGCTAAACATCTGAAAATAAGATACAGATAAAGATCTGATATTAAAGTTAGTACTTATCAGCTAAAGATCTGATCTGATAAGAAGGTACATTCAAATGGACTAAACATATGAAATAAGACACTTCCTATAAGGGAAACATCTGAAAAAGATAAGTACATGTCAGTTTAACATCTGATAATAAGGTAGGTACATGTCAGCTAAACATCTGATAATAAGGTAATTTCATATCAGCTAAACAACTGATAATAAGATAAATATATATCAGCTAAGCATCATTTTGCAAGAGAGGCTGCTGACCACTATAAATGGCAAGCCCCGTAAATCCATTTATCCTTATAAACAAAATTCCTATATACTTTATAAGTCCTTATATACCATTGTGTTAAAACATCTGATTATAAGGTAGGTTCATATCAGCTAAACATCTGATAATAAGGTAGGTTCACATCAGCTAAACATCTGATAATAAGGTTAGTAATTATCAGCTAAAATCTGATAATGAGTTCGTACATATCAGTTAAACATCTGTAAATAAGGTAAGTACATATCAATTAAACATCTGGTACCGGTAATCATGTTCTATGCACCATCTGTATAACACGTTATATACTGAAATTTATCTGGTATACCAATGTTATATACTGAAATTTATCTGGAAAACCAATGTTATATACTGAAATTTATTGGATAATCATGGTACATGCAACATCGGTACACTACGTTATATGCTTGAATTTATATGATAATTATATTATATGCAAAATCTACATACAAAAAAAAAAGAAATAAAAAAGAAAAAAAAAAAAAAAAGTACCACGTTATATACTGAAATTTATCTGATAATCATGTTATATGCCACATCGGTATACCATATTATATACTAAAAAATTGACAGATTATCATGTTTCTCCACCATGGGCAGGGTATATACCCTTTTACATACTGAAATTTATCTGATAATCATGTTATATGCAACATCAGTATACCACATTATACACTAAATCATATCTAACAATTAAATTACATGCAACATGTTATTCTGTGTAGTATGATTAAATTTATATGGACATTGTAACATTAGTAAAACATTATATACTGAGTGAAACACCAAGTTGTTTTGCCAATACCAATACGAAAAGAATGTGAGCACATTCTCAATTGACCTAATGCAATAGCACCATGTATTTTATTTTTATATTATTATTATTATTATTTTTTGTTGATTTGAATGACTGAAAATTGATTACATGTATTAAAGTGGTGAACCATCAAATTGACGAACAACACAAGCAATTAGATATTATACTTCTGCTCGTCTTAATGCATTAAAATATTGTTGATTTCCTGCATTTTTTATATGCAAGACCAGATTCCATGTGCACAAAATACCAACACTACGCTTCTTATAATAGTTTATCCATGTGTATCTGTTAATTAAAGACAATCGTCGTCTTTTGCAGTAAATGTATACATGTACATGTACCCATATGGCTTATGTCACAAACTGATATAGCACGTCCCGCAGTTTTTTGTGTTTTTTTTTTATACTGTGGCCGGACTTTGCAAAACTGTGATGTTTTAACATTGGCTTAGATAAGTAAGCGCATCATTTAATTTTAATATTATTATTTTATGTGCATCACGCCACGAGGCGACATTTTTGCAAGCTGAACACGCCGCACGCAATCGTCGCTACCAGTCTGAAAATACGTGTATAGCAAAGCATTCATAAAACATGTAACATGACAACAGTTATCTCGATCAATATACCGACTTAATATTATAATTAAAATACTCCCTGATATTTTAGAGAATTTTAAAAACACTTTTCCCCTTGATCAAATTTTTCTGTGACCTTGCTCTTCGATTGCAGATTCAGAAAGAAATGAAGTATGATGTCACAGCGAATTGTCACGTAACACCCGTCAAATTAAAGCGGGATAACTCTTGCTCAAATCTGTGAACAATCAAATGTTTGTGGGAAAAATTGTTCGATTAGCTGCGGATAACTGAATTTATTCCTCATATGAATAAATCTTATTAATTATGCGGCGGTAGTAATAGTTTTTTCTTTTGAATATTTCCCTTTGGCCGTTATTTCCACCCGAATGATTTCTAGTGAAATCTACTCACTCTGACTCTTGAGTAGTAAGGGAACAGTCATTATTTATCAGGTGGAGGGGCTGGAAAATTTGAGGGGGGGTCCAAAAAAAATTTATATAGGTATTGTGGGGGTCACTTTTTAAAACCACTCAGCTTAGGGGGGGTCAATTTTTTCATTAAAACATTTGGTTGTAAAAAAATGTGAAAAACATGAATGATTTATTAAGAAAAAAACAATGATCAGCCTACTAATAACATTGACGTAAGTTGTGTACAGACAGTAGGTCTAAAACATGCAAAGGGACCTTTTGTCTTATTAGAAACAAACTTCTTTACATTTGAAGCAAAATGTATAATCCTGGATAATTTGTGCTCTATTGTTGAAAAAAGATATTGGAAGTTATTTGAAATTTAAATGGTCAAAATGAGAGCATGGAAGAGGTGGATATGGATGGAAGTGAGAGTGATCAGGAATTGACTGGTAATGAAACAGATGAAAGTGAATGAGCAAGTAAGGTGCATGAGCATGTTTTAAGTATGTTTATATGGTCAACAAAAGATAGATATTAAACATTTTGTAGCTTAGACTTGTACATCATCATGTATATAGGTGACATTTTTCATATACATGTATCTTCATTTAAATAATTGGGAATTTTGTAGGGTGAAATCAGAAAATATGACTTTGTTCATGTTGTCTTTAATATTTTAAGGAAATGTACTGTTTTTATGTGTTGCTTTGGACAAAAAATGTATATTAATATTAATATTTAAATCACTAGGAATAAATGTTTGAATTATTTCATCAATGTTTCACTCAATGAAAACTAAAAAAATGTTGCACAAATGTCAATGAGACCACAATACAGAAGTCCAACTATCAAATTATAAAGCAACAATAGATTACAATGTGGTCTCCAACAATAAGTGAGAGTCATACTATTGCAAGCTATAGATGGCCGGAGAATAAAAAGTAATGCTATTAAGGAGAAAATTATGCTAAGCATGAGAGCATGTCAAGACTTTGCAAATGCTCAGTTCTTTTTATTTATTCTCTATATAAATAATTTTCCATTTAAATATAATGTACGGGTACTTAGCAATGGTCATACAGAAGTATATTCTTGAGATGTACAGTCTTGTCACAGATATATATTAATACTATCTTATTTGTCCATTTATTTTTTGGGGGGGTCAAAACAAATATTGTAAAATTTGTGTGGGGTCAATTTTCAATTTGCCAAAACTCTGGGGGGGGGGGGGGGGGGGTTCTTTTTCTTATACTGTCACATCAGAGAAAAAATTTCCAGCCCCCCCCCCCCCCCCCCCTCTCCTGGTAAATAATGACCGTTCCCTAAATGTAGTCATTATTTAGAAATTGTTAGAGCGATTAGACGCAAAAATTCACCCACACTTCCCCCCTTATCATTTCAGCATGTATGACAACATATACATATTGTATTATATATCTGTACCGTTTTTAGCATATAAAACGACTGAAAATTACTGCATCCCATTGCAAACCATGAACCAAAAAACATCTGTAACCACAATTGCCAACCAATTAAATATTATAATGTGGGAAACATGAGCCTGTATCGTTCATCTGGTTATAAAAAGAACCAATTGGTCCTATGTAAAAACTATGTCCTGCAGTGGTAGTCATCTTGGAATTCCGATCAACATAAAAAACACAAAGTTTGTAAAGGACCTTCCAATAATTGATGCACAGTTTAGGTTCAATTAGTGCAATAGCATCAGAGAAGAAAATATTTCTGTATTTTCCCATATGGTCCTGTGTTAATACTATGACCTGTGGTGACAGCCATCTTGGATTTCGGATCGGCATAAAAAACCCAAACTATTTAGAGAACCTTCCAATGAACATTCATGTACAGTTTGGCTTTAATCATATTTGTAGTTTAACAGAAGAAGGCATTTGAACATGTTAATCTATGTCCTGCAGTGCAAGCCATCTTGGATTTCCGATCGGCATAAGAAACAGAAAGTTTGTAGAGGATCTTCCAATGATCATTCCTGGGCAGTTTGGTTTCAATTGTCAAAGTGGTTTCAGAGAAGAAACGTTTTGAAACATTTTTCCCATAGGGTCCAATGTTAAACTAAGTCCTGCCGTAGCCGCCATTTTGAATTTCATATCTGAACAAAAAACCTAAAGTTTGTAGAGGACCATCCAATGAACATTCATGTAGTTTGGCTTTAATCATATTTGTAGTTTCTGAGAAGAAGGCATTTCAGTGATTCTCAAAATTACGACCCGTTATAGAAAACACGGTGTCGCGTGCAAACTAGGAATAGCAGAGTGCAAATGGACGACATAAATATGTTTGACATCGCGGAAACAAATACACAAAACGTTGTATTTTAAAATAAAACAATATGTAGATGTTTAGAGTGTTTTTATCGATGACAAAGTTCAATTTGTTATTGATTTTGATTTAAATTGTGTGTCAATAATAGAACGCATTATTACAACATGCCGCAATTTCTTTTATGAAACGTTTTTAGCCACAAGATGTACATATTTTGAATGTCTGTCAAAGACCTTTTTCAAAATGATACATTTAAAAATACGAGTCGGAAGATGAAATTTTATATTTTTAACCAATTACTGTCGCTATATTCTTTTAACTAGCGCTACCGACCATTGCTAATCCAATACAAAAATTACTGCATTAATTTCTGTTGTAAAAGATGTGCAAGTTTAATAGTAAGATGTTAGTTGAAAACATGAAATAAAATTTTAATGCGTCTAGAAAGATATATTGGAGAAAAAATAGTCAAATGATATTTTTAATGATGTCGCCGTTAAGAATTTAACATCCGTGACACCTATTTCAGATATTTATTCATTTGATCCAACAAATTGGTGGCTAACATATAGGTGGTAGACAGATTTCAAGTCAAAGAATATCTAATTTAACAATACATTCAATGAAATGTATCATTTAGCTTAACCAGACGAATGAAAATGTTAACAACCGTGACCATTAACAAGCGATACTCGAAAGATGGAACGTTAGGTCTTACCCGATGCGGTTTGGTGTGCTATTTTCGACGTTCGATTGTGACGTCAACAATCAACATTGGTAAACACGTTGATACAAGGTGAAAGCAATGACGGTGCACTGAATATATATATCTAAAATCAAGGTTTGTATGATCGATGTTTAATTTTTACATGCCTCACTTGCTAAACTTGACAAAAAGGTTACTTCAAAGAAGATCGTTGTATTTGCTTTGCTTAATGTCTCATTTTAATCAAAGAGACTTACAAATTTATGTTGAGAAATCAAATGAAATGAATGAATCATCAATTTCTTACCGGAATAACGGATGTTAAAGCGGTAACGAATATTAATTTGTTTTCAACCATATGATTTCACACATTTTCATTGCTTCCTATGGTAGAATTGTGGCCATTTTGTTTGGGTTTTGGTCTTGTTTATAAATGTATTTATTTACATATGCATATATGTGTAAATTCAAAAAAGTACAGCTCCCAAAACTTTGTATATTGAAGTACGATCTCAGAAGGACTACCGACAAAAAATGTCGCGTACATGTAGGTTTAAATCATCTACTCCTTAAAATTACCTGCTTACAAATGCACCAGAAAAAAATGAAGCTCTAATTCCTGTTTTTACCATAATGCATCTGTCCTAAAGATATTAAGACATATGTTAAACTTGGTAACGGATGTTAAAACCTGAGAGACCAATTCAATTACATGCATAATTATTTCGACTTGCACATCAATATTTAAATTAGTTTACTCATTATACCCCCCACGAACGAAGTTCAGGGGGTATATAGGAATCACTTTGTCTGTCCTTCCGGCCGGCCGTCCGTCTGTCTGTGCAAATCGTGTCCGGTCCACAACTTTTGAATGCCTCGATGGATATTGATGATACTTGGTAACATTGTTGTCCATCATGAGAAGGTGTGTCGCAAATAAGAACGGAATGCATAAGGTGCAAGTTCAAGGTCACAAACTTAGTTAAACTTGAGGTACCCTATGGCGACAAGTTTAGGTTTTGTGTCAACTTCATGGAACAATGTCCTGGAAAAATTGCAGGAATTTATAGATGGCCGAATCCACCAGATGAACTTTGGGTTTCTTTGTCGGACATACTTAAAAGGATAACTGAACCATTGCCAAATGGAAGAAGTAAACGAATGTTTAATATACCAGAAACAGAAAGTGTCGCAATTGAATCCAAATTCGGTGATTGGAAGACTTAAAAATTAACATTCGTTACGATTCTTAAAATTGAGCAAACCTTAAGCATTCCTGTTGCTTTGATTGTCCAAGTTGTTTTGTTCTTTTGCTCTATTAAAATGTTTATTACGGTAATCAATACTACCTTGCCTCTTTTTTCATTTTCGAATTTTAATCAGCTATTAATGTTAGTTTAAGTGAATCTTACTGCAAAAATGATAGATGTATCGTAATGACATTGATAAAATACGTTGTACATTAATATGGACGAGTATACTTCATATAGCCACTTGGTATTAAGCTATAAATAAACCTTGTTAATCAGAAATTAGCATGCAAGTCCTTGAATTAATTAGAAACAAAGTGTCATATACACTATTAATTTCCGTTACAAAACTCAGCATGTCTTATTTAGATTGATATTTGAATAGAAAGATCCAGATTATTTGACTTGCATGTATTTTCAATTTTGAAGGTTTCAAGTATTCAAAAAATAAATGAAATATAAATAGCAAATAGTCTGGTGATTTGTTTGAAATTTAAATTGGAAACTTTGAACTTTTTTATGTATTCAACACATGTTTTTTCGCATTTATTCACATTGACGTTCCGTGAAAACAGTGTAAAAAATTCTGCAATCGATCATTTATTTGCATAGTCATACCAGCATGTAAGAGTAAACACTATATAAGACTTTAAAACAATTGAGTTCTTTTGTTCAATTTTGATACGTTTGTATGTTGGGTATCTGTTTAACGTCCGTTACCAAGAGTTTTGGTAGTATATTTGAAATATTCATGAAAAATAAAATCGATGACATTTGTGGAGAAAAATTTCAGAAAATGATCCAGCATACCAGTTCTTGCCAATTACAACATCAGTACGTCTATATCTTAAGGTTTATTTTTTGCAATTTCTGTTGTGAAAGTGGTCCGTAATTTTGAGAATGACTGATTTTGAACATTTTCCCATAGGGTCCAATGTTAATCTATTTCCTGCAGTGGTGGCCATCTTGGATTTCCGATCGGCATAAAAAACCAAAATTTTGTAGAGGACCTTCAAATGATCATTCTTGGGCAGTTTGGTTTAAATTGTCCAGGTGGTTTCAGAGAGGAAGTGTTTTGAGACACTTTTCCCATAGGGTCCAATGTTAAACTAAGTCCTGCTGTAACCGCCATCTTCCATTTTATATCGGAACAAAAAACCTAAACTTTGTAGAGGACCATCCAATGAACATTCCTGTCTAGTTTGGATTCAGTCTGATTTGTAGTTTCTGAGAAGAAGGCATTTGAACATTTTCCCATAGGGTTCAATGTTAATCTATGTCCTGCGGTGGTGGCCATCTTGGATTTCTGATCGGCATAAAAAACAGAAAGTATGTAGAGAACCTTCCAATGATCATTCCTGGGCAGTTTGGTTTCAATTGTCCAAGTGGTTTCATAGAAGAAGCGTTTTGAAACATTTTCCCCATAGGGTCCAATGTTAAACTACATTGTAAGTCCTGCCGTAGCTGCCATTTTGAATTTCATATTGGAACAAAAAACCTTCAAGTTTGTAGAGGACCATCCAATGAACATTCATGTACAGTTTGGCTTTAATCATATTTGTAGTTTCTGAAAAGAAGGTATTTGAACATTTTCCCATAGGGTCCAATGTTAATCTATGTTCTGCAGTGGTGGCCATCTTGGATTTCCAATCGGCATATAAAACAGAAACTTGGTAAAGGACATTCCAATGATCATTCATTTACAGTTTGGGTTCAGTCAGTTCATTAGTTTCAGAGAAGAAGATCCTTGAAATTTCAGCCAATCAGAGCATATTATTGGCCCTGGCAGTCATGTTGAATATCCGACTGGAACGAAAAACAGAAACTTTGTAGAGGACCAAGCAGGGAACATTCCTGCTAAGTTTGGTTCTAATTTGCCCAGTGGTTTCGGAGAAGAAGCTTGAAATGTGAAAAGTTTACAGACGACGGACGACAGACACCAAGTGATGGCAATAGTTCATCTGGACCTTTGGTCCAGGTGAACTAACAAAATGACTATGTACTTCTGCAGTTTTTTATGGTCAAGCAAATGAAAGCAGAACTAGGTCTGCATATACTGAAAAAATGAGAGCTGGAAATTCAGGCATAAAAGTTGAGAAGACTGGTTTTTGGGTGCATCTTAAATTTCCAGAATTAGGTTGCAGCCCTGATGGACTAGTGTAGTAGTGACCGACAATTGTGAAGGTGAGCACCGACACAGACTTCTGGAAATCAAATGTCCGAAGATACTTGAAGGTAAAGATGTGACAAAGTTTGAAACTGTGTTAACAAAGAGTCGGGTCGCAAGATTATGTTTACATTGGAAAAACAATAAAATTATTTTACGACGGTCACATCAGTACTACCACCAGATTCAAATGCAAATGGGAATACTCGGTCGAAAGTGGTGCGATTTTGTTGTATGGTTATCAGTAAATTTAGTTGTTGAAAGAATCAAGTTTGATGAAAGTTTTTGGAATTCTTTAAGAAAGAAGCTTGTTGTATTTCATCACATTTATGTTTGCCCTGAACATTTTCAGATGAAAATTCCAAGGAAACGTTCACCAATCCAGTTATCTGTAGACACTGACAGTTAATTAAATTAAACAAACGATGCCTTTTCTGCATCTCAGAACATCTTGTGTTTGTATAGGATTTTTATTGAATTGGTATACTTTTGTCAAAATTTTACATACCTACATGTACATGTACAGTACAGTCAGAGACATACCATGATAAATCACTGTGATAGATGTATCACTCTTCTTAGTGATACTGATATATCTTTTGTTCTATTTAATATATCTTCAAAATTTCTTCTGTATTTAGAGTATTATTTGCTATCACCCAAAATGCACAAAAAGTAAGTAAATAAATTAAACACAGCATAAAATATATCAGTACCACTATGAAGAGTGATACGTCTATCACAGTGATATATCAGGGTATGTCTCTGACTGTACTGTATATAAATTTGTGATGCTTAATATATGTTAATGAACTGCATCGTTGGTGTAATGGTTAGGTGCTCACCTTGGCTGGGGTTGCTCGTGGGTTCAAGCCCAGATTGGGTCAAACCAAAGACTTATTACATTGGTATTTGTTGCTTCTCCGCTAAGCACGCAGCATTAAGGAGAAAGAGCAAAGACTGGTTGGTTAGGAATCAAAATAATGTGTCCAAGTGGAGCGACATGTCTACCCACGGACTGTTGTTTCAGTATGCTAGCACTATTAAAAAACCATCTCTGGGTGTTGGTCTAGTACAAAGCGGATCTCATCATCTCATTGAAAACTAACTTGTTCTCGCCATGATATAGCTGAAAATTTGATGAATTGGTGTTAAACAACAGTCACTCACTCACTAATTTGTAAGTACAAATGTAATTGCGCATTTATCAATTGGTTTATGCAAATATTTAAAAACTAAAATTAAAGTGTGTTAAGAAAGTTGGTTCTACAATGTATAATTCAACTTCTATTTATTTATTTATGTAAAGTCAATGAACAGAAATTCAAATAACTCATTTCATTATCATGTTTTTTCCTTGAAAATATCACAGGAATAATAAAATTTCACTGTGTATATCAGAATGCAGGTTATTGTAGTATATTTACAACCAGCTGTATTAAAACTGCTTTAACACATATTAGTTGGTCTTTGATTGTTTCTTCAACATGGATATGCTATTGGTGCACCGATTATCGACTAATCAGTCGGACATCAATATCTGTTCCGATGATCATTGGTTGATGTTGGTACAATGATCATCGATCCTGAAAATGTGTCTGATTTCCATCACTAATATATATCAAAATGAGCACACTGTCACTGCACAAGCAGTTTTTGAAAATTAACTAGACAGCCTACTACAAAAACAATTTGAGAAAATACTGTTTGAAGTGACAAAGGAATTGTTTTTTGCAATAGTCGGAACTTTTTCATTCGTTCACTCAATCGATCGTTCTACATGTATGCGCTGCTTCGCTACGTCTTTTGTAAGTGATTCTTCTTGTGGGGTAAACATGTTTCTACTGCCAAGAAAGGGTGGTATTATAAGTTTGACCTGTCTTTCATTCAGCATCATCATGTCTTTAATAAAAAAAAACACGGTCATCCATAACTTCATCCCCTGGATCCAGATAGTCTAAGAATCCAGACTGCCTTACTATTTCTTTATCTGAAATACTGCCTTGAAAAGCATCAGAAAGATAAACAATTGTTCCATTAGGTGCCACAGCCACTAAAAACTTAAATGTAGTATGCCCTTTGTAAGACGAGTAAGCATTTCCTTGTGCAGCAAAGTTGCTTGATTGTTGCACATGAACTTCTGTGCAGTCAATAATACAACGAATATTCTTGTATTTTTTAAAGCACTTTGGTAGGTGCTTTTTAACATGGGTCTCTTTAAATCACTGAATCTCTTGTAAAGAAATTGTATCCAGGTCAGTACAATTGTTGAGACATGTTTTGCACTTATATGGAATAGTCTATATGCCAAGTCAACATTCAACAAACCTAGGCGAAGGCGCATAAGAGTTAAAAGCAGTATATGCTACGTTTTGGGCCTCGTATTTTACCCTGGGTTCTTTCTGGGTCTGACACTGTTGAATTCCAATAGTTCAGCTTAAATGCTGAAACTTCCAAAAACTGCCAGAGACATAGGAATTGATTATATGTAAGACCAGTATAAAATTTGAATTGTTTATCATCATATTTTATGTTTTCAATTCTGAAAGTCTGTTGACCATCATGACTTTCCCTATTTTTCTTGCCAGATCCTTGACCAGTCTCTTTGGTTTTAAAGATGTTCTTTTTACTTTGTGGTGTCTTGAACATTTTCAATTCACTTTTAACGAGTTTAATTTCATTTACTAAAAGTTTATTTTGAATTGCATATTGTACATTTTCACTTGCAACATACTTGTCTGTCCGACTACATTTATCTGCTACAGTCACCACAGTATATTTAGGTTCGGTTTGAACAAAAGTGCATGAATTGTTTGTAGCGTGTTCCATAATCTCTGACAAAGATGTGCTTCCTGATGGTTCAGAAATAATATTGTCCACTTGCACCAAAGTTTCAGCCACATCAATTTTTTGCTGCTTCGATGGTGGATTTCTGTCTCTTGGTGCCCTTCTTTTCTTTCTTGTGACCTACAATTTAAAAGAGATAAATTAAATATATATTTTTTTCATTTCTTACTTCAAAATTATTTAAGTGAAAAAATTATATTTATTCTGTAATTGCAAAACATGTCAAGATTATGTTCCACAAACATTAAATTAAATGATTAATGTTTAATTCCAACTTTAGCAGTATTTCGGCTGTATCATGGCGTTATAGACAACAAAGTTTCTTAAACTTTTATTATGGGGCCATCGTGGTCGTGACTGTATGGTAGTTGGATTTACAAGTTTGAATCCTAGTATACACATACATATAAAACTTGGTGCCAAAGAACAGATGTCAGACGTTAAATTATATGCCATTTGATCGATTAATTAATAGAAATCGATCGACAAGCAGTTGACATGTTGATAGTGTCACAAACAGTTTAATCATGGCAGGACCCGTGACAGATTAGTCTACTAAGATGGAACATTTATAAATATGAATGATAAAATTCAGCTGCTCATGGTGTACTTGACACAACATTATGTGCTGAAGTTTGCTTGTTACAGATCAGTGAAATTCTCCAGTTTCCTCCACTAAGGGACCGACCATTTAATTTGAAGGGGGGTTATGGTTTTTTGTTTTGTTCAGAATTTTTTTTTCGGACAACACAAGAGTTATAATACTTCCTTTTTTTGTCACGCGAAGCGCGAAAATTTTTTCCAGATTATATCATTACGTTATATGACAAAAACTCTGAATCAGATTATTTTGTTTTTCCTCCACCAAAATCAGAATATTTTTTTCAGCAACATTGGGAATCAGAATATTTTTTTAGAAAAAAACCATAACCCCCCCCCCCCCCCCCCTTCATGATAAATGGTCGTTCCCTAATAAAGCTGACTGCCACGATATAACTGATTTGAAAGTGGCGTGAAACAACATAGCCTGAACAGCAATACATGTAAATAAATAGACCTAATGTTACAGCTTATGTGTTGTTTGTTTACAAAATATTCATACGATATTGCAGACAAAATATTAATGGAAGTAAGAGGCTTTTCTTAAATAATAATTATTTTGTTTGTTTTGTTGTGCTGAAGTGTTATTTGTGAAGTTTTTGCTTGTTTCCATTTTATTGAGGGTCCCGGGTGGCTCAATGAGTTAGGTCGTTGGATCCAACAACTCATACAAGCCTATCACCAATACAGTGTGGGTTCGCGCCCAGCTTTGTAAATTACAAACAGGGTGCACTCGACTTGCAGCTGCAAGTGATAAAGTTTACCAGTTGGTTGCCCATGGTCGGTGGTTTTCTCCGGCTTCCTCCACCACTAAAACTGGTCGCCATGAGGCATGATATAGCTGAAATATTGCTGAAAGTGGCATTAAAACACCAAAATTCAAATTCTATTTTATTGTATGCATTCCTTTAGGGAACGACCATTTAACTTGCAGGGGGGGGGGGTTATGGTTTTTTGTTTCGTTCATAATTTTTTTTCTGACAACTTTCGTTGTTAGAATATTTATTTTTTTTGTCGCGCAAAGTGCATTTTTTTTTCCAGAATTTAACATTAGGTTATATGACAAAAACTCTGAATCAGATTTTTTTTTTCCCTCTACCAAAATCAGAATATTTTTTTCAGCAGCTTTGGGAATCAGAATATTTTTTTAGAAATAAACCATAACCTCCCCACCCCACCCCTCCTCCCCCCCCCCCCCCCCCCCCCCCCCCCCCCCACTGGAAGTTATATGGTCCGTCCCTTAAGAGGGGGCGGACATGTATAAATTCATAACAAATACGACTTACCCTTCCCCTTTGTTCGACTACCGCAATTCCGACTTGACAGGGTCTGGATTCTCTTCCGTTGGTCCATTTCCAACAAAGTGCAAACTGCAGATATATGTATCTTTGTTAATATTTTTAATGCCGAAATCTCCACATCCACAGTTGTTAATCCAACTTCTAATATGACGGCCTATATATCGTCAACCAGTATATGTCGGTATATATCTATCGATATCTTTATTATTATCTACCTTTACTAAAGGTTTTAGCACCTGCGCTTCTACTTCTACTTCTACTTGATTACTGCCTAGGGCTATCGCATCACATAATTTAAAAAGTTTCTGTAATGAATAAAAGCCTACAAGGCCGTTTCTGTGAGGTCATACACAACAACTACACATTATATGACTTTGTTTACATGTAATGTATACACAAATATGTTATGAAAACGCACTCATCTGGGGTTTCCCCAACGGATGTTCCGGCCACCTCCCACGTGAAATTTAGACGACGTAAACGACCAATATTCGTATTCATATGCGAAGGGGGCTAAACGGAACAGCCGTTGTGTGGCGGATTCTAAGGTCGCCTAGGGTCATCAAAATTACCGTATTTGTCATATTAGAAAAGAAATAATTCATGGCAGCCGTAGATTTGTGTACATTTAACCATGGGTTGGGCATTTATATTCGTATTTTATCTAGCGCTCGGGAAAAAATAATCGAATATAAATGCCCAAACCATGGTTAAATGAGCACAAATCTACGGCTGCCATGGGCATGAATTATTTCTTATGTAAACATTTCTCTTTTTCCTTGTTGGGTTTAGGAAAACCGTTCCCAAAACCGATAAACCACACACCTGGCTGTAACAAAATATCGAGTCACTGGTGCATGTACCGTAACATAAATGCTTTGTTGTCACCATGTAGTATAAATACACAATTGCAAGTAACAGAAGAGATTTAAACTGTATTGATTTTACTTGGCTATTGATTGTTTGTCCGAATTTCAATATGGCCAATCGCACATGCGCATTCAGTAAGCTATTTTTAGAATGTTGATGAAACTGCGAATACACTTATTAGTACAAACGCTAATTTTTTTTTATTTTATCATCATTAGGAAACAAATTTCCACCTCTTTGAGCAAATCATATATGCACAACAATATGTAGAAAATTTTTAATTATTAGCAAAAATACTGATAATTACTTGTAAACAAATATTAACCCAATGTTAATCTATGTAACTTTGAGATAAAGAGCCTGATCTACAGCAGCGCCATCTGTGTTATCACTGGTTAGGGGAGATAATTGAGCATTTGTCCACATTGAAAATGTACGTTACATCATGTACATGTTAATATTTGAACGAACAAGTGCGCACCATGGTGGAACAAGATGTAAACGGAAGGGAAAAATGGCGAGGAAAATTCGATTACTTGTTAGTTATGTTAGGTAGCAGTGTAGGATTTGGCAATTTTTGGAGATTCCCGTATGTCTGTGCCAGGAATGGCGGAGGTATGTGGAATTACTTTAATTCATATTTATATTTTATTTTATGAGTAACTCTAGATCTTGCCCGAAAATTAACAGCTCTTGGTTTTTTTTTTTTTGTTGTATCCTCATGTCCACCTTTCTCCATCACAAGCAATTCTTGTGGCACGATAAAGCTGAAAGGATGAGGGTTAAACAACGCGTACATTTTTTTAAAAAGGTTAGTTGTAAATCACAGTAATATTCCGTAATATTGTGCAGTTGCACTTGACAATTTATGCATATTCATATATACATTTCAAATCGTGTACATTGATATAATAAATAATGATATTTTGTTTTTAATGTTATACATTTAAGGAATATAAATAAACTATTCTTTATCTTCCACTTCATGCAGATCTCCACAGCTCTCTACCTTTAGGCACTTCTCCATTTTTTTTTTTTATTATCGTTTATTTTAAAAATAGAAAAGTGTTATACAAATGGAGGTCAATACATACACTATGCGTGTAGATGAAAAATACACAAAATATAATCCGCCATTCATTGCCGCCTCAACATTAAGCCATTTTTAGCCGAGTTGCAACTAAGTTGCAGTCGGTTTATGTTTTGGTGAAAGGCAGGCGGGCGGATGGGCGAGCGGGCGTATGTTAGCCTATCGTCGGTAACGCGATAGCGCTCTTAGTTTTTGGCCGATCAACATATTTTTTGGAAGGAAGCATTATTACACTATTATTTAGAGCGAGTTCGAAATTCAGATTAATCTATGGTTTTTTTCTTGTAAAATCATGTTTTTTTTTATAGAAAAGGTACATATTTTGAGAATTACACATTTCTCTGAAACTACAAAAGATAGAAACTTAATATTTGGAATGGGTGGAGATGCCAATGTGAAGTTGTGCATTCAACATTGTTTATCCCCGGGGCTCAGCTCCACCACGCTGGGGAATCTGTGTAAAAAATGTGACCGAGATCCCCACCCTAAACCATATATATTTATGATCATGGTGACTAGGCAAATTAAATGCATTATAGCTCAGGCCCCGGGGTCATACCCAACCCCCTACCTGAAGTGAACTTTTAATGGTTGAGATCCCCACCCCTAAACCATATATATTTATGATCAGGGTGACTAGGCAAATTAAATGCCTTATAGCTCAGTCCCCGGGGGGTCATACCCCACCCCTGCCTGAAGTGAACTTGTTAATGGTTGAGATCCCCACCCCTAAGCCATATATATTTATGATCAGGGTGAATAGACAAATTAAATGCCCCAAGAGTTGAGGCCCGGGGTCAACCCCATCCCCTACCGGAAGTTTTTTTTGAGAATTACACATCTCTGAAACCGTTTTGTCAATTTTAACCAAACTTTGCCCAAATGTTCTTTGGGTGATCCTCTTCCAAAGTTATGTTCGTGTGAGATTTGAATGAGAACTTGCTACAACCTTCAACTGAATTTAACTTGTTTTTAGAACATATCCGTACCTGTTATAGCTTACAACCATGTAATTTTCAACAGACAACTGATTACCACTCATGCTTAGATCATGTGTATACCAATATTGATGCCAGTGTAGGCATACACGAGACCATAAACTTGTATGGTTGCAGATACCTTTCTAATAGTACTAATTGTAAGATGTTTAAAACAAACTGTGTATTTTCTTTTCTTTCATTGATATAATTTTGTCACTGCATGTTTCTCCTCTGTCATCTGCTACAACATAACATCTGTTATCCTCATAATTTATTTTTTGTCCTCTGAAACTTGATGATATATTGAATATTCTTTATATTACATAGAAAAATATTTCCAATCCATCATACATGCATGACTTGTTTATTCTTTAGTTTCTTACTTATTTATAAAACAAGACCAAATGATTTTGACTTGCAACTCGGCTGTTGCATCTCTGATGCTTTCTCGATTTTTATTTGATTGATTTGCTCTTTCTGTTTGGGGATATGTAAAAGGTGGTCTCTTTCTCCTCTTTTAATATAATATTTGGGGTATTCACGGCCTCTATACATCTCTAGTTACCAATCGTAACTACTCGGCCATTCTCACTACCCTGCAAATAACCTCGTACGTACATAGTAGAAATTCTTCTTAAATTGTTTGCCGGAAGTTAAGTTAAGTTAAGCCGCAAAAAAATATAGTCCACGAAAATCAAATATGGAAGACATACTAAGTAAAATCTAATCATGCAAAACTAATTAAAACTTTAATTGAAATATAGAAAATTGTTTAAAATATAACTTTATCAAACTTTCATGTAACTGACATGTGAAAAGTAGTGCGATTTATACGCCTAATGCATACGAGGTTATTTGCAGGGTAGCGAGAATGGCCGAGTAGTTACGATTGCTCTAGTTACATATACTTAGGGACCGACCATTTAACTTGCAGGGGGGGGGGGGTTATGGTTTTTTGTTTCGTTCAGAATTTTTTTTTCGGACAACACGAGAGTTAGAATATTTATTTTTTTCCAGAATTTTACATTAGGTTATATGACAAAAACTGAATCAGATTATTATTTTTTTTTTCCTCCACCAAAATCAGAATATTTTTTTCAGCAACATTGGGAATCAGAATATTTTTTTTAGATAGAAGATAAGACAGTTTGGTGTGTATGTACTACTTTGAGTGAATTGACACCTAGCGGCAAATATGTCATATACACCTAGAACGAGAACAATTGTACCAGCATTATGTTATAATATTCCTTCTCGTTTGATGTGCAAAGAGCGTAGCACTCTCAAAACACCACAGGAGCCGCCTAGGTTATGATCATATGCTAGTTTGATTTATAGCTACCTATGCAATCAATGCATTATCACCACTGACGTTGTGAGTTCGAATCTCGTTGAAATGTCCGTGGTTTCCTCCACCAATAAAACTGACCGACACGATAAAACTGAAATATTGTTGAAAGTGGCGTTAAATACCATAACACTAACCATTTTAATGTGCAAAGAGCGTAGCACTCTCAAAATACGACACCTACTATGGTTTGCCATCAATCTTCCCACAATACCCTCATTGAGAGGATCTCTCCTATACGCTGACGCCCTGGTGTGATTGGCAGCTCTCTGTTTAGTCCGAGATTCCTCTGCCGTCCGACGACTTTTTTTTTTGCTAGAGCCACAACAACAAAAAAAGTCGTCGGACTGCAGAGGAATCTCGGACTATCTAGGTTGAGCTCTGCGAACCATTACCAGTATCCAAAAAAACAGGGGCCGTCGTGTTCGTGATCGTATGGTAGTTGAATTTACAACTACCTGTGCAATCAGTGCCTATCACCAATAGAGTTGTGTAGGGGCGGATCCAGGGGGGCGCTCCCCCCCCCCCCCCCCCCTAAAATTGGAAAAAATATGATTTTGTGGCGTAAAATCGTGATTTTTCACACGAAATACCCCAAAAATGTTCGCGCCTCCCTCCGCTCGGCCCAATTTTTTTAACTGCGCCCCCCCCCCCCCCCCCCCCTCAAACTTGAAATTCTGGATCCGCCCCTGTTGTGAGTTTGAATCCCGTTCAGGCCAGGTGTACTCCATACAACATTATGTTATGAACTTTGCTAGTGACTTGCAGCAGGTCGGTGGTTTTCTCATGATACTCCGGTTTCCACCACCAATAACAGCGACCGCCACGATATAACTGAAGTATTGTTGAAAGTGGCGTTAAACACGATAACCCTACCCTAACCATTACCAGTATCCAAAGATTGAAAAGAAAGATAAGCAATGCAATGACTGATATAATATATATATATATATATATATGTACCCAACAATGACTACCAAACGTCTTGAGATGAATCAATATAATTTTAGTCTTAATGAGTTAGACGTGGACAAGAGATTTGTAGAGCATCAATTTACATAATATTAGATCACACAACATTATATGGGAGATCTAATAACAACCAATAAAGGGTTCACGTTCAGTGATATATTCTCGTCAAATCATATTGCCGCTCATTAATTCATGGAAGTAAAGCTGAACTGATTTGGTTTTCCAAACTGCTTATCTTTCCGGAGCACCTGAGATCACCCCCGGTTTTTAGTGGGGTTTGTGTTGCTCGATCTTTAGTTTTATGGGTATGTTTTGTAGATCGTTGTTTGTCCTTTTGTATTTCTTTCTATAAATAAGAATACTTTATTGACCAATTAAGAACCCACAAGGGGCATAATATGGAATACATACATACAATGTACATAATAACAAGGAAATATTGATAATGTCATATAATTATATAAGCCACCAGTGCAATTTGTTTGAATATAAATATAGTTTTATTTCCAGTAAAATAAACTTTTAACAACTGTGTCAGTAGACCAGAGATGTGCAATCAATAATGATATTATTAATAAATAAGGAAAAAAATACATATATATTATATACACACTATATTTAACCTTTACCAACAATACAGACACAGCATGGCTGTCCCCTTCGTGACCAATGCACAAGGACAAGTATCAGTTATCCAAATCAGTGAAGTGGTCCCCAGAGGCAGGTGTTAAAGGGACCTTTGACCAAGCTGACCATAGTACATATTAGCAATATTAAAAAAAAACAAAAAAAACCACTTACTTTACATTTCTTTTATATGTATATAAATAATGTCCTCCTGGTATATATATACAAATAATGCCCTTATGAATATATGTAAAGAAATATAATATTAATAAACAAAATAAGGAGAGGAGACGGTTGCAATTGGGATCCCATTATCCGGTTTAATCCCATACATTTTTGTGCTTCTCCTAAGCCAGGGCCTGGATTTCCAACGTTATTTGTCGTGGTCTTTTTTGTGTTCAGTGAGTTAAGCTAAGATGAGAGGTGATTGTTTCTTTGGATTGTTTGCTTTGTTGATATTGGTGAAATGGTTGACTATTATTGAAATGTTCTTTTCATAAGTGATTGACTCTTCTATGAGTGGTTATCTCATTTGTAATGACTGACGCCGACGGTAACAAAGGAGATATGTACACGGCGCTTCTCTGTAATAAGTTCCATCATGTACGCTCATAACAGACTGGAACACCACACAATTTAAGGTCAGGTAGCAAGTAAACCAACAGGTCTACGCATGATAGCCTAAATCGGCCAAGATCACATATGCCTGAGAGAGATTGAACTTAGTTTAATTTTTTTTATTAATATTTAGAAACTATACATGTCATACGTATTACCACCAAATGTTTTCAAAAGTTATTGTGTAGCGGAAGTTAAACATCTATCGACCTGCGGATAGTACTAGTGATATCAAAGAGAGTGAATTAAAAGGGCGGCCATTTTAATATGAAACAAGAACTGCTTATCCTAAGTGGGATCCATGACGCTCATAATTTTTTTAATATATTTTAAACTTCGTCTTCTGTCTTGAGCTGACAACTGTTGCCTGTGTCTCTGGAATGTCCATACCAGATTGCGCCTTAGATTTTCTCTAATGTTTCTATATAATAAGGAAACTGCTGAATACACTTCTGTAGCAATGTTTTTTTTTTACGCCACGCACATTAGGTAAACTAAACGATAACATGTTTTTTTTTTTTATATTTTTCTCAGTAAATGGCTAGGTAATCGGGGCGAAACGACCCGGTACCAGGTAAGAAATGTGTTTTTATTAACTGAGTTCACATCGTGCAGTACGGTTCATTGCATTGTGGGAAAGGCAGTCTGGTTTTATGTATATATTTGTCACATGATTGTGTTGGAATTTCCCCCTGTATTTTTTTTTCGCGATTCGTGACCAAAATACGAAACCACTAAACTCGTATGGATGGGCACTGACATTAGCATAAACGACAGACTGAAAACATGCAGTGTATAGGGTCTGAACAATATTAGATAACTCTTCTAATTGCCTATACTAGATGCTGACTAGTGACAATAAGAGGGTCAATTGAGGTCATAAAACTTCAAATGCTTTGAGGAATATTTCATTAATACTATCTATAGAGGTTTATCCATTCGAGAACAAATAAATTATGAATTATGAATAGACGATTTAAATGATATGTACATGGATGGGAATGTACTACATACATTTTAAATTACAAATAAGGAAGACACAGATTCAATTTAAAGGGTTTACTAATGAAATAAATAATCATAAAAAATCAAAGTGAAATATGCATACTTAATGCTCCCTGGGGGGTTACACTAATGTCCTGAAAAGAA
The DNA here is from genome assembly GCA_963383655.1 of Bathymodiolus septemdierum. Lineage (NCBI taxonomy): Eukaryota > Metazoa > Mollusca > Bivalvia > Mytilida > Modiolidae > Bathymodiolus > Bathymodiolus septemdierum. The sequence continues at coordinate 44,648,948 of OY726525.1, forward strand.
CATAAAGGCCTATATCTTTTTTTATTATCCATTGGATTAAGTTCAAATTTAAAAATGTTAAATACATTAGCATATATTTAACGAATATTTAGAACAAAAATTACGATTACCCGATATTTTCCGTGAAATAGGTTCCTGAACCGGAATTGTATTCCGGCACAATCTATCCAGGTAATCCTAATTTTTCGTTATTATTACCTAATCCAGGTAATCGTAGCCAGTGCTACAGCATCTTTACTTTCTGAGTTTAAAATGTTAAATACATTAACATATATTTAACGAATATTTAAAAAAAAATTAAAAAAATTTTTTTGGGGGAAATAATTTGACCTGAAAATTGTCATGAAATGTCCTGAAATATCCCTTTTTTTTTTTTTTTTTATTAACCAATGGATTGAGTTCAAATTTGAAAATATTCCCCAGATAATTGATACCAATAGCAGCCAGACTATGTGAAAAAATGAACTTCATGATAATGACAAAATAAAATTTGAATGATATTTCAAAACTATTCACCTCTTTTATGTTAAATTTTCACAAGTTAAATATTACTTATAACAAATATATGACAATTTCAATTTATATGGGGTTGAAACACCGTTATGGAGGTTATGTAGAACCACAATCGGGCTTGTATGGAATTTGCAAATTATTTTTCATCCTTTTATCATTCATATAATCAGAAACAATCATCAAACAATAGAAAAATGTCCAGCTGTTTTGCAACAAATCAAAATAACAAAATTGTTGATTTTGAAAGACATTTACAGATTCCGTATATATTATCATAAGAAAAACTAATATGTTCTAGATTATCAAATTTATTTTGATTCGTTGACATGAAGTTCTTTTGTCCACGAACATATACTTTAAATGTTTAGCTGCATAAATTTACAGAGGATGACCATATTATACCACTAGAATGGATAGGAACGAACCTTATTGAGGAGGAACCATTTGTTACGGATGTTATGGAAACATACCAATGTCAAAAATCAAATTCTTGTAATATTGTTTTAATTGTTTTGACAAAGATTTGAGAAAAATTTGTGTCACAGGACAGTCAAAGAATAGATGTTCAATAGTTTCATCGTGAATTTTGCAAAATGTACATAAATTAGTATTCTTGAGCTTTATTTTATGTAAAAAGGAATTGGTAGGAATGATCCTGTGTAACAATTTAAATTGAAAATTTTGAAGAAATGAGTTTCTACAAGATTTTTTTAAAATAATAAAATATTTTGACCAATTTGTTATTTCACAATTAAGAAGTTTTTCCCATTTGGAAAATTTTTCTGTTTGTAAAGAAATGATTGCATTCACAAGACCTTTATAAACAAACCTAACATTTTTACTAGGAACTATTCTTTCTAAATAGGCATCCTTTTTACTAAGTATGTCGAAGTTTACATTTACACAGTTTTCCTTCAGATGATCTTTGATGTACTTGGGAACATTTGACACCAGACTATAGTACTTCAAAAAATTATTGGTATTCAGTTTATTTCTAGTCTGTTCAAAAGTATAAAAATTACCAGAATGTGGGTCAAAAAGATCACATAAATAAATGTTCTATCCATCTAATATAATAATTTAAATCAGTTACTGGTACAAAACTAAGGATATCAAGAGACAATAGTTCATTAGTATTCATCTTTGTATAAGGTTTTGCAAAATGATAGCTAGACAGAACATCTTTCCAAAAAGGATTTGTAAGCTTCATAGCAACTTCCTTTAGCTTTTCTTTCTGAAAAGTTAAAATTCTTTTACCGCCATAGCTTTGAAGATTGAATAATAATACTTTTTGCCAATCACCATCTAAATTGGAAAATAATCGTTTAATCCAACCTACTTTCAGATAAATATTAAATGATTGAAGATCTATCATTTTCAACCCCCCCTGATATATATCACCGATTAAAGTACTTCGCTTTATCTTATCTGACTTCCCGTTCCATATGAATTTATAAAAAAGTGAATTTAAATCATTTATTTTTGTCTGAGGTAAATTTGGTAGAGATGTCAGTAAATGAATTAGCTTTGGTAGTGCAAGAGTTTTTATAACTGTAATTTTACCAAGTAATCATCGCTATATTGGGTTTCAATCCACATTTACATTCCATCCAATTAAAGTATATTTGATGACATTTGATATTCACTCAGGCAGACATTATTGTGGCATTATCGAGAGCAAAATTCCTAAAATATATATAATACCTATTCTAAGATGACGTCCTTCTTTCGCTTTGTAAACAAACGAGCCATTTATCGATTGGGTATAATCTCATTAGCACATGCACCGGTGCATGTGACTGACTTTCCCGTTGTAAATGTACATGTTGATGAATTATCGTCTGCACGAATTTGGAAGCATAAATTGTGTGCGACATTGTCCCCAAACTTAAATACAAATTACCGTCTTCCAATCAAAGTATTCTATGTACCGTATTTGTACTCTTAGACATATCAGAATCAAAATAATTCATGGAAGCCAGAATGTAATGATTTATTTCTTAAATAAACCATCAATTAATTATAATGTGTAAGAGGATGCCATTAAATATAAGAAAAAGCTGACATTCTATATAATATACATCCACCATCAGATAATAAAACTTTGTACCATTAGAAGGGGCCGTCCTGGTCGTGATCGTATGGTAGTTGGAATTACAACTACCTGTGCAATCAGTTGTGAGTTCGAACCCCGTTCATGGCGAGGTGTACTCGATGCAACAATATGTCATAAAGTCTGTCAGTGACTTGCGACAGATCGGTGGTTTTCTCTGGGAACTCCGGTTTCTCCCACCATTAAAACTGACCGGTACGATATAGCTGAAATATTGTTGAAAGTGCCTTTAATTACCCTAACCCTAACCTTTCTTAATTTTAGTCACAGTTAGATCTTCAATAATGAGCATAACACATACCTAAAATGAGTTGGAAAATGCATGTTATGTTCTTTTGTGTGTAACCATATCGGTAGTGTTTGCGGGCTCGCCTCGAATTGGGCAGATCGTGGGTTCGAGCCCCGATCGGGTCAAAACAAAGACTATAGCAATTGGTATTTGTTGCTTCTCTGCTAAGCACACAGCATTAAGAAGAAAGAGCAAAGACTGGTTGGCTCTGAATCGGGATAATGTGTCAGAGTGGGGCGACATGTCTATCCATGGATTGTTATTTCAGTGAACAAGCGCTTTTAAAATCCAACTGAACATGGACTAGCACAAAGTGGACCTCATCATCATCTCATTGATAATTAACCTGTTCTCGCCATGAAATAGCTTACAAAGTGCCAATGTGACATTAAACAACAATCACTCACTCACTCACCCACTCAAATCATATGCATTCGTGAGTTTATTACTAAACCACGAGCGACTACATTTATATAATTGAACCTACACTTATGTGGTACTGTATGTCATTGAAATATAAAATAATCATAAATTTCAATAAACATTTTTTTTAATTTATTTCAGGGGCGTTTTTGATTCCATTCGTTATTTTTCTGTTTTTGGGAGGATTCCCGTTATACTTTTTAGAACTGTCAATGGGACAGTTTTCTGGAAAAAGCTACATTCACTTCTATGACGTATGTCCTATATTTAAAGGTAAGTAAAGTAAAAATGTATGTATACATCAATATGTTTTAATAGTGTTATCAATTGCAAAGTAGTGTTATGGCAGACATAATTTTTAAGTAACTTGCATGAATTATTATACCAATCTGAATGACATGAAGAAGAAAACAATACTTTATCATCAGGAAAGTCCAAAAATATAATAGCAAAGTCGTAGAAACAGGCAAAACCCTACAACCTTATGTATATATATATTAAGCAACACGAACCCGACAGAAAACGAGAGACGGTAAACTCAGGTGCTCCTGCTTCACTGGTGGCCCCCATCATGTTGATTTTGTTAAGCGATTAACAGAAATGACAATGATCAACACAACACACAAAATACATAATATTAGGTAACACAGACCCCAAAAAAACTGAGGGTGAACTCGTGTGCTCCAGAAAAGTAAACAGTTCCTGCTTCACCAGGGGTACCCATCGTGTTATCCTCTGATAAGCGATGAAGAAAGAAAATAAGAATTTATTTGCCTGTTTTGGATGAGACAGGAATTCATCCAAAACAAAAACTGTGTGGGTTGGAAACAAGAAGTATTCAGATCAAATTATTTGTCCAAATATGAAACTAAATTGGTCTCATGAAAACTTTAAGGTTTAGGGAATTGATTTTTCACTTGATTTAAACTGTATTACAGATATAAATTTTACCAAAAAAAATCAAGGAGGTTAAGGCAATACTAAAAAGTTGGCAGCATAGAAAACTGACATTACTTGGTAAAATTACAGTTATAAAAAACTCTTGCACTACCAAAGCTAATTCATTTACTGACATCTCTACCAAATTTACCTCAGACAAAAATAAATGATTTAAATTCACTTTTTTATAAATTCATATGGAACGGGAAGTCAGATAAGATAAAGCGAAGTACTTTAATCGGTGATATATATCAGAGGGGTTTGAAAATGATAGATCTTCAATCATTTAATATTTATCTGAAAGTAGGTTGGATTAAACGATTATTTTCCAATTTAGATGGTGATTGGCAAAAAGTATTATTATTCAATCTTCAAAGCTATGGCGGTAAAATCATTTTAACTTTTCAGAAAGAAAAGCTAAAGGAAGTTGCTATGAAGCTTACAAATCCTTTTTGGAAAGATGTTCTGTCTAGCTATCAATTAGCAAAACCTTATACAAAGATGAATACTAATGAACTATTGTCTCTTGATATCCTTAGTTTTGTACCAGTAACTGATTTAAATTATTATATTAGATGGATAGAACATAATGTGCAGTATTTATGTGATCTTATTGACCCACATTCTGGTAATTTTTATACTTTTGAACAGACTAGAAATAAACTGAATACCAATAATTTTTTGAAGACGTGTTAAATGTTCCCAAGTACATCAAATATCATCTGAAGGAAAACTGTGTAAATGTAAATTTCGACATACTTAGTAAAAAGGATGCCTATTTAGAAAAAATAGTTCATAGTAACAATGTTAGGTTTGTTTATAAAGGTCTTGTGAATGCAATCATTTCTTTACCAACAGAAAAATTTTCCAAATGGGAAAAACTTCTTAATTGTGAAATAACAAATTGATCAAAATATTTTATTATTTTAAGAAAATCTTGTAGAAACTCATATCTTCAAAATTTTCAATTTAAATTGTTACACCTACCAATTCCTTTTTACATAAAATAAAGCTCAAGAATACTAATTTATGTACATTTTGCAAAATTCATGATGAAACTATTGAACATCTATTCTTTGACTGTCCTGTGACACAAATTTTTCTCAGATCTTTGTCAAAACAATTAAAACAATATTACAAGAATTAGATTTTTGACAAAAAAGAATATTTCTTTGGTTTTGAGTCAGGGGATCTTCTTGTTAATTTGATTTCAATTATTGCAAAAAAATACATCTTCAAGTGCAAACTCAATGAACAAAGGCTAAATATTGTAGAATTTAAACATAAAATTATGTAGTACCATTCACTTGAACAATATATATCAAAGAAAAACAATACCATTTTAGCAATTGAAAAATGTGGACCCCCCCTTACAATATATTTTCAACTAATCATAATATTTTTTTTTTGTTTGATTCATATAGTGATGAGATTCTTTTTTCAGCTTTTTTGATTAAGTACAAAATGTTTTAAATATTTTAGAAAAACCAAATGGTAAGAGAGTGTGTGTGAAAGATGAATGAAAGTGTTTATTACTATTATATATTATTATTTCTTTATTTTGTTTATCAAAATGTAAAATCAATGTAGTCACAAAACTTATTTTTGAAAACTCCTGTCACACCCTAGTCAGGTGGTGATGTAAGGGAATTTATTAAATCCTGACTATAGGGGTAAAAAAAAAAAAAAAAAAAAAAAAAAAGGAATTCGGAATGAATAAATCAATCGAATATCTTCCGAAATGTTTGGAGATCGATAGCAAAGGGTAATCAGAAGTCGTAAATCGAAGATGGACAGTCAATATAATAACAAAAAGTAAACGGACACATAGAGAGAAAAAAAAGCTATGATACACAAGATACATGTACTACACTGCCACTAGAGACAAAATAATTCAGCATTATAAACCACAATAAGAAAAAAACGGGGCTTAATGTGGGTTCTCTGGGGGTGGGGGTTGTAAGCTATTTGTATTGAATCTTATTGAAGCACATATCTATTTTAGGTATTAGTTGGTGTCAACTCATACTGGCTGGACTAGCAAATATATACTACGTAGTAATTATTGAATGGCTGCTATACTACATTGGTTCCTCCTTTTTAAGCCCTTTACCATGGTCAAACTGTAATAATGAATGGAATAGTCCAAACTGTATCACAAGTAGAGGCGTTTTAAAAGGGAACAGTCTTTCCATGAATGCGTCTATTGCTTCAAACAACGATAGTGTGACTTATATGTTGAATACTACAACAAATATGTTGAATACTACAACAACTCTTATTGGCTATGGGAATGGAACAGCATACGTTACTGCACAAAAAGAGTTCTGGCAGTAAGTTATTTATAGATCAATAGAATGCTTCAAATTTAAAAACAGACCATCACAAAAACTGAGAACAACAATATATCTTATGCAAAAAAATTCATAACACGAATTATCCGAACTTCGCTGTGACAAGGTCGATGGGACCAAAAATTTTTCTTTGAGATATCTGAATATTTGAGTTAGCTAGAATAAGTTATTCAATGAAATGAAACAAACAAGAGTTCGAGATAACAAGGTTAGACTGTGACCTTTAAATGACAAAGGTCACCAAGTAATGGAATACCGGAAATGGAAGTACTTAATTTCTTCGTTAGAAGTTCACCTCTTCCATGCGTCATCCGGTATTTTGAATAATCAGCCTTTTTATATAATGATAAAATGATACACAAAAATACCATACTGTCGAAACAGTTTGGAAATCAATCGAAAAGTCGTAAGAGATTAATTCTCGCTTGAGATTTATGGATAGAAAAACAAATTGTCTGTCTTCTGAAACATGAAGAACCTTGAGTATGACACTCTTACAATATCATTTTGATTATTCCTGTTCCTCCTGGTATGCTGGTATATCTCAAGCTTTAGATTTGACCCTAAAAAAAAGTCGTCCCCGATATATCTCGGCCCAAAAAATCTCGACACTATTTTGATGCACTGAATGAGCGTGAAATTGGCAGATAATTTTCAGATTCGCAAGCATTCATGGCTGTGCCTGTTTCAATAGATGAAAAGAGCATCCTTACATTGTACTACAGTACACTCCAAAAAGTACACAAAAGTAAGTAAAATTTCTATTTCAATCATCCCAAGGATTTACATGATTTAAATATTAGATAATGTGGATTTTGCTTCGCTGGCACTACAGGTAGCACCTGTCTCATATTATATATTCTTTGTGTAATATTATTGTATTAGAAAAACTATGTAAAATTTATAAAGATTATTTATACGACAGTCCCACCTCCTGGTTAGTGTAATTGTAACTTTGCCATACATGTACAAACTTATTATGTTGTATATAACTTATAAGTGATAATGTCTCTGTAACTATGCATATATAAGCAATGTAATTTATATATGGTTGTAATAGTTTTATTGCCCTTCAAACAAATTTTTCTTCTTTCAATGTTTTTAAGCATCACAAATTTATTTTAAAAGAAATTGCATTTAATTCATAAGAAATAACAGCATGTTAAAATTCACAAATAAGATTGGGTAATATACATACCTGTCTTGAATATAAATTACTAGAGAACAATTTCGACAAAATAAGAAGTTGATCACACCAATGACAATATATTTGGCAAAAGCTCAAACTCTGATACACAAGAATGACAGTATTTAAATATATGTCTGATTTTGAACACATAGAATAGTCTGGCAAAGATAAATTTGTTATCGGGTTCCAAACCTTCCCATCTTAATATACAATGAAAATAAACAAATACCACACTATCGGACAGTTTCAAAATCCAATCGGAAAATTGGAAAAAGAGGGCAAAATTGATACCCGTAACACGCAAATGCATGATCACTGACTTTCCTGGCTAGGTGAGGCAATTCAATAATAAGTGAATACAGGGGGGTGAATGTACGTCATAATTGGAAGCCACTGTGTTCCGCTTGAAGGTAAGTTTTTACTTATAGCATTAGTTATTGTAAAGATAACATTAAATGTGATAGTGCGTCAAATGCCCCTTAATGTCCACTAAGAGACGGTGTGTCCATCGTTCAAAAACTTGTTGTCAAACTCTCAAACACTTCGACAACATTTTCGTTGTTTTTGACAACAAGTTTTTGAACGATGGCTATGCCGTTGCTTAGCGGAGATTTAGGGACAATTGACGCACTATCACATTTAATGTTATACTTACAATAACTAACGCTATAAGTAAATAGTTGCCTTTAAGCGGCACAAAAATGGCTTCCAATTATGACGTACATTCACCCCCTGGACTATGTCACTAAAAATGTAGGTATCAAATTCAGTGCGCAAAGCAATCCCTATGGAATTCCTAGATTTCCATAAACTAAGAAATGCTTGAAGATACAAAATGTGTAATCAGAAACTGTATATCGAAGAAGTAATATGTACATCAATCTGGGAAGGGGAGGGGGTCAAACTTGATGTCAGGGTCAAATTTGATATCAGAATACAACACCTCTCGGGTTTATAAATGTTGTCTAGTAATGGTATCATGATATGTCCTCTTATCTCTTAAAAGCTTCAGTAAAAGAGAATTAACACGACGGGTGCCATTAGTGGAGCAGGAACTGCTTACCCTTCCGGAACATCTCAGTTCACCTCCGGTTTTTAGTGGGATTCGTGTTACTCGATCTTTAGTTTGATATGTATGTTTTGTAGATCGTTGTTTGTCCTTTTGTACTTTTCTTTTGGCCATTGCGTTGTCTGTTCTTCTTCGATATACGGATTCTCATTGCCCCTTTGGTATCTTCAAACTCTTCTTATCCAAGGTATATGAATCATTATTGTCAACAGAACAAATAACCAAGGTAATAAAGGTTATCCAGAATTTCAAACGTGTCATAAACATTATTTCAAAAGCTGATAAGTACTAACGAAGAGACACCTTTATCGTAAACATTCTTATTTAATTTTGAAGGTTATATTTATGTAAATTAGGGTTTGCATATGTAGAAGGAATTAGCTGGGATGACCCAATCACACATTTGAGATCGGTAATGTTTACTATAAACAAACACGTTTTGAGCCTATATATGTGTTAAAATAAACGTTACAGAATACTGAAGGGGCAATCAACAATGTATAATCCAGAGAAACTGGCAATGTAGGGTACATAAGACGAAGAAAAACAAAACAAAAACACAACACAATAAGTGTTGGACACCACTATTCACAAATAAACACACATAGCGTAAAAATGTGCTTGATAATATGGTATATATTTACTAAAACATATAAATGAATTGACGATGAGCTTGAGGCTTATTTTCGCTTGCCACATGATGAACTTTTTGATTTCTAAAATCAAATCCGATATGTACCACGTGATCAAAACATGGACACTGTCTCCGACCAATGTACCCTAAAAAGTAATCCATAACGAACGCTGATTTTATTGATTGATTTAAGCTATTTTGTAGATATCACGATTATGGTTGATTCTAATATATATAAAAATCTGCGATGAGTTCGAACCTCGTTCAGGCGAGGCTTACTCGATACAACTTTATGTTATAAAGTTTGTCAGTGACTTGCGGCAGGTCGGTGGTTTTCTTCGGGTAATCCGATTTCCTCCACCAATAAATCTGACCGCCACGATATAGCTGAAATATTGTTGAAAGTGGCATTAAACACCATAACCATAACCCCCTAAAAGTCTGTGAAGTTAGATGAATTTTCCCTTTTCACTTGTGTAATGTTTTCATTATGTCATCACAACGTTTGATGGAATATTTCATATCAAACAACAAAACAAGCTTTTTCCAAAGATATCAAAAAGTTATTATGCTACATTAATTTGCATGTATAAGCCAATTTTTTGGCGATCCACAACTAATTAATCGTAGAATATAAAAATGTTTAAAGTCCAAATATGTCATTTTGTTTTGCAGACGAAAGGTTTTACAGATGTCTTCCGGTTTCGAAGAAATTGGACGGGTTAATCTTCCACTTGTGCTTTGTTTACTTGGAGCCTGGGTTTTAGTCTGTCTCTGTATAATAAAAGGAGTTCGTTCATCTGGTAAAGTAAGTTGTATGTTAATTATTCTGTATCATCTGTACTTTTAATAATCACAACAAGTAGTAAGTAGTACGAGAAAGGCAAATAAACGTTGGAGAATACCGAAGTGGCAATCAATATGAACAATCCAGAGAAACTGGCAACATTGGGTACACAAGACGAAGACAACCAAACACAGCATAGCACAATATGTGTTGGACACCACCATACACAAGACGAAGACCAACGAAGTAAAAACACAACACAATATGTGATAGACACCGGGCCACTATTCGTAAACAAACACAAATAACGTTAATAAGATATGAGTCCTCCTACAAACAACTGGAGGTAACGATGAATGGGAAATTAAGACAGTGAAATTAAAATCTGCATAGACAAGTGAAGTATAAAACTGTAAGCAAATGAAATATCGAAAGATCGGACAATAAGAATGAAAAACATAGATATCTAATTTAGTGCACGTTATACCTTTTTGAAGGAATCTTTATCTGGTACTCTCGCAGTCAAATAATTAGAAAAACAAACTATTTAAACGTCTTTATGAGGAGGAAAACTACAGGATCTAAACAGGACAGGCAATTTTAGATAATGTTGCCTACACCTGAAGGGGATGACTCTTAGTCTTAGTTTTTGAGAATTGTAAATTCCAATAACAAATACATCTATTAAACACTGACTACTGCATGGCTGGATGATACCATCTGGGACTAATAGTCCATCAGTAGAGGTATTAACCATGCTACAGTTTTAGTGGGGTTCGTGTTACTCGATCTTTAGTTTTATATGTATGTTTTGTAGATCGTTGTTTGTCCTTTTGTACATTTTCTTTTGGCTATTGTGTTGTCTGTTCTTCTTCGATTTACGGATTCCGATTACCCTTATGGTATCTTCAAATTCTTCTTAATGAGAATGTAGATATCTCATGTAGTCAAGTTTTGGCTATCCTGTTCTTGCTGCCAAAGACTTTTAAATTATTAGGGTTTTGAATATTTTGGGTTTGACCGTACCTGATTAAGGTTATTCCAGAAACGCAGTGTGCATTGAATTTTATATTTACATTTTTTTTATTAGTACACACGAACATTAAACAAAAGAGTTTATGCCTATCTGAAATACGTGTACATTATGTAGCTATTTATAGCCAAACAATATTCTATATTGTATAACCTTCAAAATAACATGTTTTACAATAATGTTTTCTGATTTGATTTGATTTTTGGTAGTTAATGCCATTTTCAGCAGTATTTCAGCTATATCATGGTGACCAATTTTAGTGGTGGAAGAAGCCGGAATACCCGGAAGGAACCACCGACCATGGGCAAGCAACTGGTAAACTTTATCACTTGCAGTTGCGAGTCGAGTGCACCCTTTTTTGTAATTTACAAAGCTGGACACGAACCCACGCCGTATTGGTGATAGGCTTGTATGAGTTGTTAGGTAATCCAACTACCTAACTCATTGAGCCACTCGGGCCCCCTACAACTACCTAACTCATTGAACCACCCAGGCCCCCTATAACTACCTAGCTCATTGAGCCACCCGGGCCCTTTAAGTTTTTCTGTAGTCTTTTCTATAAATAATACCAATTAATGGAACAGGATGTATAATACTTTACATATCTATTAGTCTGTTAGTATCATATTTATTCCTAAACCAGATTCCAAAACATTTTATCAACAAAAAATCAGACATTTTTCCAATAAATTAGAAGGGGGGTTTTGGGTTCGTAGAACTGGTTTAACTCTGCCACTTGTTTTGTTATTGAAGTGTCGGTACCAAGCCATAAGAGTGAGCGGTCATGTATTTATGTGTTAGGAGTATCGATTTTGCCTCTGTTTATATGATTTTTTTCTATTACATTTAGAACTGTTCCGACAGTGTTGTATATCTTATTTTTCAAAAATACCAATACTTTACAGAATATGTTTTTTTTTGTTTGTTTTGTCTGAAGGTAGTTTATGTTACAGTCACACTTCCATACATTCTGACCTTTATCTTACTTATCCGAGTTCTGATGTTGGACGGATCTGTGGATGGCATTGTAAAATTCATTAAACCAGACTTTAGCAAGCTGTTGACTTTTCAGGTATGTATTGATTGATTGATTGTTTGTTAACGTCAGCTGAGCACTATACCAGCTATATTCATGGCACTAAAACAGGTTCCAGTTGTTGTCAGTGACAGCTGTCAAACCTTAATATCCGAGAAATGTAGCGAGTTCAATATTTAACAAATTTTTTTTTAGTGTTAATTAAAGCCTGTGACACACTATCGCAAAAAAATTTAGCGAATTCAATATTTATCGACTTCCTGGTTGTAAATAAAAAAAAAAATCCAAATGAAAGCCTTTATATATAATAAACAGATCAAAGGTTACAAAAAATGTATATGACAGATCACACCTTTATAATTGAATTTTGTACCTGTAATCTATTTGATTATTGACTGTGCATTTTATGTTGTTATAAATAAAACAGATAAGACACTAATTACAATGTACTTTATTTACCTGTAATTTCTCTCTTGTCATCCAAGCCAACGATTTCACATCGTGAACACTTTTCAGTTTGACTTGTGGGTGTATTTACATGTATAACGGTAATTGACAAAGTTTTACTTAGGAAAGAAGTAAGACAAAAAGGTACAGACTAGGGAATATAAATATAAAAATATATTAAGGCAGTGTTCAATTTTGGCAGTTAATTTTTGGAGTGTGACATATTTTGGTGTGTTTAATCTTGGCACTTCGTATTTAGGGGCCAAAATAGGCCAAAATAAAACCATGACCAAAATTTCTCGATTTACGGTAGCTCAGACATGTGAGTAACATACTCGTTAAATCGATTTTGAAATGAAAAAATGTGAACGCAGCATTTCCATTTCTATGTGTATAAACATATAAACAGATCCTATGATACTATGTGTTCACGTGCAATTTTAACCAATTTCCGTCGCTATCTTTAACTAGATTAACACGACAGGTGCCACTACTGGAGCAGGAACTGTTTACCCTTCCGGAGCACCTCAGTTCACCCCCGGGTTTTGGTGGGGTTCGTGTTACTCGATCTTTAGTTTTATATGTATGTTTGTCATTTTGTACATTTTCCGTTGGCCATTGTGTTGTCTGTTCTTCTTCGATATACGGATTCTCATTGCCCCTGTGGTATCTTGAAACTCTTCTTAAATGTAACTACCACGGTACCATATATATATATATATATGACCCCGATATACGTCTCTTAAATGATTTTCAATATATATGTCATCAGATCTACACACAAAACTAAAATATGAATTTGATATTATCATAAATGTATTCTTTAAAAGTAGTGTCATGTCATATTAAAATTGTCTAATGATCACTTGTTACAGGAAACGATATCCACCATTCTACATTCAATAAATCCATTAAAGCAGCATCGTCGGTAACCCACGGTTGATTCCGATACGTTCCTCTCTCTCCATCATGTGTAATTGATAAAACATTGTGTGTACACATTCAAGTTTAAATACCAGAATTTTTATAAAATATAAGGAAGCTCTGTGTGATAGAGAGAGAGGAACGTATCGGAATCAACCTTGGGTTACCGACGATGGTGTAGCAGATGTTCGTTAACCTGTAAATGTAAATAGAGAATAAACACCAGCGACCACGAATGTCCCTATGTCATTAAGAAAAGTTTGAAGATACCAAAGGGGTAATCAGAAGCCATCAATAGAAGAAAGACAGACAATACAATAGACAAGAAAAAACGGACAAAAGGACAAACAACAATCTACAAAAAATTACACAGAAAACTAATAATCGAGCAACACGAACCCCACTAAAACCAGTGTTGAACTCAGGTGCTCTGGAAGGGTAAGTCGTTCCTGCTCTACTAGTGGCATCCATCGTGTTGCTCTTGTTACAGACCCGCTGACAATTTAACATTTGCGGATATCTGCCATCATTTATATTTATCATTTTCTTGAATGTGAATGTGTACAATCGTTTATCGGCGTTTAAGGTTAGGGTTATAATATTTTATGCCACTTTCAACAATATTTCAGTTATATTTTGGCGATCAGTTTTATTGGTGGAGGAAACCGGAGTACCCGGTGAAAACCAGTGATTTGTCGCAAGTTACTGACAAATTTTATCACATAATGTTGTATCGAGTACACCTCGTCATTAACGGGATTCAAACTCACAACTTTAATAGTGGTGATAGGCACTGATCGCACGGTTAGTTTTAAATCCAACTACCATACAACCACGACCACGATGACCCCCCTTTATCAGAGTTAGGCAAATTAGTATATATTGCTGTAATGAGTTTATTTATTTATAGCAGTCTATTGCTGTTTGAAGAATGTTTTATATATGTTATAGATTTGGATTGAAGCAGCCTTACAAGTAATTTTTTCTCTTGGTCCATGTTGGGGATCAGCAATTACATTGTCAAGCCTGAACAAATTTAAAAATAACTGTTTCAGGTAATATATTAATGGCAGTTACATCACATAGCGAATTATAAAATTGCTTGCTTGTTTGTTTATTTTTCGATAAAAGGCCACATCTGCTGTAAATATATAATTTTATAAAAACCACATTTATATTTAAATAGAAAATTAATTACTGTTTTAATTAATATTTAAATGATGATTATTGCCCTTTTTAATAGAACTAATCTAACTTCTGGGGTTGAGAGTTTATGGTGTTTAACGCCACTTTTTAACAATATTTCAGTTATATCGTGGCGGTCAGTTTTATTAGTGGAGGAAACCGGAGTACCCAGAGAAAACCACCGACCTGCCGCAAGTCACTGACAAACTTTATCACATAATGTTGTATCGAGTAAAGCTCACCTGAGCGGGATTCGAACATTAGAGGTGATAGCCACTGATTGCATAAGTAGTTGTAAATCCAACCACTATACGACTACGGTGACCCCTTATGACTTCTATGTTACAAAAAAGTATATTATGTATAAAGTTCAAGATTATGAGTCAGCGATATATACATCAATGCTGATCACCCAGTTAAATGTGGTGATATATTGGGAAACCACCTGGATGACAGCATTATTCCATAAGACGGAAGTTTATGCATACATAGCTAGTTTAATCCTGCCACCTTTTATTAGAGTGCACATACCAAGCCAGGAAAATGAATGGGTATGTATAAGCTGTATTACTATTAGGGTTATAAAAAGAAAGTTTAAGCTGTAATGATCAACAATTGCACCAATATCAACAAATCGAACAACCACCTTGCGCCTGTGATCTGAAACAACCGATCAATTTTGCGTCCGTTTCTATTAGATTTTAGAATTGGTTTAACGGTGTGTTACTTTTTTTTCCATTTTGTTTGTTCCGAACATATATCAAAACAAAAAATAACACACACCTGGCTACATACACTACATCATAGCAAAAAAGTATAAATGTAAGAAGAGTTTAAAGATACCAAAGGGGTAATTAGAATCCGTAAATCGAAAAAGAACAGACAGCACAAATCGAAAAAGGACAGACAACACAATGGCCAAAAGAAAAAGGACAACAGGACAAACAGCGATCTACAAAACATACACATAAAACTAAAGATCGAGTAAAACGAACCCCACTAAACACCGGGTGTGAACGCAGGTGCTCCAGAAGGGTAAGCATTTAATTTTCTTTCACTAGATACCCATAAATGCCTACTTAATACAGGTAGGGCTAATTTCGAAAAGTTGGAAAACCAAATCGTCAAAACATATTCACACAATAAACGCCATAGCAACCTAAATATGCTATGTTAAACTGTTTCCTACGTTCTCCCGTTTCTCCATTACAGAGACACTGTAATTATATGTTTGCTTGGAGAGGGAACCAGTATTTTAGCTGGTTTAACCATTTTTGGAGGCTTGGGATTTATTTCTAAATCGTTTGATTTGCCAATTGACTCAGTCGCAAAAGCAGGTATGTTCAATTTTAAATGTTTTGACTCTGGCTTATGACTTACATATACCATTTCAAATATGCACAGAATATCTCTTAATCTCTATGCAAAGGATTATGGGTATCCTACGTCAATCACCTTTACCTTTGCCACACTAATGGTTGATGCTTGAATAGTTATTTCTCATGGCAGATAAGCCACGCCTTCTTACTTTGTCTTTATACAAACATCGCGGGCAGACGACACAGTAGTCAAATCAAATGGCATACACTGGTAGTCCCGCAGTAAATGGGAGCAGACTATTTTCAATGTGTGGCAAGGGTTATAACTCAGTGTAGTGATACAGGACCAGCTATGATGTCTGTGGTGGGTAGCGAGGGTCTTTATGAGCATGATTTAATAGTTGCATTTACCAAATCAACCGAAGTCTACAATTAGGTTTATAATATTTACTCCCGACTGTACTTACATCTATTCGATATAACAAAATGTAATAAACAGTGTTTAGTAGCTTTCTCCGGAAACTCCGGTTTCCACCAATTAAAATTATATAACTGAAACATTGTTTATAGTGGCGTTAAATATCCATGGTCTGATCAAATAAAGCATGTATATTAATAGTATAGTCGTTGAATTAAGCAAATGTTTGGATGTCCATTTCATTTAAACAATTACAGAAAAGTTTGGAGATATCAAAGGGAGTATTCAGAAACCGTAAATCGAAGAAGGACATACAGCATGGACAATGTCATGGTCGGTACAAAAACAACAAGCAAAGGTCGACAAAACAAAAGATTAAACAGCACGAACACCACTGACATCCGGGTTTCTTGCTATTATGTAATATTATACAGTAGATTCCATAATATTCAAAATATCTATACAGCAATTAGTGTTTGTCTGACTATATAAAGGGTTCGTATATACTTTGAGTTTTTATGTCAAAGATCAAACCATGCCCACTGAGGCTACCAAAGGGATTGACACACAAATACAATATTTATATAAAAAAAAAGATATATATTTATATGTAACAGATGGTACATAATACTGTTAAATTGCAATACAGGTGCAATGTCTTCGAATGTGAGATTTATTTGTTTTCGGCACGAAAATGGTGGAAATGCTCTGTGAAGCTCCCATTTTCACTATTTCATGGCCTCAAACAAATAAATCTCCTATTTAACAAAAGCAACGTACCAATATTACTTAAGCATTAATACATCTAGTTCATTAAATTAGCATTCATATTTCTAAGAAAAATACTCAGGTAAAGGCATATTATATAAGCATTTATTATATAGTAATAAATATTTTCCTATTAATTTCAATGGAAAATTATCGTGCAATATATCCTTGTATTTGCACGCTAAGTAAAAATACTGATACAATGTATATTGCACTAGTTCAAATATGAATATTTGAAGTAGTTCAACATTCCACTTAAGTATAATAAAATACACAATATTTATATCCAAAATGCATACAAAATGCTTTAGGCATAAACTATTTATTACTATATAATAAAAGGGTTATTGCATGAACATTGGTGAATATTGTCCCTATCAATATATCATATTGCACTCGCAAACTCGTGCAATATGATGTACTGCTCGGGACAATATTCACCAATATTCATGCAATAACCCTATACTATAAAATATCTCTATGTACGTTAGTAATTTCATTATTTTCTTTTAGGTCCAATATATTGTGATATAAAGGCATATCAGCTCAGAACTTTTTTCTATTAAGTTTTTTATTCGGAGTTAAATGCATTTGTGATATAAACGTGTTGAATCAGTTACGATCATTTCCTTTAAGCTAAATACATTTTTATTTTGTCTTATTTTTTTTACAATTATTTTCAAGGTTTTTTTTATCATATTGTTTACAACCGAGACAGGAATTTATAGCAACGAAAAAAATACTTTGCTTACATTTCGTGTTTACATGAAGTCTTTAAAAGATGGCCGACATGCAGTTTCCACAGTTTCTAACTTTACAATTACCTCCCTTTATCATTCTGTCTTTTTATGTATAAAACTGCAAATATCTTTTCATAAAATGTTCATTTTTTATCAATGATATTTTCAAAAGTCATCTTTGCCACAAACCATGCATATAATCTTTCCATAACTAATTTTAATCCACATTTTTAATCATTGATCGATAATTTGTACATTTTCTCTTTGATTTTTAAACGCTATTATATCTATTGTCACACCTGATATTAAAAATATATTATAATACCTCACATTTTATAAATTAATACGATTGCTATAAATAGCACCACGTGACATTTTTTATTCGGTTATTTTTTTTTCTAATTCTCGACTGCCGTGGAATAAACCGTTATTGCCCTGGAGATAGCCCTATCCGTTCCGTCAAGGGGAGATAATGATTACATCATCAGTCGTCTGCAGAAAAAATGACTGCCGAAGGTTAATCATTTACTCGTCGAATGATGGTGGTTTTCTCTGGGTAATCTGTTTTCTTCAATAAAATTGTCTGCTGTGAGATTATACAAATGTGTATAAAGTGGCATTAAAACCCCAACAAGCAAATCAATAAAATTAGCAAGGTACATTGTAAATAAAGCAAATATTAAAAGGAAGTCTTCTGAAAGTCACATCTACAGTGGCTGAAATCAGATAAAATTGGCATATCAAGTTTGATTGATGTGGAGTTTCAAACGTTTGTTTCGGTATTACAAAACATTTACGGCCTGGTTAGGAGGTGGATATCCAGAATAATCAACCCACCAAGGTTAGTTAAATAACCTTTAATGGGTTGATAAATATACAATACATGTGCACTGTCAAAGCATATAGGTAATATGTGTATGAGGCTTAGAAACGGGGGAAAAGGCGAGGATTCGCTGAGCCTTTTTCCCACGTTTCGCGCCGAATACACATATTTACCTATATGCTTCGACAGTGCACATGTATTGTATTTATCCTCAATTTTAAATCGTAAATAAATGTTTACTGGACGATGATAAAAGTATTTGAAATAATTTTGTGTATGTATTTGAAAACAATATCCCCCGATGTGCCCTGATGTGGGCGGAGCTTACATTTGTATGTTCTATTTATAATTGACCGATATCAAAAAAAATATTGAGCGGGCTATATTGGTCGGTAAATGCTGTCATTGCAGGATAAATATGGATATCCACCTTCTAACAAGGCCGTAAATGTATAATATCACTGTTTTCTAATATGACGTTATAATGACGTCACATTACCAAATACTCGATAATCATACTATCATTCATATGTTTTGCTGGAAATGAACGTCTCATCGCTTCTCTCTAAGAAATCCATTCTCGCAAAAAAAATCAACGCTAATATATATTTATATAAAATAAAAAAAATCAAACATTGGCATAACATCATTTTTACAATATATCACATCATGATAATGAAGCAACATTTTATATGTTCCTAGCATACACTGACTTTTTCAGATAGTAAATTATACCTCTAAACTGTATTTGCTTTTTAAGAATAACTTTAATATACAAGGTCTAGTCTTCAATACGGTAGTAAAGAGTTCATAGATATATCTGAAAATGTCTCCGAAACAAAATAGTATAACTCTATAGTCAAATACGGATGCAAATTAATTCTAATAAAAATATATATGAAAACCGGAAATTGCCAGATTTAATAATTATTAGATAGTCACTAGTGAAATTAACAAACTTCGCCTATTTACACTCTCTTAACATAAAATATTACTACACGCCAAAATAATCCATGGAAAAAAATTAATTAAGTTATTAATTTTTAATCGATATCCACCTGTATCAACAATATGTCAACATGAATTAATTACATTCGATTAGCAATATATAAAAAAAAGTCACACGTGAATATATAACGTCATAAAAAAATTTACTTCCTCAAATGAATGACGTCATGACTAACACGTGAATATATAACGTCATAGAAAAATTTACTTCCTAAAATTTGTGACGTCATGGGTTGGTTATGGACATAAAATAATAACGATAGTTATCTGATTACGCAAGCCACAGACGAGTAATTATTTTAGTAACATCTTTGTACGCCTCTCAAGAACCTGCTTACTCGCTTGAATTTAACAAATGTTGTTGAAGAGCCTACACGGATTACACCTTCATCTGCAACATGTACGTATAGATCTACTGGTCACTAACAGACCAAATCTTATTCTAAATATTGCTGTATCATCAAACTTTTGTAGTGATCATTGTCCTCGGGTAAAACACAATAAAGGGCAATGCAGTGTTGCAGCAGAGCTGAAAATTCAAGTATTGTTATTCTTAAAAGCAACATGTTTTCTATGATCTATAATGTCTGAAGTTGGTATGATGTTAAGATTACTCAGAATTACTTGCTAGTTCTCTTTTTAATTAACATTTATTCACAAGATTATCATTACACCCTTAAATATAGTTACGGACACTACATGGTTTTTGTAGTGTCCGTAACCATATTTCCTGTTCTGCAGGTTTTATTCTGTCTACAATTGTTCATATTTTGACTTATTATAACTACTCTGTGTATTTTACATCTTCAAACATGAAAATATCAATCTTTTGACAGTGTTTTCTAGAAGATTTTTTACTGGTTACGGACCCTATAGATTTCTAATAGAGACATTTTTTGGACTTTGAAATACAAATAAACAAAATTTTAATCCAATATCCTACTGAAATAGATTTTTTATTAACTTGTTATATTTGATGAGTGGGAAACATAATTTTTTTGTATGTGTTTTATTATGTTTAAGCTTCACATAACAAATGGGAGACATTCTTGTCTAAAACTATATAACGAAACATACCTTTTGGATAAAGCCTGATAATTTCTCCAATTGATGTCCGATTTTCATGAATTTGGTATCAAATTAATCCTGATTAATTTTTCTAAAGATTTATATTAAAATAGTTTTGTTATTTTCCTATTTTGAAAAGTATATTTTGGTGAAAAAATAAACAAATTACAAGTGCAACAGCATAATACCTTATTTGTGCAAATTTTCCAGTAACTCTTTTGCCTGTTACTCAAAAACTATGAGAGATATCTTCTTGAAATTTTGCATGCAACTTCTGTGTTTCACCATCCAAAACATGATATTAGAGTGATACCTTTAAATTCAATAGAAGTATGTTAATATTGCACATAGCACACTGCTTTAGAATATGAGCGCTATATTGCTTTTCAGCCATCTGTAAGTGCTGATGTAAATGTCAAAGTTAATAAGCAGTTATGCTTTAAGAGAATAATTAAGAAATATGACCAAGCTGATTATGCATCTATGAATGATGAACTAAATATGATAGATTGGAATACCATATTCCACAATAAAACTATAAATGATAATTATTCCAATTTTCTATCCACCATTAACAGAGTGTGTGACAAACATATCCCCTCCAAAGTAGTAGTTATTAGACCTGATGATAAACCTTTTATGAACAGCTCCATTAGAAAAGCTATTCGTAAAAGAGATCGTATTCATTATAAAGTTAAATCCACAAATAGACCAGAACACTGGCTTCGGTACAGGCAAACACGAAATGATGTCATTAGTTTGGTTAGATTAGCTAAAGATGAATACAAGAAAAAGCTAACCTCACAACTAACAGATAAAACTATCCCCCCTGGTAAGTGGTGGTGTATAGCTGTATCGGTCTGTAAACTGAATAAATGTAAACAGTCTACACCCCCATTAAAACATGGAGGAAGAATTATTGTCCATCCATTGGAAAAATGTGAAATTATTAATCAATATTTCTCAAAAATCTCACATATAGAAGAAGAGCCTGATCTTCCAACAGAAAATATCAATCCAGTAAATACTTGTCCAGATTTTTTATAACTGAAGAGGAAGTAAAAGCATGATATTTTAAATGTACTAAACCCAGTGATCCAGATGGTGTTGCACCAAGGATTCTTAGACATGTATCTCAATCCATCATCAAGCCCCTAACCTTGTTATTTAACCAATCATTACAATGTGGTAGAATTCCCTATATTTGGAAATGATCACATGTAACACCTGTTTATAAAAATAAAGGTTGTACATCTGAGGTTTCCAATTTTCGCCCTATGTTTTATGCAAAATACTGGAAAAAATTATTGTAAAGCATATGTTTAATTATGTATGTGAACATAATATTATAACAGAACATCAGTCTGGATTTCAGCCCATTGATTCAACTGTCAATCAACTATTAAATATTTATCATACGATTATTAATAATCTAGATGTGGGCAAAGATGTTCGATTTGTGTTCTGCGACATATCCAAGGCCTTTGACAGAGTCTGGCACAAAGGTCTTATATATAAAGTAAAACGACTAGGAATTACAGGCAATTTACTCAGTTGGATAACTGACTATTTAGGAGATAGAAAACAAAAAGTAGTACATTAGGGTTTCTCGTCTGGTTGGGAAGAAGTAGATGCTGGGGTCCCCCAGGGGTCTGTATTGGGTCTGTTTTTATTCCTCTTATACATAAATGATATAACTTCATGACTTGCTTGTAATATAAAACTTTTTGCAGATGATACTTCTCTGTTTCTAATTATTGATGACGCAAATTATATAGAGACCTCAGAGATTTTATCAACAGACCTTAGTCGAATATATAATTGGTCTAGAGATTGGGCTATTAAATTTAATCCTAATAAAACTGAGTCTGTTTTATTTACAAGAAAAAATAATGTTGATTGCCCTAATGTATATTTTGGAAATCCAGACAACATAGTGACAGATGTGGAAATGCACTGTCACCTGGGTCTGGATTTCCAGATTAATTGTAAGTGGAAAAATCATATTACAAAAATATATGAAAAAACATGTGATAGACTAAAAATTCTTCGTATGCTAAGACATCAAGTGAGTCATAAAGTTTTAATTAATATATATCTTTCATTCATTCGACCTGTTCTAGAATATGCTGATATTGTTTGGGATAATTGTACTTTACATGAATCAAATTTATTAGAAAGTGTTCAAGTTGAGGCAGGTAGAATCATCACAGGATTAAGAATAATTAAATTCCTCTAAAACTAAATTATTTGAAGAACTTGGATGGGAGCCTCTATATAAAAGACGTGAGAAACATAAACTCATTTTAATGTTTAAAATTATAAATGGGCATACTTCAAATTATTTATCTGATCTTGTACAACCATATGCAGAAAATGTTCATAATTATAATTTGTGCCAACAAATTTCAAATGAAAACTTGCGACTTCCATATTGTAATACAGTTTCTTATAATAAAAGTTTCTTACCTAGTACTATTAGTCTGTGGAATGAACTACCTACCTCAACGAAAACTTGTCCTTCTGTGGAAACATTTAAAAAAAAGTTAAATTCTAACTTGAAGATCGAAAAGGTCCCTGAGTATTTCCATATAGGTAATCGGAAGGAAAATATTGCTCTGTGTCAGATTAGGAATGAAGCAAGTAATCTGAATCTACATCTTTATGATCACCACTTAACAGATAGAATTAATTGCCTTAATTGTGATTGCCCCTGCGAGATCCCAGCACACTTTTTCATACACTGTCCGGAATATAATAATCAGAGACAAACCTTAAAAAATACTTTTACTAAGCTAAATATAAATTTCAATTTACAAACTATATTGAATGGATGTGAAATGCTGCATGAGCTATCATCAGAATGAGGAATTAGTACTTAATATCAATACAATTATTTATTAAAAATAGTAAAAGGTTCTAACTGTCTTCAAATTACTACTTTCAAATGTACTTTTAGTTTTCCTTGTTGACAATTATATTCACTATTATTATATATTTGTATATTATCTTCTCTTCTTATTATTATAGTGTGACTTAATTTTAAGTCAATGCTCAGATCAAAATAATCTATTATTACCAGTATGATTTCTTTTCCTATAAATGCTACTTGAACATTTCGGCTCAATCATTTAGAACCTCTTATTGAGTAGCACATTACCTCAAGGTGAACAACATTAGGGTTAGACCATCTAACTTCCAGGGAGGGGGGGGGGGGGGGGGGGGGTATGGTTTTTTTTCTAAAAAAATATTCTGATTCCCAATGTTGCTGAAAAAAATATTCTGATTTTGGTGGAAGAAAAAAAAAATAATCTGATTCAGAGTTTTTGCTATATAACCTAATTTTAAATTCTGGAAAAAAATATCGGGCTTTGCGCGACAAAAAAAATAAATATTCTAACTCTCTAATTCTGAACGAAACAAAAAACCTCTGCAAGTTAAATGGTCGGCCCCTTATAGCAATTTCTTCTTATCCATTTCTTACACTAATTTTCCACTTGTATAATAATTGATTGAAATTATTTTTCTTTTTCCAGATTATTATGATAATTGATTTAAATTATGTTTCTTTTTCCAAATTACCTTTCAATAATAATGAAAATTAACTTCCAAAGTGAACAAATTGTTTTATTAATTTCTCTTAGCATTGTACTCACATTATATATTATATTAGAGTTACCTCTCTTTGATTGTATAATAATTATACACTCTGTTGTTGCTGTAGCCTTGTATGAGGAGAGGATATATATAGGCTTGCCCTGCTATCCAATCCTTTTCAGTACTTTTCTGAATAAAATATGTTTAAATTAATTAGTAACATCTTTTAAATTATTTTTTTTTTTAAATAAATATTCGATTCATACAGTCTTTACTGTTAATCTAAGTGAACTTTATACACATATATAGTATATCTAGGCCAAACGAATATATTTTTCAACAATGGTGTACATAATGGAAACACAGGGACAAGAAGGATAAAACAGTGGACAATAAGGACAATATCTCAGTTTCAAGATTGCAGACAACGTCTACAATTATTTGTTTTTTTTATTAAATATACAATATATATGTACATTGTTGGAGAATATTAAATTCATTAGAAACTGATAGAAAAGTGAAACTTTGGTGAGCTTTTTAAGCCTGTTTCGCAGCGAATGCAAATTAATTTGATATTAAAAGACAATGCACCTATATTGTGTTTATCCTGCAATATAAAAAAAAGTTCAAAACAATTTCTGCCAAGTTGTCAGAAAATAGCTGAAACAAGCGTAGTTCTAATCGTTTTTAATGGTGTCATCTGTGACGTCAGCGCTTATACTGTTACCGTTTCTTTCTGTTACTCTACATGAATCAGGTACCAGAAAGGCTTTATTAGGTCCATGACTAAATAAGTCTGGAGTTTATTTGACCCCTCAAAATGACACAATTGCAGGATAAACACATTTAATGGCTATGTTCTTTGAAAACAAAATCAGTGTTAGAGGAAACAGAGGGAGCAATCAAGAATGGACACATGCAACATTGGGTACAGAGAACAAAGACAATCAAAACACAGAAAACTAAAGATGTTAGAAAAGGGTAATTAATTCCTGATTCTTATAAGATACCCGACGTGTTACTCATTTTCAAGTCTGTTAAAAATCGTATTTGTGATAGAATAAAAAGGGAAAAGTCTGTTGCCATTTCAAAAATGGATATTTCATAGCTGTCAACCAGTTCGTGATAATGACCATGTAATATGTGTAGCGATGAATCCAACGTTGGAACAACGTATCCTTGTTTGAGTAGCTTTTGCATCAGCAGTGTTAAAGAATGCATTCTTAATGATGTTGAATTTATGTGATTTACTAATGTTTTGTTTGAATTATAGGCTGGCAAATTGACATTTTAGTGTTTCTGGCGGAGTCCCAGACATTTACAGCACTGAAATGATGTAAAGAGATAAAAATATATGTTGTCTTATTCAATTGAATAGAATACCATAAATAGTCACATTATTTATTTAAATTTTATCGGATACATGAAAGTAGTGAAGTGAGTGCAAAACGAGTCTTCGATTTACTCCATGCACACTGATAAGTGGAAGACTCTGTTTCAATGCCCATGGAGTATAACCTCTAGCCCTGTTAGACAATCGGAGCAGACAATTTTTAGATAGAGATGGAAATGAGTTGAGCTCCATTTTAATTCAGTTGTATTTCGTCAACTATAAAAGCTGTCCTGCTGAGATTATATCCAAATTTCTAACCAGAGGTTATACCCCATATTACTTATCTTGTTAAAAAATAAACATTCTTTGATATGATTTGGAAATGGAACAGAATAAATAGTCGCATGATATGTATTATTTTATTGATAAGACATGCATGCTATCCTGTCAATAAACAAACTGTTATAAAGAACTCACAGTTTTCTTCCTATGATATTAAGAGCTTACCAAATATAGTGACACATGTGTAGTTTGATATTCAATGCCAGTAAGATGTCATATGAATCTTAAAATTATGTGTGATTACAAATTATTTGATAAAATGGTCATTAACCAGTTGTTTTATATTGGTCCTGTTATACATTCCGTCGGCTAAATAAACAATTATGGCATCGGGATACTATGAACAAACTCAAACCCATAGCACGACCGATATCTAAAACAACTGGTTAATATGATTATAGTACAGTGGAACTTGTGCAATCCGACACACTGTGACATCCGACAAAAATGTATGGTCCCAAAGTATATCTGTAAACTAAAATATAACTTGAGTATTCTGACATCGTGTACAATGCGACACATTTATCCTTGGTGTGTCGGATTAGACATGTTCCACTGTATTGCTATTTTGTCAAGCTGAAAATATCTATTATTTCTTTAATAGCAGTAACTACATGAAAATTATATCGCTTTATATGTACTTAATATACAATGAGACATAAACCAAGGTTATTATTCATCATCATTAACGTACACCTACATATATAATAAAGACAAAATGCATTAGTTTAGATACAAATAACCTTTTTAAACACATGTTCTTCACTGATTGTGTTACATTCTTAACATGAAAAAATATGAATGGAATTTATTGTGGTATTTTTGTTTTGTTTTTTGATTTCATTGATATCACAATAAGTTCTTTCGAAGCGTTTCCATTCCGTCAAAGTTCCTAACATTCCTTGCGCACAACATAGCAAAAGTAGCATAGGACAAATCAAGTTTTCAGCAAATTTGACATAGCTAATTTACTATTTGCTTGTAATTTCGTGAGTATATGAGTATTTCAAAAGTGTTATTAGCTTTGTCAATTGGTGAAGATTTCTGTTGAACGAGAAATTGACCTACATTCCAACCACATCATGTTGCAGTATTGATTAAAATGTTGGAATTATGATGCAATGGAAACGACTTGAATTGGACGTATTGTATTATAATTAATATTATGAATAATGTATATTTTACAAGGACCAGCCCTGGCTTTTATTGTGTACCCAGAGGTCTTGCTTCAACTTCCTGGACAGAACGTATGGGCAGTAATGTTCTTTGTTATGTTGTTGACAGTAGGGCTGGATTCACAAGTATGTATCATGAATTTAAGTATAAGTACTTGTTTTTCACAGGACAAAATTTGATTTATTTGAAATGGAATTAGAATACACAATTAATCGATAAATAAATTGATCATTATTATGAGAAAAGTTTGACAACACCACAGGGGCAAATATAGGCTGTAAGTCAACGAATGGAAAACACAATAGGCAAAGAAAAGGGACAGAACGACAAACAATGGTCATAAAAAAATTACACAGAAAGCTAAAATTTGAGCAACGCGAACCCCACTAAAAATCCAGAGTGAACTCGGAAAGGTAAGCCGTTCCTGCTCCACTAGTGGCACCCGTCATTTTATTGTTAAGCAACACGAGCATCATCTGATATGGAAATCGTGTGTGTCGGACATTAGTATTCATAAAAGAACAAATTTTGAATAGTAAAACAGGAACCCAGTATAAAACCACAAATAAAAAGGGAGTAAATACGAACGCAGCATCTCTTTTACACAGAAATCGCATGTCACATCAAAACACAAACTAAATGCGACCAATTCAACTGCAGGACCCCAACTAAAAAATGGGGATCCGATCAATAGTCTGACGGTTCGATGGTCCGACGGTTCAATAGTCTAGTTATCACCTGACGAACGAGGCCATGTACTGTAAAATATGCTCCTGTCATATATAAGTTTTACCCCTTCATTATCCGTACGTACGTCTGTAGCAAACATTTCCGTCTAAGATATCCCAGCTATTACCGAAATGTATATGACTTAATAAATCAGAAGTTGTATCGCATTGGCAACACTACTCGGGTCTGTCGGCCTAGTATTTTCTGAAGTGACCGACTTAAGTAGTGCAATTTAAACGTCAAAAACATGAACATTTTCGTAAAAAAGATATCTCGACTTGATATGATTTTTGATATCGAGCTTGTACTATGTATGACTCCTATTTTCAGACCTGTGCCACACTTCTTGTTTGCCGACGGCAGGGAGCATCCGTGTCCTATGGACACGTTTGTCTTTTATTTGTATTTACTAACCATTAATTTAATCATTCATACGTCGGTGGTTATTTGGAGAAGTAACTACTCTGCCATACTCGCTGCTGTCAAATTACCTAATTTTCCATGCAACGGAAATTGTCGAGTAGTTACCATTGTGTCGGACCATCGAACTGTCGGACTATCGAACTGTCGGACTAAAGAGCTGTCGGACCACAACTACGCACTCAAAAAATGATAAGAACAACCCTCCATCAAGGAAATCATGAAAGGAACCAAAACCTCTGGAATGTCTCGTCAACTGAGAAATATATATACTCGAAATGTAGGTACTCTTGGGATGATGCTATATAAAAATGGAAAATCCACAATGGGAATCTTACAATCATCTCTTGTGTCGTAAAGTTTCGTTTTTTCCCGTATTTACTGTCAATTTCGAAGGGAAGGTCTATGTACATGTATGTAGCAGATCTAGGCGTCTTCGTGCTGTCCTTCATTTCAAATTCAATGTGATAGGTGCGAGCTACACAATCACCGAAATGTGAATTATGTGAAATTAAAGGACCGGGCTAGCAACTTTTCGTTTTTTTGAGAATGTTTTGCATGAAATCTGTTTCATACATCTAAAATAATAAATCGACCAGAGCAACGTTGGTCCCCATAGCAGTGGCGATGGTCTGTTGAAAAACATGTCCACCAAGCATAACAGATATCCGAAACTAGAGCATTTTAATGACATAAAAACACTTCTATCGTACATGGGGGTTATGGTACCTTCAACAATAGTTCAGTTATATCGTAGCGGTCAGTTTTATTGGTGGAGGAAACCGGAGAACCCAGTAAAAACCACAGACCTGTCGCAAGTGACCTGCAAACTTGATGTTGTATCGAGTACACCTCGCTATGGGCGTGATTCCATCTCACAGCGTTAGTCGTGGTAGTCACTGATTGTACATGGAATCTTTTGATTTTGAGCGTACTTGATGAAGCATATTCCAGAAATGCGTCGTGTGCACTAAATTTGATATCTATGTTTTTATTAGTTATAAATCCAAGTACCATACGATCACGACGATCCCCTGTCGTACATGAACTGGTGAGAGCATCAGACACAAATATTATACAAATAGTTCATGGCACTGAGGACCATTTGTCCCAACATGATATGAACGATTTTGGTCGATTTCCGGATTTTATATTATATTGGACCAAGCCTGGTCCAATATACTATATATTAGACCGGCTTTGCTTACAATGACAAATAATGCAAAAAAACGTAAGGTATAATATACATAAAATAATTATTACATATTGTAGTTTGCATGCTGTGAAAGTTTTATCACCTGCCTCTCGGATGTTTTCCCGACTCTTCGTAAAAGAAAGATGATCTTCGTTCCTCTCTTTTGTATTGCACACTTTCTACTTGGGATAATATTTTGTACAGAGGTATAATAATTATGAAAATGTTATATATTTATTTAATGTTTTAAAATATTCTATGAAATGAAATACATTTGTAGGGGTTGTGGGTTATTGTGTTTAATGCCACTTTCAACAATATTTCAGTTATATCGTGGCACCCAGTTTTATTGGTGCAAGAAAGGGAATACCCGGAGGAAACCACCGACCTGCTGCAAGTCACTGACAAACTTTATCACATAATGTTGTATGGAGTACACCTCGCCATCAGCGGGATTCGAATTTACAACTGTAGTTGTGATATGCACTGGTTGCTTAGGTAATTGTAAATCCAACTACCATACGATCATGACCACGACAGTCCCTTGATAATATTAATTATATTCTACATAAACATAATTGTAGAAAAAAAAACAATCTTAAAAATAATTATGACCTTCTGAACAAAAGTAGTTACAAATTGTTGTATATATTAATTGATGACATGATCAATGGAAAAAAAAACAGGTGGGCTGTTGGTAAAAATAATCTCTATTCAAGGGTAAAAATAATCTCTATTCAATGGAAGTAAAATTGGCTGGATATATACACCACAATATGTCTATATACATTTGTATTAATTGTATGTTTTAGTTTGTTACTAGAATTGTCATTAAATAGATAACCTGTTCTAATAATGTCCTCGACTAATCCGTTTGATCCTCATATGGCTTTATATTGGCACTCTGCTTCGCCTCGATCCAATACAGCCACACAGGATCAAATTGGCGATATTGGATATATGGAAATGTTAATCCAATATCATTATATTATTGACTTGTTATAGGGAGGCATATACCTCTACCAGATTGTTGATTGGTATATAGGTGCATTTTCCCTGCTTTTGATTGGATTTATCCATTGTGTAATATTTGGATGGATTTATGGTAAGATATTATTTAATATTTTAATATGTAGAGTTTGAAGATACCACGGGTGTAGAAGCCATAAATCGAAGGACGGACAGCAAGACAAAAAGATGAACAATGGCTGAATGGTCACCAAAACACTACACAGAAAACTAGAGATTGAGCAATACGAACTTCACTAAAAACTGGGGGAGAAACCATGTGCCCCGGAAGATTCGGCAGTTCCTGCTCCACTAGTGGCACATATCATATTACTGTTAATGAATATCATCTATGGAAATTGTGTTGGACATTTGTATGCTCAAATATTTACAAATGCCATAAAAAAAAGTGTGAATCCACAACAAAACAAATAGGAGTAAAGTCGAACCGAATATCGTTCTGTGCAAAATTCTTCTTAGCTTTTTATGCCAAAGGCTGAGGTAAATAAAAATTTTTCGCAAGTCAAATAAACATTTACATTTAACGAGTCAAAAGACAGTTGTCTGAGAAAGATACTCGTATTCCATAACAAACCTTTTACAAAAATACAGATATACAGTCAAACCTGCCCATGAGGTCACCTGTAGTAAAAGGTGATCGTGTCCTGTCATAGAATATTTAACATGAATTGAACCTCTTTTAAGAAGTCGCCTCTATCTAAAAACACTTTTAATTTGCCCCAAAGGTGACCTCTTCATACAGGTTTGACTGGAGTAAGCATGACATTATTATGGATACAGAAAATACTTTTGCCTTAAAGCTTCTGATATTCTTAAAACAAAAGATATTTTATGGTTTTTACTTGTATTTAGTCAACATTAACAATTAACAATTGAACCTGTTAAAAAATAGTTACACGTGACGCTATGTCCGGTGACTATCGTATTTCAAATACTGATTTCCGGTCAAATACGTTTGTTTTTATTGAAAGACAATGAGCAATTTTTTTCAGCCATACGATGACGAGAACAAGTTACATGTGATAAGATGACGATGATGTTCATTTTGTACTTGACATTTAACATGCCTATTTGCTCACTCATAATATTATGTGATAATGTTTGTCAGTGACTGGCGGCAGGTCAGTGGTTTTCTCCGGGTAATCCGGTTTTACGCCGCTAATAGAACTGACCGCCACGATATAACTGAAATATTGTTGAATGTGGCGTTAAGCACCATAACCCCTGTACACTCTTTTACACTTTATTTAATGACAGTATGTAAGTAATGATTAAATCAAGATTTATTTGTCTCATGTCAGATTTATATTTCAGGTGTTGATCAGGTGTCACGTGATCTGTATATGATGTCGGGTCGACATTTACCATTATTTCTGCGAATATCAATACGCTACATTACACCTGTAATTTTATTGGTAAGACTTTGATAATATTAATTAAAAAAAACAAAACAATAATTTAAAATGAAGGTAGCAATAGCGACACTATTTATATTTAGTGACCTTTTAAATTCGTTTCCGAGCTTTCATTCTCCGTTTTTCGTCATAAAATTAGAACTCAAGATGGAACATTTGGAGTCGTATTTGTTGGTTTTCTATTTGACTCGTTGTTTCTATGAGGATCTTCCAAAGTAAAATTTAATAACAAAATAATAATTTAATTTAATAAAAATGTTTGTTAGATTGACTGTCGAGTCATGAGATGCAATCTAATGTTAAAACAATGTACAACAACTTATTGTGCAAATGTATAACAAATGAAGAGAATATACATGTGCTTCTATATTTCAAAGACGATGGGCAAAGAATGAACACATTTTATTGTTTAGCGTTTGATCATATTGGTTAACATGTTGGGTATAAACAAAGAGATAAACAATAACGATGTAATCGAAAATACTATGAAATAGGAGAGAACAAAATAGGTAGAATATCGTCCTATAACATCATTTGACACCAATTGCTTTCTTAATTAATAGAGAAGTAAATATTGCATTTTGCAAAAGTGAAAATGTATATTAGAATCAGACAAGCCAATGATTAGACCGAATAATCGGTCTCTTGTGTGTCTATATTTGTCATTATATATTTCCTTTTTATTATTTGGACATTTTTTTTATTAGTTCACCTGGACTAAAGGTCCAGGTGAACTATTGCCATCACTTGGCGTCCGTCGTCTGTAAACTTTTCACATTTCAAGCTTCTTCTCCGAAACCACTTGGCTGATTGGAACCGAACTTAGCAGGAATGTTCCTTGGATGGTCCTCTACAAAGTTACTGTTTTTCGTTCCGGTCGGATATTCAATATGGCTGCCAGGGCCAATAATATGCTCTGATTGGCTGAAATTTCAAAGATCTTCTTCTCTGAAACTAATGAACTGACTGAATCCAAACTGTAAATGAATGATCATTGGAATGTCCTTTACCAAGTTACTGTTTTTTATGTCGATCAGAAATCCAAGATGGCCACCATCGCAATACATAGATTAACATTGGACCCTATGGGAAAATGTTCAAATGCCTTCTTCTCAGAAACTACAAATATGATTAAAGCCAAACTGTACATGAATGTTCATTGGATGGCCCTCTACAATCTTAAGGTTTTTTGTTCCGATATGAAATTCAAAATGGCGGCTACGGCAGGACTTAGTTTAACATTGGACCCTATGGGAAAAATGTTTCAAAATGCTTCTTCTCTGAAACCACTTGGACAGTTGAAACCAAACTGCCCAGGAATGATCATTGGAAGGTCCTCTACAAAGTTTCTGTTTTTTATGCCGATCGGAAATCCAAGATGGCCGCCACCGCAGGACATAGATTAACATTGGAACCTATGGGAAAATATTCAAATGCCTTCTTCTCAGAAACTACAAATATGATTAAAGCCAAACTGTACATGAATGTTCATTAGATGGTCCTCTACAAACTTTACGTTTTTTGTTCCGGTATGAAATTCAAAATGGAGGCTACGGCAGGACTTAGTTTAACATTGGACCCTATGAGAAAAATGTTTCAAAACGCTTCTTCTCTGAAACCACTTGGATAATTGAAACCAAACTGCCCAGGAATGATCATTGGAAGGTCCTCTACAAGGTGTGTGTTTTTTATGCCGATCGGAAATCCAAGATGGCCACCACCGCAGGACATAGATTTACATTGGACCCTATGGGAAGATGTTCAAATGCCTTCTTCTCAGAAACTACAAATATGATTAAAGCCAAACTGTACAAGAATGTTCATTGGATGGCCCTCTACAATCTTAAGTTTTTTTGTTCCGATATGAAATTCAAAATGGCGGCTACGGCAGGACTTAGTTTAACATTGGGCCCTATGGGAAAAATGTTTCAAAACGTTTCTTCTCTGAAACCACTTTGACAATTGAAACCAAACTGCCCAGGAATGATCATTGGAAGGTCCTCTACAAATATATGTTTTTTATGCCGATCGGAAATCCAAGATGGCCACCACGCAATACATAGATTAACATTGGAACCTATGGGAAAATGTTCAAATGCCTTCTTCTCAGAAACTACAAATATGATTAAAGCCAAACTGTACATGAATGTTCATTGGATGGTCCTCTACAAACTTTAAGGTTTTTTGTTTCGATAAGAAATTCAAAATGGCAGCTACGGCAGGACTTAGTTTAACATTGGACCCTATGGGAAAAATGTTTCAAAACGCTTCTTCTCTGAAACCACTTGGATAATTGAAACCAAACTGCCCATGAATGATCATTGGAAGGTCCTCTACAAGGTGTGTGTTTTTTATGCCGATCGGAAATCCAAGATGGCCACCACCGCAGGACATAGATTAACATTGGACCCTATGGGAAGATGTTCAAATACCTTTTTCTCAGAAACTACAAATATGATTAAAGCCAAACTATACATGAATGTTCATTGGATGGTCCTCTACAAACTGTACGTTTTTTGTTCCGATATGAAATTCAAAATGGCGGCTACGGCAGGACTTAGTTTAACATTGGACCCTATGGGGAAAATGTTTCAAAACGCATCTTCTCTGAAACCACTAGGACAGTTGAAACCAAACTGCCCAGGAATGATCATTGGAAGGTCCTCTACAAATATATGTTTTTTATGCCGATCGGAAATCCAAGATGGCCACCACCGCAATGCATAGATTAACATTGGACCCTATGGGAAAATGTTCAAATGCCTTCTTCTCAGAAACTACAAATATGATTAAAGCCAAACTGTACATGAATGTTCATTGGATGGTCCTCTACAAACTTTAGGTTTTTTGTTTCGATAAGAAATTCAAAATGGCAGCTACGGCAGGACTTAGTTTAACATTGGACCCTATGTGAAAAATGTTTCAAAACGCTTCTTCTCTGAAACCACTTGGATAATTGAAACCAAACTGCCTAGGAATGATCATTGGAAGGTCCTCTACAAAGTTTCTGTTTTTTTATGCCGATCGAAAATTCAAGATGGCCGCCACCGCAGGACATAGATTAACATTGGAACCTATGGGAAAATGTTCAAATGCCTTCTTCTCAGAAACTACAAATATGATTAAAGCCAAACTGTACATGAATGTTCATTGGATGGTCCTCTACAATCTTAAGGTTTTTTGTTCCGATATGAAATTCAAAATGGCGGCTACGGCAGGACTTAGTTTAACATTGGACCCTAACGGGAAAATGTTTCAAAATGCTTCTTCTCTGAAACCACTTGGACAGTTGAAACCAAACTGCCCAGGAATGATCATTGGAAGGTCCTCTACAAAGTTTCTGTTTTTTATGCCGATCGGAAATCCAAGATGGCCACCACCGCAGGACATAGATTAACATTGGCCCCTATGGGAAAATATTCAAATGCCTTCTTCTCAGAAACTACAAATATGATTAAAGCCAAACTATACATGAATGTTCATTGGATGGTCCTCTACAAACTGTACGTTTTTTGTTCCGATATGAAATTCAAAATGGCGGCTACGGCAGGACTTAGTTTAACATTGGAACCTATAGGAAAAATGTTTCAAAACGCTTCTTCTCTGAAACCACTTGGATAATTGAAACCAAACTGCCCAGGAATGATCATTGGAAGGTCCTCTACAAAGTTTCTGTTTTTTTATGCCGATCGGAAATTCAAGATGGCCACCACCGCAGGACATAGATTAACATTGGAACCTATGGGAAAATGTTCAAATGCCTTCTTCTCAGAAACTACAAATATGATTAAAGCCAAACTGTACATGAATGTTCATTGGATGGTCCTCTACAATCTTAAGGTTTTTTGTTCCGATATGAAATTCAAAATGGCGGCTACGGCAGGACTTAGTTTAACATTGGACCCTATGGGAAAAATGTTTCAACATGCTTCTTCTCTAAAACCACTTGAACAGTTGAAACCAAACTGCCCAGGAATGATCATTGGAAGGTCCTCTACAAAATATATGTTTTTTATGCCGATTGGAAATCCAAGATGGCCGCCACCGCAGGACATAGATTAACATTGGACCCTATGGGAAAATATTCAAATGCCTTCTTCTCAGAAACTACAAATATGATTAAAGCCAAACTGTACAAGAATGTTCATTAGATGGTCCTCTACAAACTTTACGTTTTTTGTTCCGGTATGAATTTCAAAATGGCGGCTACGGCAGGACTTAGTTTAACATTGGACCCTATGGGAAAAATGTTTCAAAACGCTTCTTCTCTGAAACCACTAGGATAATTGAAACCAAACTGCCCAGGAATGATCATTGGAAGGTCCTCTACAAGGTGTGTGTTTTTTATGCCGATCGGAAATCCAAGATGGCCACCACCGCAGGACATAGATTAACATTGGACCCTATGGGAAAATGTTCAAATGCCTTCTTCTCAGAAACTACAAATATGATTAAAGCCAAACTGTACATGAATGTTCATTGGATGGTCCTCTACAATCTGTACGTTTTTTGTTCTGATATGAAATTCAAAATGGCGGCTACGGCAGGACTTAGTTTAACATTGGACCCTATGGGAAAAATGTTTCAAAATGCTTCTTCTCTGAAACCACTTGGACAGTTGAAACCAAACTGCCCAGGAATGATCATTGGAAGGTCCTCTGTTTTTTATGCCGATCGGAAATCCAAGATGGCTGCCACCACAGGTCATAGTATTAACACAGAACCATATGGGGAAAATACAGAAATATATTCTTCTCTGAAGCTATTGCACTGATTGAACCTAAACTGTGCATCAATCATTGGAAGGTCCTTTACAAACTTTGTGTTTTTTATGTTGATCGTAATTCCAAGATGACTACCACTGCAGGACATAGTTTTTACATAGGACCAATTGGTTTTTTTTATTACCAGGTGAACGATACAGGCTCTTGAGAGCCTCTGGTTTATTTTATTTTTTTTTGAAACACAGACAGAAAGCACTACTATATAAAAGTAGTAGAAAGCATGCAATTTGTCTGCGCTGGAAATTCTGGGATTTCTCGAGTTTTGTGTAATGCAAACACCTACCGGTTTATTCATGAAGGATTATTCTTCAACTCTAGCCCTGCACTGAGACTCCCCTATATCCATTTTTATTTCTCTTCGCTTCAGTTACAATATAAAATTAATGGCATCCATTGAATGGCATTCATAAATATTTCAACCAATCAGATTGACTCTTATATTTTAGTGGTATGCCAGACAACTCGGCCCGCGGACAACTCTGACCGTAGTAAAGGAATAGTCGGACCGTATTATTGATATATATCCTCAATACGGTCCGAGTTGTCTTAACATACGGTCCGAGTAGTCTTGGACTACAGTCCGACTAGTCCTTTACTACAATCCGAGTTGTCCACGGACCGAGTTGTCTGGCATACCACTAAAATATAAGAGTCAATCTGATTGGTTGAAATATTTATGAATGCTATCAATTTTATATTGTAACTGAAGCGAAAAGAAATAAAAATAGATATAGGGGAGTCTCAAGGGGTATTTTTAAGTCCAGTGCAGGGCTAGAGTTGCAGAATAATCCTTCATGAATAGACCGGTAGGTGTTTGCATTACACAAAACTCGAGAAATCCCAGAATTTCCAGCGCATACAAATTGTATACTTTCTACTACTTTTATATAGTAGTGCTTTCTGTCTCTGTGTGTCAAAATAATAAAAAGGATATATATAATGACAAATATAGACACACAAGAGACAGATTATTCGGTCTAGCCAATGATGTGAGCTTATTTGAACGAATCAAATTTTTCATGCATTCGAGGAGAGCACGCAAACCATTACTCCACCGATGCAGTAACATTTTAGAAACATTAAATTGTTCTCATATTTGGGTCGTCGTGGTCGTGATCGTATGGATTAACAACAACCTGTGCAATCAGTACCTATCACCAAGTTGTGAGTTCGAATCCCATTCATCGGGAGGTGTAATTCACACTGTTATGTGATAAAGTTTGTCAGTGACTTGCAGCAGGTCAGAGGTTTTCTCCAGGTACTCCGGTTACCTCCACCAATAAAACTAGCCCCCACGTATAACTGAAATATTGTTGAAAGTGGCGTTAAATGCCATAACCATAACCCTAACCCTATTCTCAAATCATTAAATTTTGTTTCTGGAATAATCTTCATTTGGTATGCTCAAAGTCAAAAGATTGGATAACCACAAAATTTAAAAAGTCTTTTGGAGAAGGAAAACCAAAAAACATAAATTGGATAGCTTAAATCGACTAAATATTGTCACCTACATGTATGCCTGAGGGATGAAAATATTAGTTTTCATAATACATGTAATTAAATTATTTCGGAACTGGAAATTTCAATAATAAATATAACTACTAAAATACAATTTATGTCAATGCCGAAACACTAATAACTGGGATGTAGGTGTCTTAACATATAAAATTTCTTCACACCACGATTTAGCTGAAATACTGCTAAAGTTGGCATTAAGCACAAATCAATCAATTAATATAATTACTGGGCTTATATGTCATATTGTAATACTATACAATAAATAAACTAGCAACATAGGGTACACAAGACAAAGAAAAACACAATATGCGTTGTACATCACTGGAAACTTGTCCATTTTGTGTTTCAGATTCTCTTTGTGTCAGCTGTTATTTCTTACCAAGCACCGACGTATGATGGATACACCTATCCTGTCAGTGGCATTGTACTTGGTCTTATCATTGCCGCGATACCTGCGATACCTATTCTACTGGGACCTTTCTTTGTAGTTTATTTCGCGCAAGGAAATACACTGTTGAAGGTATGTTAAATATTTATTGGTAGGATAACCCGCATCTAGAGGGGTAGAGATGTATTCCTTTTGAGTTACAGTTCATCACACAGCTGAAGTACGCCTTTTTATGTTAATCTGTCATGTGACAGTGAAATGAAAACGGTAATACACGACCGTTTCTGTGATATTCACGGGCACCCATATTTCGTTTTCTTTCATTTTTACGTGGAAATATTATGAAAAGAAAGTTTAATCAGTAATGGTCATCAATTACACCAATACCACCAAAATATTTATTTTATTGATAAATATGTCTTGGAAAGTAACTTGCATGACCTCTTCATTTCACTGAGGAGAGAGGTTTGGTTCCGTAAAACTAGCTTAACTCTGCCACTTTTTAGTCCCCTACAGGCGAAACCCGAAGGGGACTATAGTTTTAGGTTCCGTCCGTCTGTTCGTCTGTACGTCCGTCACATTAAAATTTTAAGTTGTCCGGACTTTTTTTGACGTCCTTTGATATATTGACTTGATATTTGGTATGTGGCTATATCTAGATGAGTTACACTTTAAGTTCGAATTTCGTTCCGGTCGAATGATTTTTGGCTGAGTTATGGCCCTTGAACTTGTATTTTTTTTTCAAATTTTAAGTTGTCCGGACTTTTATTTGACGTCCTTTGAGATATTGACTTGTTATTTGGTAATGGCCCTTGAACTTGTATTTTAAAATTTAGTCACTGCAAGGTGATACTTCTAATATTTTAGGTCCTCTGATTTTTGCGGCGGGTAGGGGACAATGTATTGCTATGTGCAATACTCTCAGAATTCTTGTTATCTAAGTGCCTGTACCAAGGCAAGAAAATGAGCGGTCATGTATTTGTGTATTATGGTATCAATGTTGCCTCTTTCTAAAATTTTTAAATTTGATTTTGGAATTGTTCCAGCATGGTGGTATTTTCTATTTGTAAGACTTTGAAATTATGAAAATAAATATAAAACTATACTTATATAAAGATGAAAGACATAACTGTACAGGAATGCTATAGCTTTAAAACATTTGATTTCTCTACCCTCTACACAACTATTTCCCATTCAAAGATGAAATGCAGATTAAAAGGAATTGGTCCATTTAAAATAATAGTCAGCATAGATACAAATACCTTGTCCTAGAAAGGGACAAATCTTTTTTTGTAAAAATAACACTCTGATTCTACCAAGATGTTCTCTGAAACTAATATCATCAAAATGCTCGAGTTTTTGATTGATTTTGTTATGATTGGTGGACGTGTTTTTCAACAGTCGGCATACCTATGGGTACAAATTGTGCTCCTCTTCTCGCCGACATGTTCCTTTATTCATATGAGGCATACTTCATACAGGGGATTCTCAAGAAAAACGAAAAGAATCCATCCTGATCCTTTAATTTCATGTTCTGCTATAAAGATGATGTGCTTTCACTAAATAATTGCCGATTTTGTTGATCGCATCTATCCCATTGGGCTTGAAATAAATTTTTGGCCATTGTGTTGTCTGTCTTTCGATTTATGGATTCTGATTACACCTTTGGTATCTTCAAACTCTTCTTCTATATATATATATTCGTTAATCATGGAAATATTATACATGTACGCAGCAGTCATCTCAAAGGTGCACAACCTGATTTCGTCCTTGTTTAGTTTCAAGAAGAGTTTGAATATACCAAAGGGGCAACAGAAGCCGTACTCAAAGAAGGACAGAGAATACGGTGGCCAGACAAAAAGTAACACAAGAACAAACAACTATCTACAAAGCACTACATAGAAAACTAAGGATAGAGCAACATGAACCCGACTGAAAACCAGCAGTGTTTGGGCTTATATAAGATTTATGTGTATTGGGTGTATCGATTTTGCTTTTATTTCTACGATTTTTATTATACCCCCACTCATAGAGTGGGGGCTATATTGCAATCACCTTGTCGGTCCGTCCGTCCGTCCATTCACACTTTCGTAACAGATATCTCAGCTTCTACTGGAAGAAATGATTTTATATTTGATATATGGCAGGGTGACTTGTACCGTGTCTCCCCTTTCCAGGTTTACCGCGCATCTACTTCCTGTTTACAGTGCGACTTAGAATTTTTCATGTTTGCCATAATGAACATTTTCGTAACAGTTATCTCAGCTTCTACTGGAAGAAATGATTTTATATTTGATATATGGCTTTGGCATGGTGACTTGTACCGTGTCTCCCTTTCCAGGTTTACCGCACATCTACTTCCTGTTTACCGTGCGACTTACAAATGACAGAGTGGGGGTATTCTTAGCATGACGTAGCGTGCAACATCTTGTTGGACTTTGGAAGTGTTCTGAAGGTGTGGCATTTTTTGTTTGTATTTGTGTGGCATTTTTTGTTTGTTTGTATTTGTGTGTCATTTTTTGTTTTTGTATTTCATTTTATTACTGCAAATGTTTTTTTTTACCATTCTTGTGTCTACTCTAATAACAAATAATTGTTGTGTTTCAGAAAATCAAAATGGCATTAAAACCATCAATCAGATGGCTGCCAGCAGATAAGGAGTATCACCACATCTACAGAGGAGAAGAAAATGGAGATGTGTTATGTCACCACCTCTACAAAGAAGAAAAAAATGGAGATATGTTATGTCAAAACATCTGCAAAGAAGAAAGAAACGGAGCTTTGTTATGTGAAACTTGACATTAAATATAAATATTTATTCTAACATGGTTTTATATTCATATATTTATATATTTCCAAAATAGAAATATTCATGTTTGTAAAAATACTCAATAAACCATCATTAGTACATTTCCAATTTTATTATTTGTCCTTTCCGTTATTCTGACTAGAACTGATGTTATTTTGATCTCTCTAAGGGAAATAATTCATATAAATTAAAAAACGTATAATTTTAGAAAGTCAAGATGGAAGAATAATAATGCAAATTTATTTGTTGAAAATTTGAATGATGAAAATGTACATTATTTAGTTGAAAAGCTTGAAAATCTAGATGTAAATAATATTGATGTTGATACTGTAAATGATGTAGTATTGAATTGTAATTCAATTATAAAAAATGATGCTGATATGATTGTAGAATTCAAACCCAAGAAAAGAACTAGTGTTCGGTCGAAAAAATGTAAACCTTATTTTAATCAAGATTGTTATTTAAGACGTAAAGAATAGCGCAAATGTAGAAATCTTCACTGGAGATTAAAAAGTGCTGAAACAAAAGAAAATCTTATTGTTAGTAGTAGAGAATATAAGCGTATGCTTAACAGACAGTTTAGAGAATATCAGAAGTCTGTTATAGATAAACTGAAAAACTTGCGTAAATCTGATTCAAAAGTGTACTGGTCTTTTTTGAACAAATGTGATACAAAGGGTAACAAAGCTGTTAATAAAATTGCTATTGATGTATTACATGATCATTTAAAAAATGCTAATGCTCTTGATGAGGATGATGATAACGATATTGTATTTCCTACTAATATTACTGAATATAATCAGTCATCGACTTTAGCAGTGGCCCGGTGGCCCACGGCCAGTGAAAATTGATTCGGACCAGTGACTTTTGCCAAATTTTTTCAATAGAATCTATATTCTAATTTTGAAGTTTTCTGGCCAGTAAATTCGAAAGTCTAATATCGAAGACTATAATATTGAATTAAACCAAGATATTACTGAAGCTGAAGTATTATATGCTGTCAAGTCATTGAAAAATAATAAAGCATGTGGCAGTGATCTTATATTGAATGATTTTTTAAAACATGCTACAGTAAAGTTAATGCCTGTTTTTGTAAGAATATTTAATATTGCTTTTCACAGTGGTATTGTACCTGATAGTTGGTCAGAAGGTTATATATGTCCAATATATAAAAATAAAGGTAATCTAAATGATGTGGATAATTATCGTGGTATTACTATTTTAAGTTGTTATGGTAAATTATTTACTTGCATTTTGAATAATAGGCTTCATACATATTTAGAAAATTCTGGTTTAATGTGCAAAGAGCAAGCAGGGTTCAGAAAAGGTTATAGTACGACAGATCATATTTTTATTTTGAAATGCTTGATTGATTTATACTTGCATAGAGGTAGAAAATTGTATTGTGTATTTGTTGATTATCGCAAAGCTTTTGATGCTGTTAGAAGAGTATACTTATGGCAAAAACTGTTGAAATGTACCATTGATGGCAAAATGTTTAAGATTATAAAAAGTCTTGTGTGAGACAAGGTAACTCTTGTTCAAACTTCTTTCAATCAAATGTTGGCGTACGCCAAGGAGAAAATCTGTCACCTATATTGTTTGCCATTTTCTTAAATGACTTAGTTGAATTTATGTCACATGCATATAATGGTCTAGTTGATATGAGTACTGCAGCACGTCTTCTTGATACTGATGAAGTCGCTGTATATTTTCGTTTATATTTGTTACTGTATGCAGATGATACTGTAATTTTAGCTACAAGCCTCATTGAATGCTATGTATTTATATTTTCAAACCTGGAAACTGCAAGTAAATATATCTAAGACAAAAGTTGTAATATTTTCAAGATCTAGACTTAACACAAATGATATGAACTTTAAATATAATGGTGAAAGCCTAAATATTGGTAAAAATTTTCAATATCTTGGTATTATATTTTCATGTAAAGGTTCTTTTAGTGATGCGAAAGCACATCTTGTACAACAAGCAAGAAAGGCCATGTTCATAGTCTTAAGAAAGGCTAGGAAGTTGAATTTACCAATTGATATGCAATTAGAGCTATTTAAATACAATGTTTGTACTATTTTGTTATATGGTGCAGAAGTGTGGGGTTTTGAAAATTGTAATATAGAAAACTTTCATATGCAATTTTGTAAAACAATTTTGAAGGTTAAAAAAAGTACTCCTCATTGTATGACTTGTGGGGAATTGGGTAGGATACGATTAAATATTCTTATTAAAACTAGAATGGCAGGTTTCTGGCAGCGTATCGTGTGTGGTAAAAGAGAAAAAAAATCATATACTTTGTATTCTATATTGTATCAGCTTAGTAAAAGAGG
This sequence comes from Bathymodiolus septemdierum, assembly GCA_963383655.1. Lineage (NCBI taxonomy): Eukaryota > Metazoa > Mollusca > Bivalvia > Mytilida > Modiolidae > Bathymodiolus > Bathymodiolus septemdierum. The sequence goes on from OY726525.1 coordinate 44,693,104, forward strand.
TTTCTATCATTCTAAATGGTTGTTAGAAATTAAAAATATTTTATATGAATGTGGATTAAATGTGATGTGGGATGATCAAAGAATTGCTAAATCTGATTATATTAGTAAAAATGTCAAGAAATGTTTGAGTGATAAGTTTATACAGAACTGGAATGATAATATTATGAATTCTGCCAAATGTCTCAATTATAGAATATGCAAATCTAATTTCTGTTTTGAGCAATATTTATCAGTGTTGCCATCTGATTTAAGAATGTATTTATGTAAATTCCGTTGCCTTAGTAACAATTTACCCATTGAAATTGGCAAATTCTTTAATATTGATAGATCTGAAAGATATTTTAATCTCTGTAATGTTAAAGGACTTGGTGATGAGTTTCATTACTTATTCAAATGTACTTTTTTCAACAATGTTAGAGCTAAATTTTTACCTAGAAAGATATGTAATAACACAAATGTTTTAAAGTTTAAAGAACTGATGAATACATCAGATTTATTTACACTTACTGGCATTGTGAAATTTTGAAAAAATTGTTACTAAAACCTTTTAATACATGTACATGTGCTTAATCATGTTATTAATTTGTACTTCCTGTCACATATCAGTTTTCATTATATATACTATTATTGTATCTTTGTGCTCCATGTTGTTCGAATGTAAATATCTTCACACTTTTTATTGTTTGTTTAAATGTTGTACTAACATATACCCCATGTGGGGGCTTTAGTGAAATAAAATGTCTTCATATCTTCAGAATCAAATATGGGATGTGGAAAAGTGTCTAATAAGGTGTAAAACCACTAATTAATTTCTTTAGGATTTTCTATACTAATAGGTGTTTTTTCGAAGCTATACCTGGTCATTTTGTCTGAAGTTTACCTTTCCGACACCATATATTTTCTGAAACTTACAAAGATTTCTCTACGTTCTGTCAAAATATCATGAGATGTTTAAAGTCTTGCAGTGAAATGACATGCTCTGGGGCATCCCCTACTCTAAAAATAACAACGTCATTCCCGTAAATTCAGTATTAATAGGTCATGCATCAAGACCTCCATAAAGGATTAAAATACAACTAAATGCAACCAAATTTGGGCTCAAAATAATCCTTATATATTGACCTTCAATTATCAATTTTGTTTATGCCATTACATTTAATATTTTTCAAAATACAACAATTTGAAAAGGACTTTTTTCTTTAAAAGGGACTACTTTTATTTTCTAAGCTCTGATTGGTAAATTAGTGGTTTGATACCCATGTAAGATTTATTGTCAGTATACTTGCCAATCGCATTCGTTGCTAAAAATAGTGAAATAATCGACTATTAATATTTAGGGTGCTTATTTCAATTGCATTGCATATAAATAGAATTTCCATGTGCGACAATAAACTTATTATTTACTTTGTTATTGTTTTTATTATAAAGTACAATTGTACTTAAGCTAGAATATTTGTTTTTTCTTAGACAAAGACATTATCCGGACAGAAAACAATAGTACAACCCCAGAGTCAAGCAGGGGTGGTCGTGGTCGTATGGTAGTTTGATTTACAACTAGCTATGTAATCAGTGCATATCACCAATAATGTGAGTTCAAACCCCGTTCATGGTGAGGTGTACTCAATGCAGCATTATGTGATAAAGTTTATGAGTGACCTGCGGTAGGTCGGTGGTTTTCTTTGGGTACTTCGGTTTCCTCCATTAATAAAACTGACCGCCACTATTTAACTGAAATATTGTTGAAAGTGGCGTGAAACACCATAACACAGAAGCACACACACACACACCAAAGTCAAGCAAACAAACAAAAATGACTGCTCTATATTTTAACTATTATAACCTTGTTAGTATTCATGCACACTTGGATAATAGGAATTCCATTTGGTCAGGATCTGGTAACCTTTTTAGAGAACCAGGAATGTTTTCCCTGAAAGAAACTAAGGTTAGAATTTAGACATTAATATGAGTATTTACTCAAATGAAAATTTATTCTTTTAGGTGAAACCAGAAAGAAAGAGTGTTTACAAATAGGTCTTATTTGAGAACATGTTTTTCTCAACTAATGTATAGCACCTACAATTGGCAGTGGTTTTATTTTGGCGCTATTAGCGGATTTGACCAAATGCGCCAAATGTAAACACCACCAATATTTCATAAGTTAGGAGATATTGTAACCAAATATCTACTTGTATTTCTAGGTGAAGTCTCTTTGAAGAACTATATTGATAATAGAAAAAAACCGGTAATAAAATCGGCAATAAACAGTTATTTGTTTTCTTGGTAAAGTAGCATTCAAATTGACATTCAACAATCATCTGTTTTATTGTTAAATTAACATTGCAATCTGAACAAAGGGGGATTCATCAATTTATCAGGAAGATCAGTTTCATGAAATCAAAATTAAATATGAATCAAATGAAGTATTATCTCATTTTAAAGTAAATAGCTTGCTGTAGTCTGTTCACAATTAATATGAGTGGCTTGGAATCAGGATAAGGTGTCCGAATAGAGCAACATATCCACTGTGCACTGTTGTTTCAATGAACTAACACTATAAAAATCAAACTATTTGTGTTGATCTAGTACAAAGAGGACACCACTATTATTTCATAGCTGTAATTAGTTTTCACCATGCATGATATAGCTGGCGTTAAAGAACAGTATATATTTAATATGCTGTCATTTTATATCAATCAAGGGGCCATCGTCGTGATCGTATGGTAGTTGGATTTACAACTACGTGTGTAATCAGTGCCAATCACTAACTTGAGAGTTTGAATCCCGCACATAGCTAAGCATACTCGATACAACGTGTTGTGATAAATTTTGTCTGACTTGCGGCAGATCGATGGTTTTCTTCGGGTACTCCGGTTTCCTCCACCAATAAAACTGATCGCCAAGATATGACTGAAATATTGTTGAAAATGACACAATAACTCTTACCCTTAACATCTAGGCATATGTAACCTTAACTAACGTTGGCGATCTAGGCATATGTAACCTTAGCTAACGTTGGCGATCTAGGCATATGTAACCTTAGCTAACGTTGGCGATCTAGGCATATGTAACCTTAGCTAACGTTGGCGATCTAGGCATATGTAACCTCAGCTAACGTTGGCGACTTGGCATATGTAACCTTAGCTAACGTTGGCGATCTAGGCATATGTAACCTTAGCTAACGTTGGCGATCTAGGCATATGTAACCTTAGCTAACGTTGGCGATCTAGGCATATGTAACCTTAGCTAACGTTGGCGATCTAGTCATATGTAACCTTAGCTAACGTTGGCGATCTAGGCATATGTAACCTTAGCTAACGTTGGCGATCTAGGCATATGTAACCTTAGCTAACGTTGGCGATCTAGGCATATGTAACCTTAGCTAACGTTGGCGATCTAGGCATATGTAACCTTAGCTAACGTTGGCGATCTAGGCATATGTAACCTTAGCTAACGTTGGCGATATTGTTTAAGCCGTTATGTTTAGTTACTCTCAAAGATTTTAAAATTATTTGGTATTCCAATTTTTCAATTTTGAGCGTACCTAATGTAGATTATTCCAAAAACTTGTTGTGGGTACTAAATTAGATATCAGTATTTTTATTCCTATCACTGGGTCGATACCCCTGTATGTCGACCTTTAGTCCCAAAGGGCATTATCTCGCAGTAGTCAGTGTTTTGGTATACTGATATAGTATATTACTGTATATTTATAATTAAAATCTACAATTCTTGAATAATTTTATTATAAAAAAAAATACGAGCATAGGTGAACTTAGCCGATGTTGGCTAACCTGTTGAACCTTTATTTTTGTGTTTCAATATAGTCACTGGTCTTTGAATTACCTAGTGAAAGGATGCGATCTATATAGTGAAGCGTGAAATGAAAGGAATCAACTAGAATAAAAATGAAAAACAACAAATATCACACTGTCGGAACAATTCCAAAATCAAATATCAAAATCGCAGAAAGATTTCAGACAAAACAAGCAAACAAAAACATATTCTATAAAGTATTATTTTTTTTCAAAAACAAAATATTCGACACGATCGGAACAATTCCTAAATCAAATATTAAAATCGTAGAAAGATGCAAAATCGATACCCCTAACACATAAGAATAGCCGTGAATCTTATTCTTACAACAAATAATATTACGGATTAGATAATGAGAAACGAATAATTATTACCTGTAGATTAAATAAGTTGTAAGAATAGCCTCTACAGCCTATTCTTACAACAAAAAAGATAATGTTGTAATTAATCATATATATTTATTGTATTATATAGATCTATATACATTTCTTCATATGCACAACATATAATTTATCATCATAGAATAAAATATTACATAAAAACAATAAAATACAATTTTGATGATCGTAAAAAGCATGATAAAAGTTTTTTTTAGAAAACTTCTAAAAATCATCTAGAATGCTAGACGATTTTAAAAGTATGAAGTTTAAATTTTGATAAAATATCTGAAATATAAAAACAATGCAATGCAAAAAACGGTTAAAGCAAAAGTCCACAAATGATCACAAATGAATTTTACATTCTGATGCATTGCCTACAACACCAATAGGTTGATTTTGGCTGTTTTTTAAGGTTGGTACATTTTAGATGGAACCACACTCAACAGTAATCAAAGAAAATTGACTCTTTGACATGCAAGTCAATTTCACAAATTTTGCAGTCCCAGATTAAATTGTCATTTTTTTCTATGATCTTTCCACCCTTGCTTAGTGAAGTATTTTCGGACTCGTTCTATATTCACGTTTTCATCGGTTGCTTTGTTTGGTATGTGTCGCAGTAGAAGTAGCGAGTTCTGGTCGAGCAAGTTTTCGGAACCTAGATGTCCGTTTATATAATTGAACACAGTTCTTTTCCTCATACTCTTGAATTGCATTTTGTAATTCGTTAAAAGATGTGAAGAATTTGTCTTTGAAAGCACTATCCATTATGTCTCTATATATGTTTTCGTATTATTACAATACGTCCATTCTACAAATGTACTATCTTTTTGTGATTAAGTATGACGTGATATGTCAGTATTGTTCAACTAGACATGACTAAAAACCAATTACCCTTTCTCTTTATTATTGAAATAAAACAAAATCCAACTAACTTATTTAATCATTTTATTCATAAATCATATAAAAATACGTCTATTATATGGCTGTAATCATAAAATAATAATTTATATGAAAAAAGTTACAAATCGTAACGGAACCCAATGCAACTATATGTGATCGCTATTTTAAATAAAAATTCGTTTCCTCATTGAATGGATTCCGTAATATCATTTGTTGGAAGAATAAGATTGGCAATAAGATTCGCGGCTATTCTTACCACAATTTGTTGAAAATTGTTGTAAGAATAGACACTGTCATAAATATATGACTGCTCACTTTCCTGGCTTTGTACAGGTACTTCAGCATTCTCTATCCAGAGTTGTCGTTCCTGCTACGCTAGACTTAAGAAATAATTCATGGAAGCCATATGTATATATTGTTTTTACCACGGGTAGGCCTTTATGTCACGAAGTTTTAAAAAGCTGACAAAAACAATATGTAAAAACAATATATGCATATGGCTTCCATGAATTATTTCGATTCAATATGTAAAAATTGGTAAAATATCGTTATAAATTGTCGATGAAGTCATAAATTTAATCGGTCATAGATTAATATTATTTTTACCACGGGTTTGGACTCAAAGCGCTTGAAGGACGTCATATTAGAATCTAGAGTCTAGCATAGCAGGAACGACAACTCTGGATGGATGGTATTTCAGTAGAAGTGATTTTTTAAATGATTTTGTTCAAAATATATCTATTTTTGTTTAATGGACGACAAAAGCTTTTTATACTATGTACAAAAGACAAAAGATTAAACAATGATATTTGATATTTTATGCATTGGCGACTTTATAATCGATAATTCATTTAAAATAAAAATCGAACCGTCGCCATAAAATTTTGTTCATTTTATCACATTTATATCCTGTATATTAAAGTTTGTTTAACAACATCTTAGGGCCACTTACATCATATGCTAGAAATCTACATGTATGGTTGTAACACAATTCTACCTCAATGTTGTAAATATTAGAGAAAAATGTATATGTACAGTCAAACCTGTATTAAGAGGTCACATTTGGGACAAAGAATAAGTGGTCTTATAAGACAGGTGACCTCTTAACAGAAATTAAATTCTTATGACAGGACAAGATAAAGATGACATTTTAATACAGGCGACTGCTTGATTGAGGTTAGTTGCGGAACCGTAGCCCTTTATGGTCTTTTTTTTTTTTTTGGCGGACCATATACCGTATAACCGGTAATTTCTACGGTGTGAAATTTCCGCGATTTTGGTTTATAAAGATGACATTTAATTTTTGCGGATTTTTATTTCTGCGGACTGAAAATCTCGGCACCGAAAACAAATTTGTTTGTATTACAGGAAGCAACATCTGAAGCGATGTTACGATAAACAACTGGTGCACATTAGAGTGAACATTAGAAGTAAAAACATATTTAGTTCTTTATAAAGTTTTCAAACGTTACAACTTCTGAATACGCATTTGGTTAACTTCAAATTTGTCTTAAGAAACAATTGTTTCACTGTTTTCACGATCTATTTTGTTGACAGGAAATACGAAGTCAACAGTTGGATCGATATCGGTATAAACTTTGATATATTTCGGATGTATATTTTTAATGTCGACTTTTCATACTTTATCATATAACAATTTTTTTAAAGAATTATGATTTAGAAGAAATTGTTTTCAATATTTTAGTATAATGTAGACATATAATATAGGGCTACGGATTTCACCCTATCACAAAATTGCGGAACTGCGACGAAGAATTCGTCGCACCTTTCAACAATACTTTTCACAACAAAACGCTTTGTGAGAGCGGAGTCATGTGGATAACTCGCTTCGTTACATAATTTATCTATCGCTTTTCATATTTACTTACTTATTATTATTCATTTCTAGCTCATTATAATAAAAAATGTTTCAATATTGACTGATTTCACCTACTTAGTCCCGCCAACTTGTCTTTGTGGTATTCTCGCTTTGAAGTCACATGACTTTTGAGAGATGACTAACAGCAACACACGTGTTCGGCTTGTTTACGTTTTACCGGAGGTTTTGCACGGCGATTTTTTATCTGAAATAAAATATGTATTCAACCTAGAGGGAAATATTTTACATATATTAACCAGAAATGTTATTTTCTTCTATGATTATTCCAACTGAGGTGAACTCTCATTCAACATTTTCAAGTTTTTCATGTAAACAAACCGAACACGTGTTTTGGTGTTAGTCATCTCTCAAAAGTCAAGTGACCTCAAAGCGAGAATTCCACAAAGACAAGATGGCGGGACTAAGTAGGGGAAATCAGTTAATATTGAAACATTTTTTATTATAATGAGCTAGAAATGAATAATAATAAGTAAGTAAATATGAAAAGCGATAGATAAATATGTAGCGAAACGAGTTATCTACATGACTCCGCTCTCACAAAACGTTTTGTTGTGAAAATTACTGTTGAAAGGTGCGACGAATTCTTCGTCGCAGTTCCGCAATTTTGTGATAGGGTGAAATCCGTATGGTCCGCCAAGAAAAAAATAATAATAAAAAAAGGACCATAAAGGGCTACGATTCCACAGCTAGATAGAGGTGATCACATGGACAGGTTGCCCTATGTTGCCAGTTTCTCTGGAAAGTCCTTTTTGGATTATCCCTTTGGTAATATCTAACGTTCATTTAACTGTATTTGGATTAATAATGAAAGGTGACACATCAATCCTTAAATAGTTTAACTGTTTGAAAAATCTGGAACAACTACAATGTATCTAGAAACACATATTATTACATAAGGCTCTATTTTACTGTTTTTCTATTGGCCAGAAGCAATACACGTGACATTCCATTTTCTAACATATTGATTAGCAAAAAGCAATTTCTGTGCAATAAAAAATCACATTGCACTCTCGTGGCACTAGCCGCATCACAACTCGTAGTGATACTGGTTAACACAACAGGCTCGACCTGATACAAACTCTTGTACCACCACACTATGTATGTAATAGGTATTTATCTAACATTATAAAAGTTTACCTTTGAAATTAAAGAAAGCAGCATGGCTGATACAAGATGTTATATCACCACACTGTGGTGATAAAAGAATGGCGCGACGTGGTATATTGGTATATACCTTTACACATGATAATATATTTCATCTAATATTCTATAAGTTTTCCTTTGTAAATCAAGAAAGTAGTCTGTCTGATGCAAGATGTTGTATCACCACAGTATCACCACACTGTGGTGACAAATGAATGGCGCGACGTCGCACGAGATGTTCTGTGCGGATTACTTTTCATGACGTCATAGTATTGAAATGCTGGAAAAGACATCTCAATGTAGCAACGTGAACAAAGCGAGCACAACGTTTGCAACTCTAACCTTGAACCGGTAGGACACGCGGGGAATCGTTTATGGTGCAAAGAGATGGTTGTTTTTCGTAAAGATTTAAGATATTACCTCCACTTGTAAGTAATATGCACAAAAACATACTTCACGTGGTATTTTATGATGACTGAAACTTGTTCTGGTATAAACACACTCATGGACAGCAGTCATAAAGACTCGGGAACACTTTGCTCATTCTAATAAACTAATACCTTAATTCTACCCTATTCTACACTAATACACTCACGGGTCAAAAGTATTTCCCCACTAAGATATTTCCCTATATATTTCATATAAAACCACTTATTTTCATAACATTCTCATGAAGTCATTCCTTAACCGATTTTCATGAAATTTTCACCTTTAATGGTAGAATTATTAGTTTATTTTAATATCTTCATGTAATTTTTTCGAACTTTTATTTACAAGCATTTATGATTTAAACACAAATGTAAATTCTTGACGTCACAATTTTATATGATTATATAGTAAGATTTGGTGAAAAAATTAAACTTTGTTTTTAAATCAATTCTTAAGGGAAAGTAGAAATAAAATTATTTGAAAATTATACTAAGAAGAAACTATATTTATTTCTGCATTTAATGCTGAAAAATTTATGAAAATCAGATAAGGAATGACTTCAAGAGAATGTTTTGAAAATAAATGGTTTTATATGAAATATATAGGGAAATATCTTAGTGAGGAAATACTTTTGTCTGGTGAGTGTATGTAAACTACATACACTGGTTTGAGCACAAACCCTAGAATAAGGCATGTTTTGTGAAATGTATACTATATGCGTTGATGCCGGGTACTGCTGGAATTTTGCTACATATGAATGGGAAGTTGCCTATTGGAAAAGTGAAATCATCACGTTTGTCATAGAGTTTTGTTTTTAATCTTCATTCGTTGTCGATTTCAATGTAAGTGTCAGTAAAGTATAGATGAGATAATCATCGTATTGATAATTGTTCAGTGACAGAACATCATCTATATAACGGAAGCTGAAATTAAAGGCTTTGGCTAATTTATTATCTTTATTCTTCAACATTATTGATACCGAATATTCAATTATCGATTTTGTGGTTTTGCACGGTGTGATGTAGCCATGTATGGGGGTCTTTTTTTTTTCATTTACATGAAAATTATTGGAAGTTACAGCTGTCTTGACAAGTTAACAAAATAATGTGGACGGAATGAATTGAATTGAATTAACATTAAATAAAATGAAGGAAATCTCACTGCATTATGTTATTTACATGATTTTAAGCATAGTACAGTGTACATCAGGTAAGTTTTCTTTGTTTTTTATTTTAGTTTTTTTTTATTTATTTATTTATTTATTTATTTATTTATTTATTTATTTATTTATTAGTACAGTGTACATCTAGTAAGTTTTATTTATTTATTTATTTATTCATTTATTTATTCAATTATTTATTTATTTATTTATTTATTGTACGTGAAAAAGTTACCAAATTTACTCCCAGTTGTTTGTAGGAGGGCTCATATCTTATTGATGGGGGTTTGTGTTATGATGTTTAACGCCACTTTCAACAATAGTTCAGCTATATCGTGGAGGTCAGTTTTATTGATGGGGGAAACCGGTTCCCAGTACTCGGAGAAAACCACCGACTTGTCAAAAGTCACTGACAAACTTTATCACATAATGTTGTATCGCGTACACTTCGCCATGAGCGGGGTTCGAACTCACAATTTTATTGGTTATAAGCACTGATTGCATAAATAGTTGTAAATCCGACTACCATGCGATCACGACCACACCGGCCTTTATTTGTTTGTGGTGTCCAACACGTATTGACTATAGAGTAAAATTGACAGGTGTCTTATAAGAAGACAATATTAAGTATGTTTGATTCTGTTGTCGTTATTTAGACAATAAAATATATTTGAATTAAATTAACTGATTACCCTTCGCCGGTATTTTAATTCAACCCCGTATTTTGGTGGAGTCTGTGTAGCTCATCATTTTAGTTTTCTGTATTGTTATTATGTTTTTGTGTTGTGCTATCTCCATTCTGTGCTCAATGTTGTGTTGCGCTATCTCCATTCTGTGCTCAATGTTGTGTTGTGATATCTCCATTCTGTGCTCAATGTTGTGTTGTGCTATCTCCATTGTGTGCTCAATGTTGTGTTGTGCTATCTCCATTCTGTGCTCAATGTTGTGTTGTGCTATCTCCATTCTGTGCTCAATGTTGTGTTGTGCTATCTCCATTCTGTGCTCAATGTTGTGTTGTACTATCTCCATTCTGTGCTCAATGTTGTGTTGTGCTATCTCTATTCTGTGCTCAATGTTGTCAGTGTCTCTGCACTGTACATTCTTGATTGCCCCCTTTGGTTTTCCCTAACGTTTATCTAAGCTTAACCAATAGAAATAGAATTATATTATAGCTACTGTGAATTCATATTTATTCGTTACATGTACCACCAAACCACGAAATTCAATGCACCACGAAATGCATAATTTAAATTATGCTAAAGCGGTAGACTAAAGGACGAACTAAACAATAGACAAACATTTCATTCTCCATCAATCCACGAAAATTAACAGCAACGAATATAACTGACATCATAGTATTCTAAAAATCCTAAATAAATCCCGAGTAATTGAACCACGCAATAATTCACGAATACATATATATAGTTTTCTGCTACCAACTGATTCATGTAGAGCTACGGTAAGAAATGGTACCAGTATAAGCGAGCACTTCACATAGAACAACGTCAAAAACGATTTGAACGACGCCTTTTCTGCTCTTTTTAGACTATTTGACAGTTTATTTTTGACATTCCAAGATAAGCACAATATTCGCCAAATGCTAACTGTTTTACCTGTTCCAAATCTCGTACAAATAAATATATTTTCTGACAATGCACGTATATTGTCTATTTATTTCATTTAGTGAATGTCAGTTTTTTTATCCTGTACGAGTCCTATTTAAGCAGTCAAATTGCATTGACTAGATACATTGTTGTTATATACTGTCACTGACCGAAATATAGGTATTCTAGTACCACTATCACATGTTACCTGTTGCCTTCTGGGAACCTGGTTGTAAATCCAGTCCAATTCCTGTTGAAAATATCAAAAGAGGCAATTAAGGGATAACTGACATGTATAATTTTATTATTTAATTCAGAGCATAAACGTAGATGGATTAATGTGATTTTCCTGTAGGATAAACACAATATTAATGCAGTATCTAAAAATGTAATGTTTATGTATATTCGGTGCAAATTGGGAAAAGGTTCGGTGAACCTCTCCTTTATTCCATTTGCTATGCCTCAGAATCACAGCATTATATACACGGCACATGTGTAATAATCTTTACAGATGAATTGTGTAGTATACTATTCACCTCTCCGGTACTATTCACGTCTTAGCATAGGGAAAATTCCGAGAATATTGAATGTCCTTTACCGTGTTTCCTTCATGAATCAAGATAATTAAATATTATGCGAACATATATCGTGCATCCGGTGAATAGCACCGGAGAGGTGAATAGTTCATTACACAACTCACTAGTGAATATATTATTTATGAGCATGTCTTTTTGATAGGAAAACCTATACTTGGGTATAATAAAACGAAATATATATTTAATTATATTATCAAGATAAGTTTGAAGAAGCCAAAAATATAATGAGAAGACGCCAGTCGACGGACAAACAATACAATGGCCAACAAGAATAAATGGACAAAACAATGATCTACAAAACACAACGCAGAAAACTAAAGACCACGCAACACAAATCCCACTAAAAACCGACAGTCAATACATGTTTTCAAGAAGGGTCAGCAGTTCCTGCTCCACTAGTTGCACCCGTCCTGTTTTTCTAGCAAGACAAGTTTCCGTAAATACACCGAGAACATCGACAATGTCAAAGTTCAATACAAAAATGTCTATTACTCTAGGTTTTTAGTAAATCATTAACCAGGTGATGTAGTCGACATTTGAAATCCTACATCCTTTATTCATGTCGTGAATGGATTTCGCTATTCAACTTCTGCTTTAATTATCTTAAATATTACATGTATATTCCAGTCAAATTAAACGTAGGATTGAACATGGAGTGTCAACAAAGCTCTACCCTTAACCAAGATGTATTGGAATTTGGGCCACACCTTGCAGTTGACGGTAATACAAACATGATGTATGCAGACGGAGGAACATGTACTCACACCGTTCTCAACCAACAATCGTACTGGTGGACAGTCAATCTTGGATCGACGTATACAATTGACTATATAACTATTTATAACCGAGAAGATTGTTGTAGTGAGTATATATTTATTTACTTACAATGGAACCTGTCTAAACCGAACCCCCTTGGGACCAGCTTTGGTGTTTAGCATAGATACATGTTTGGCTTATACAAACTGAACCTCCTCGGGACCAGCTTTTGTGTCCAGAATAGACAAGTGTTTGGCTTAAGCAAACCGAATCCTCTTGGGACCAGTTTTTGTGTCCAGAATAGACAAGTGTTTGGCTTATACACGTGAATTTAATAAGGATTTCCTACATTGTGACTTTATGTAATGTTCAGTTTAATACAGGATTCTGTGTTTGTGCAGAGTTCAGTTTATACAGGATTCTGTGTTTGTGCAGGGTTCGGTTTATACAGGATTCTGTGTTTTTGCAGGGTTCGGTTTATACAGGATTCTGTGTTTTTGTAGGGTTCGGTTTATACAGGATTCTGTGTTTTTGCAGGGTTCGGTTTATACAGGATTCTGTGTTTTTGCAGGGTTCGGTTTATGCAGGATTCTGTATTTTTGCAGGGTTCGGTTTATACAGGATTCTGTGTTTTGCAGGATTCGGTTTATACAGGATTATGTGTTTTTGCAGGGTTCGGTTTATACAGGATTCTGTGTTTTTGCAGGGTTCGGTTTATGCAGGATTCTGTATTTTTGCCGGGTTCGGTTTATACAGTATTCTGTGTTTTTGCAGGGTTCGGTTTATACAGGATTCTGTGTTTTTGCAGGGTTCGGTTTATACAGGATTCTGTGTTTTTGCAGGGTTCGGTTTATACAGGATTCAGTGTTTTTGCAGGGTTCGGTTTATACAGGATTTTGTGTTTTTGCAGGGTTCGGTTTATACAGGATTCTTTGTTTTTGCAGGGTTCGGTTTATACAGGATTCTGTGGTTTTGCAGGGTTCGGTTTAGACATGTTTCACTGTATATGTCATCTACAAAGTCTCTGTACTTCGATTGAGAAGGGACGCTGTTGCAAGCATGTTATTTTATGGAGTACCCGAAGAAAACCACCGATCAGGCGTAAGTCACTTACAAACTTTATCACATAAGGTTCAAGCTCAGAACGTTTAGTGGTGATAGGCATTGATTGCTTAGGTAATTATAAATCCAACTGCCATACGATCATGACCACGACGACCCCTTTATGCATTGTTAATATATGGAACAACGAACAATGTTTGCTTTCCTATATTTTACATCATATATTCATGTCTCGAAGTCTTGATTAATATATTTATTATAAATGCACTTTATTTATTTATTCACATTATATATTAAATAAAAAGAAACACAAACAAAAATGACACACTGTCGTAACAGTTCAAAATCCAATCCAAAAAATAGCAGAAAGAGGCCAAATCGACACCTTTAATATACAAATACATATACGCTTAATTTCTTTGCTTGGAACAAGCACTTAAAAATAGCTTTATGAAATAGGATAGGCAAAATAATGTAGGTAAACATTATATCTTTATTACAAAATATTTAAAGAAACCAAAAAATAAAACCGATGCGATTTTCGAAAGGGTAAGATGCTTCATTCATATTACATATTGTAATCGTGACATAAGATGTGAGCATAAATTGCTACTTATTTGACATGAGATATGAGCATGAATTGTTACTTATTTGCCATGAGATATGAGCATAAATTGCTACTTATTTTCCATGTGAATATGAGCATAAATTGTTCCTTACTTGACATGAGAAATGAGCATAAATTGCTGCTTATTTTCCATGTGATATGAGCATAAATGCTACTTATTTGCCACGAAATATCAGCATAAATTGTTCTTTACTTGAAATGAGATATGAGCATACATTGCTATTTATTTGCCATGAGATATCAGCATACATTGTTACTTATATGACATGAGAAATGAGCAAAAACTATGACGACTTTTCCATTTTCAGTGGAGCGCCTGTCGAATTATTACATACATACTTACATCACCAGTAATGCCACATGGGCTGACTATGACGCTGGTCCAGGTGAACTCTGCTATTATCACGATGGGTTTTCTCCCCTGGTGTTAACTATTGCCTGTAGCACGAGCCTTCAGGGCCAATATGTAAAGATACTCCAAACAGACCCTCTACCTTTGATTTACAACAATGCCTTGACCCTTTGTGAAGTTGAAATCTATGGTTCAACAGAAATACAAGGAATGACGAGACGAAGTATGTATGAACAAACAAACAAACAAACAAACAAACAAACAAATTAAGCAAGAAATACCACATTGTGGGAACAATTCCAAATTCTAATCGAAAACTTGTAGAAACAGGGTTAAATTCAACACCCCTATACACGATCGTTCTCTTTCTTGGTTTGATACAGGCCCTTCAGACGGGATTAATCTAGTCGTATGGGCCCAAACATCCGCTCTTAGTAAATTAATTAAATAAAAAAAGCAAGAAATACTACATTGTGGAACAATTCCAAGATATAATAAAAATTCTACATAAAAATCGCAGAAACAGAGGCAACATTGACACCTCTAACATACATATCCATAGCTGCCCGCGTTTCTAGCATGACATAGGTCTTTCAATATTAAAAAGTAGCGGGGTCAAACTAGTTTTATGGGCCCAAATGTTCACTCATACCTAAATGATGCGATTATGGAAATGTCTTTCACGCATGAGTAAAGTGCCAAACATTTCTCATATCACTGGGTGAGCAGTGTTGTTTTAAAAAGACCGTAATTGTATGAGTGTTCAACACCTGATTAAGCTTATTGCCAAGTTTGTGTAGATAATAAGATGGAAGCAAAATAAATTAAACAACGGGACATACCACAAAAAAGAACGAAAACAAAACGATTATTTCGATAGGTTGAGATGTTCCATTCATATTGCATCTTGTAATCGTTGAGCCTTAGTTAAGATGTCGGTTCATAGTAGACACCGGTATTGGGTATGAGCGATGAAATGTTGAAATCCTTTTGGAGTAGATGACATACATGCATATATGTATTGCCGTTAAAGATCGAATTGCCAAGAGGGAGTTTACGATCCCATTAACTGGTAGCATGAGTTCCGTGTTGTGATGTCCGTTACGATTTCTGCATAAAACCATGTTCGGTTCATCTTTACTTTCAGTTTTTTGTAGGAGGACGCATGTCTTATTTACGTTATTTGTGTTTGTTTGCGCATAGCGATGTCCAACATATATTGTGTTGTGTTTTTATTTTATTTTTCGTCGTCTTGTTTACCCTATGTCGCCAGTTTCTCTGGATTGTCCTTTTTTGATTGCCCCTGCAGTATTCCCTTATGATTATTTGTGCATGTCAGAACCTGGATTTCAAAATGTCATTTTGTGTTCAATGATTTGAGCTGAAAGATGGACGCATGAATAACCTTCATCAGTACACTTATATTCAAGGGATTGGTAATCCAAACAAATTAAAGGTCTTTGGGAGCAAATAAACCAAAGGGTCTAAAAAGGACAGCCAAAATCAGCTACGGTCATCTATCTCTGAAGGAGGAAGCTTAGTTTTATTAATAATTACATTATTTTGGAACCGTATATTTCAATAACAAATATATCTGATAAACCATGTCAGTTCCGAGACACTGACTACTGGGCGGGTGATACTCTCGGGGACTAATAGTCCACTAGCAGAAGTATCGACCCAGTGATAATAATACAAATTTAGATATCGAACATAGTACGCAGGATGCATTCCTGTAATAAACTTCATTAAGCTTTCTTTTCACAATTCCTTAATGTAAATCTAATTTTCGTCATATGACAGAATCAAATTTACAGATAAACATTAGATAAAGAAGTTGGTGTCAACGAGAGAAATGTGTATTCCCCTTATCAGACAATCTAATTAAAGTTATAATTTTGTTATACTCTAGTGTCTAACGGCATCCAGTATGGAGCACGTCAGGGTTTATATTCTCATTCGACCAATCAGCGATGAACCTACTAAATCTTTAGGTACCAAAACCGAGTACATGCTAAGAGATGTTGCCCGATTGGTCAATATATAAAACTGTCTTACATATGATTAGACGGTCAATATGAATGAAATATAACATGAAATGACCGCAAGCAGATTGCTGCTAGATATTTGTGCATTGTGATGGCTATATTTCTTTAAATACAACACGTATCTAATTTTAATTAGATTACATTTTAGAAGTACTGATAATTGGGAAAATCTGTGGAGCAGCATGTCTATTAATTTTGATAAAGTTTACCCATGCTTTGTATTAAACATTTTATTTAAAGCTTATCAATCAATTTAGAACTTATAAAGAGTTTGAAGGTACCAAATGGAGATTTCAGAAACCTGCAAATCGAAGTAGGACAGACAATAAAATGGCCAAAAAGGATAAAAAGATACACAATGATTTACAAAATACTAAAGTTTGAACAACACGAATCCCACTAAAGACAATGAAATGAACTGGTGTGCTCCGGAAGGGTAGGTAGTTCCTGCTCCGCTAGTTACACCCGTCCCGATACTGTATACGTAAATAAATACAAATAAAATAAATAAATAAACGTTATAGAAACATGAAGGGGCAATCAAAAATGAACCATCCAGAGACATTGATAATATTGGGCACAGAAGACACAGGACGAAGTCAAACAAAACACAGAAATACAACACAGAAAGCTGAAAAGATGAGCAACACGGAACCCTCCAAAACTTGGAGGTGAACCCAGTTATTCGCGAAGGGTAAGCAGTTCCTGCCTCTGAAACATGAACCTCTAACAAAACAAATAACTATATATATCAATATTACCATGACAAAATGGACTGTTTAATTATCTATGATAATTTGCTTACAGATCACTTTTGCAAAATGTTCAATAGGACATCAGGACAATATTTGATAGTCCATCATGATTCTAAATCAGCAGTACACTGTTCTAGTCTTTGTCAACATACTGAAGGCTGTTTGGGATTTGATTACACAATGGAAGGAGCATGTTCACTAGCACAGACAAATATGAAAAATGATTCCGTGGATCCACTGATATCATATTATATGAGATGCTGAACTAAGATCAGTTTGAAGGTTATTTTCCCATCCACATTCCACATTCTTTAGCTTTAAATATTCTGAGTCATTTTGTTTTTAATTCTTAGTCAAAATGGAAAACAACTCCTTGAAAAAAGATATCACCAAACTGCCTTAATAATGTACAATACTGAAATTGGTATAAGAAAGCAAGCTAACTTTTGAAAATTCCAATTTAAAACACAAGAGTTTCGCGAACAAATATGTTGATGAAATACTCTATGTCAAAAAGGATAATAACTCCATGAAAATTATCCTTGTCAAGCTGCCCTAACGGTAAGCGAATCTTCATATGGTGATAGGCAATCATGCAAAGTTGTGAGGAATTTCTACGTAAATGCACGCGGAGATTAGCGTACACACTTTTTGAAAAAACTCAAAATGTACAAACACTCCGTCAAAAAGGGTAGGGTTATTCGCACTCAATCGTTTTGATGAAATATTGAAAAAAAAATAGCATATTTCCGCAGAAAGGTGTTAATGATCTACAAAACATACACTTAAGACAAAACTATCGAGTACCACGAACCCCACTAAAAACCGGGGCTGAACTCTGATGGTCCGGAAGGGCAAGCAGTTCCTGCTCAACTAGTGGCACCCGTCGTGCAAAAATAGCTTAAATACACATTTTAGCAATATGACGAATACTTGTGATTATGATATATCTCCACCAGAAAGCTTGTAAAATTAAAATGTACTTCTATTCACAATGTTCAATTTGTCAAGACAAGACATATTGGTTTATTACATCGCGCTGAAGACTAGAATGTAATCATTGTTGCAATCGACAAACCTAGGGTAAATCCGTTACATTCCGTCTATCTCTCGGTTGTAATACGGAATGTGATATGTGTATCCACCTAACATTTCTTCACCGGAAGGGACACTGACCCAATGTAATAGTTTAAACTAAATGAGTTCTCTAACTAAATGGCGACATTCACTTTAGTGTTTAGATCATTCTATCAAAAGAATACTGGTTTGTGTTTTTGTGTTTTAATGTTGTGATATCCGTTAAGATTTCCGCATAAAACCGATGTTCGGTTCGTCTATACCTTCAGTTGTTTGTAGGATAGCCCATGTCTTATTTACGTTATTTGTGTTTATTTGTAGGAGGGCCCATGTCTTATTTACGTTATTCGTGTTTGCTTGCGCATAGTGGTGTCCAACACTTATTGTGCTGTGTTTTTGGTTTGTTTGCCTTCGTCTTATGTTGCTAGTTTCTCTGATATTCTCTAAAGTGTATTTACATTGCATGAAAAAAAAAACGGATTCAGACTCTAACATCAATATATGGGATCAAAGTGGACGGTTTCGGAAAGGTTGGATTTGTGGTGATTTCAATGACAATCTCAATAAAATGTTAATAAAACAATTTCTCTTGAATAATTTAAGTGAGATTTGCACATTTCTTGATTATTGTATTAAAATGATAATTGATAATGTATTACATGTCCTTCGATATACGGCTTCTGGTGGGTTCTGGTGTTTAGCGCCACATTCAGAAATATTTCAGCTATATTGTGGCAGGCAGTTTTATTGCTGAAGGAAACCAGAGTATCCGGTGAAAACAACCGCAAGTCACTGACAAGCGTTTATCACATAATGTTGTATCGAGTACACCTTGCCATGTATGGGGTTCAAACTGACAACTTTAGTGGTAATAAGCGTTGATTGCATAGGTAGTTATAAATCCAACTACCACACGAACACGACCACGACGGCCCCACGACTTCTGATCTTCAATTTTGTCTTGTAAATTATTTGTACTGTGCATTCAAACACATTTCTTTCCTTTACCTTTGGTTTGCTTCCTGTCTGCTGTTTATTGTAGTAGTATAATGCCATTATGTCCGTCCTGAAAAGTTAATATCCATATTTATTAAATTTTGAAAGAGTTATTTCCCTTAGCACTTTAGTCTTTAGTAAATAATTCTTTCCGATTAATTTTGATAATTAAGTACACGACTGTAAATTAGTTTGCATATGATTGGCTCAAACTGATTAGGAGGTTTTGAGGACTGGCGATATCACCCCGCTCGACTCACCTTTTTGCATAAATATTCCGAAACTGGCTTTTCAAGACTTTTGCTATCCTACCAAATTCGTTCTTTCGTTGTTCAATAACCAATGAAATTACGTTTTGTGTTTCGGCTGAATCATAAACAGTTGTTAGTAGATAATAATAACACATTTTCATGAAATAAAACAATCTTTGACTTTGGAATAGGTTGCTATCTGGTTTATCAACCTTTAAAAACGTATATTCACCTCACCTGCAGCTCGGTGAATATTACATTTTTGCAGGTTGATAACTCCAGAGAGCAAACTATTCCAAAGTCAATAATTGTATAAGATTAACATTTCATGATGGCCATAATTGCATATTATTGGAAAAAAAAAGTGAAAGCTATTTTTTTTATCAATGATCTGGACATTTTGCAATAAGGTGTATAATATATTGAGGCATCACATTCTTGATAGTTATAGTTATACTTCTCTAAATTACAAACGTACCTACACATCATAGTCTTGCCTTCTTGGAGCTTTTGTAAATTCAAAAACCAATGCTGCTTTACTAAGCGCATAATTCGAGAGGGTGTGGTGTTTAACACCACTTTCAACAGTATTTGAGTTATATCGTGTCGGTCAGTTTATTGGTGGGGAAAATTAGAGTCCCGGAGAAACCCACTGACCTGTCGCAACTCACTGACAAACTGTATCACATAATGTTGTGGACATTTTATACCTTTATGGGGGGATTGATTGATGAACCAAATTATTTGTTATGTTATGCTTTCAGAAAAAAAAACAAAAACAAAAACAAACAAAAAAAAAACAAAAAAAAACATAAAAATAACTTGTGTTGTTATCTTCTTTAACTAGCCCTGGAAAACTCACATGGTAATGTATTCAGTTTGACATTTTTACATAGAAAATTGTTACAAAAAGCATTTCAGTTTGTATTAAAGGGTGAAAATATACATTATATAATATCTTGGAAAATTGTTCATTAACTCGGATTGTAGCAGAGTGCATTGCTACTTAATTGTACCTTAGCTAATATTATGCATACATAATGTATGACAACTTCTGTGTCACGGAGATTAAATACATTGTGCTTAATGTTCAAGATTATAGCGTGCTTTACAATAACGATGTTCGCCCGGTTTTATGTGAATGTTGGCATTTTACTCACATGTGGAAAGCAATTGCATGACGTCATCATTTTACTAGGAAGGAGGTTTTGGTCATAAAACCAGTTTTACTTTGACAATTTTATATTAAGTGCCTGTACAAAGCCAGGAAAGTGAGCGGTCACGTATTTGTGTGTTAGGTGTATCGATTTTGCCTCTTTATACGATTTCGATATTTGGAACTGGTCCAACAGTCAGTGCCGGATTTAGGACAGATGAGGCCCTGTGCTACTTGAGTTATGAGGCCCTTACATGGGCCCTGAAGGAGATAGACCCGATAAGCCTACACAGGCAGTCAGGCATACATGCTCCGGAAAATTAGGAATAGTTAAAATATTACGTTATATTAGGTCAGACATGTACACTGTGTCTTCTACAAACTAGAAGCTATTATATATTACCCAAAGCCGCACCCACCCAACACAGTCTTACACAGGTCACAAAATGAAACAGTCAAACTGTATCAAAAGAGAACAGACAGGGCAGTGATTACAGTCAACATCATGTAATTAAATCTAAACATCATTCAACGCAGTGGTTCTCAACCTTCCGCCCCCCCCCCCCCCCCCCCCCCCCCATGGACCTCTTTTACTCTTATTTTTTTGGTGGATCGCCATAACTATTTGATTAAACCTTGAGCGTGAGTGAGAGCTTGTTTACAAGGACAGAGTGTATGAAGACAGTGCTGTTGGCTGCTCGCAGGAGGGAGGGAGTTGTGGTGTCCCCAATAGGCGTTACTAACAATATGACAGTTTGTTATGTCAGAGTCAATTAAATCTGAAAGTAGACTGTTGTTAACTTGAAGAACCCTTAATATCAGCAAGGACGAATAGTTTTAATATGGATAACAAAAACTTAAGATAACGCCATCATAAATAAACTGCTATTCAGAAAAAATGTATCGTGTGTATGTATGTATAAATATCAGTGGTGGTGTTGCAAATATATTTTACCAGAGTTGTGCACAGATAGATAATAATCAACAGGTATATGAAGCACAGATTCAGGTGTCAAGATGCAACATTATCTTAAAGGCCGGTTCACACGAGTGTCAAAAGCTCAGGGCACTTCATCTTGATCGATGTACGGGTGAGCACACAGACCCCAGTCCCAAGGCAACTCATCTTAATGTCTGTATGTTGTCTTCCGTTTGGGCAGATCTTGCTTTTGGATAGGTGTTTCCACCCTCACTAAATATTTCCTCATCCATTATTCTTATTTACACTTTATTTTACTATTATTATCACCATTTTTACTTTTATACTTTCAAAGGTTTGCATACATCAAATATCGACCAAATTACTTATTTAGGTTTCACATTTGTATTAAAAAAGGAATAACTACCACTACTTTTTTTGTTATTTTGTTTCAAGTTGGAAAACAATCTTGATAATAAATTTCGGGATTTGCTGCAAAAGTAACGTCAGTTTTCTTCTCATTAGATTGAAGCTTCTCTACATATGCAAGGACTTGAAGAATAATGTTCTTAAAATAAATTTCTATCAATAGCTATTTTATGCTACTACATTCTTCTATAAGTGTCCAAATTGAACAGAACACCGTCAAATTTAAAATTGCACCACGTAAGCATGAATCCATCTTCAATTTTGTTTTGCCAATAACCAGAGGCCCCCAATAATTTGGTTTCTATGCCACTTAGCCACTGTCATGACTGCCTGCTTTGTGGTACGTGCACACTTCCAATAGGCTATCAACTCTATCATTATGTCTGGAACAGAACGCCTTCAAATTTAAAATTACACCACATCGTAAATTATTTTTTGGCAGGAAGATGAGACCCCCCTGGCCAACGAGGCCATGTGCACACCTAAGCGCAATGGTAATTCCGGCACTGCCAACAGTGTGGTATTTATTTTTTCCTTTTATTACTTGTGACTTTACAATTATTGAGAATATCTAATTGAAGATGTTTTTGCAGTAAAAGTGCAAATCATATTGAAAATATGGCTGCAGTTAAGAATTTTCCCAATTTCATGTTGCGCCATTTTGTAAAATTTTATAAAATACCAGTATAGTGCTAAGATTTTTGACAATTTTACAATTCAACCATTGTGTGTCGTACATTTTGTACTTCTTGATAATGATATGCGGCTATAAAAAGCAGCTTATTTGTAAAGTATGTACTAAAACACTATACGTCTAGTCAGTAGGCCTATATATGCATTGTATATTAAATTCTTTTTTAAGATGGTCTGCCAGGAGCTTTTATAGCTGTACTCAAAATCTGTTTAAACATTGAACTTTTATCTGAGCTACCGGTGACCTCTAAACATGTTGAACCTTAACCTTTGACCACAGAAGAACTTGGGGTCATAAGGTTAGTGACTCAAAATCCAAAATCCCAAAATCATCTAGAAATCGAGATCATTCGGGTGAGTGAGTGAAAGTTCCCCGCCAAATGAGCAATGCTTTTGGCTTTATCATGTTGAGATTGTTCGACAATATAAGTTTGCTGCAATATTGCTTTCATTAAGATGGGGATTTTCATCTTCATAGAAGAGGACAAAAGTTTTTTTTTTTTCAAACTAAAAAACGTATTATATATATATATATATAATATATGCCTTGTTATTGTGCCAATACTTCGTACAATTTTGATCACAATATACAAGTATTGCCTTCACATGAGGTGACGATCAACAGTTGTCAACCCTCAGGGAAAACAACCTCTCGAGGGTTGACAACTTAATGTTAGCCTCCTATGATGGCAATAACTGTTTTATTATACTGAAACTACTCTAAAATAAAACAAAAACCACTTGAATGTTTTTTTGCAGAAAACAAAAACTAATTTTCGGTATAGAAGATACAATGACAAAGCCGGATTGAAACAAAAAAAAAGGATTTTCAACACATTTCTGGGGGTTGTAGACCTGGTGGCAACCAATTGTTTCCCTCTGCATTGTATATGTTTGGATTATTCATCAGGATGTTTACCTCGGAGGACCCAGAGAAAACCACCGATCTGTCGCAAGTCACTGACACATAATGGTGTATCGAGTACACCTCGCCATAAACGAGGTTCGAACTCACAATGTTAGTGGTGATAGGCACCGATTGCACACGTAGTGGTAAATCCAAATACCATACGATCACTACCACAACGGCCCTAATGCACTCCGGAACAACATGTAGTAGTCATATAGAGTGAATATTGAAACAGTAAGGCATGCCAGCCCACTGGCAAGCCTCGATCCATAAGCGACTTTGCTCAAATTGTCACAAAAGAAATTAGTGAGTCTGTTAACTCAACCTTATCAGTGATATTGGCTAATTGTGGCCAATTTAATTTTTGTCTCTTTTTCCATAGCATAATAAAGCTACGAGATATCTCTCTTTTTGCCGTTCGCACAACAAAGGAAAAAGAAATTTAACTTTAGATGCATGTTTATCAAAAAAGCAGTTCAGGCGTTTCTATCATTTAAGAAAAAAAATATATTATAGTCGCAGAGACAGTTGAAAAATGCAGATTTGGATTTTTATGAGCGCTGTCTTGATTTTGAACAGCACAAACATGCATTATTCTATATAATACCGTCTGTTCCGGTATTTGTGCGATGGAAGAAGAGTTTGAAGATACCAAAGGGGTAATCAGAATCCGTATATCGAAGAACAGACCAAATGAAAAAAAAGACAACGTAACAAACAACGATCTACAAAACATTCACATAAAACTAAAGATCGAGTAACACGAACCACACTAAAAACCGGGGGTGAACTCAGGTGCTCCGGAATGGTGAGTAGTTTCTGCTCCACTAGTGGTACCCATCGTGTTAATCTAGTTACAAATCCGGTGATAAGTCATGAAAAAGGAAAGGACCGGGAAGTGTTTGTGACAAGTGGAACATATCCGTGGTCAATTTTGGCACAGATATTCCATAGCGGTCAACCAAGTTATGGTGACGACCGTAAAACTTTCGACGTGATCACTTCAACTTAACCAAGAGGATCCATTGGTTCAGTAGTTTCTTTGTTAGCAGCAGCGCTCTATCAAGGACATCCTGATAGGAACCACACATGGCATATCAGATCAACTGAGATATATATACTCCATGTGCAGGTGCTGCTGGAATGTTGTTACATATAAATGGAAATTCAAAATGGAAATAATCTTATTTGTCGTAAAGTTTCGTTCTTAAGCGCCCCTCAATGTCAATTTCGATGTGTAGATCAAGGTATGAAGCAGATCTATCTGTATCTGTGGTATCCTTTATTTCAAGCTTAATTGGATCACCAAACCTAGAATTATTTATTGAAAGGACATAATCTATATAGTGTAACATGAAATTAATTAACTTCTTTTCGTTTTTCTTGAGAAACCCCTGAATGAAGTCTGCCTCATACGAATAAAGGATCAAGGTGGCGAGAAGAGCAGCACAGTTTGTACCCATATGTATACCGGCTGTCTGTTGAAAAACACGTCCACCAAACATAGCAAATATGTTGTCAATATGTCAATAATAAAACTCGATCATGTTGATGATAGAGTTGGCTTTTGTTTTCCTAGCACGTTGGCCATTCTGTTTTATGAAACAGTGTTTGAGCAACTCCTTTAATCTGTTCTTCAGCTTATAGTGAGGAATAGTTGTGTAGAGGATAGAGAAGTCAAATGTTTTAATGCTATTGCAAACTGTCAAAGCAATTATACAATCCATTAAACAAATTGTAGAAACAGAGTCCATTCGATACCTACCCCAAACACACATATACATGCCTGCTCATTTTCATGGAAAGAATGGAAATGAAAGCTTGAAAATATACCAAAGGGGTAATCAGAAGCCGCAAATCGAAGAACGGACAATACAATGGCAAAATGAAAAAGGCCAACAACAAAATAAAAAACAACGAACCACAGAAAGCCAAAGATCGCGCAACAAGAACTGCACTAAAACCAGGGGTGAACTCTAAGGTTACGTGGCGGGGATAAAAGATGAGTGGATAATTGTGAAAAGAACAATGAGGAAGTTAAGCTGGAGTCATGCAATAAACGTTAGGATTACTTGATTATTTAATCCTGTATAATTATATGCCGATAATGGCGAGGTGTATTCGATACAGCATTACGTGATAAGCTTGTGAGTGATTTGCGACAGGATTGTTAATTTTTAGGATTTATTTTTAGTTGAAATATATATGAAAATCAAAGTCAATTTTTATTTGTTATGTTTAAATTATCTACAAATAAAAACCACTCATATAAACATAATGAGCAAATAAACAATCAAAATATGGACAATTCTGAATGTTTTGGTGTACAATTTGTTAAAACTATCCAGAAATGACTTCACAATAATAATTTGAATAAATATGGTTTTGGTTGATTAGATAGGGATTTTTCAGTAGCTGTAAATTCCTAGCGGGGGAATAAATACCCAAACACGTGCATCTTCTGGAATTGAATTTTGAAACAAAATATATACACTATCTTTTTGATATAGCGCGTTATATCAACATACTGGTAAAAGTACATCATTGTTAGGGTCGCGAACGACTTCGTGTGTTGACTGTTTATTTTTGCCCATACGTGTAAAATGTGGACAAATAAAAATGTTTTCTGAAAATAAAGTGTTTTCTTTCATCAAATCTAATTTAAATTGTTGTTATATATTTGTCCACATGTTCATGAAATACAATCAATCATGGATTTCAACATGAGTGATCATCTCATGGAACGCAACAACTTGTAAAATCATGCCATGAAAATGACAACTTGAGAATTTTCTTCTTCTTTTTTTTTTTTTTTTATTTTTTTTTATTTTTATTTTTTTATAGATCCTGGAATATTTAATAATGAAGAGATAATTCTTGGCTGATCAATCGCTATGTAGCGTGTCTTTACAATTCAAATGAATTGTCATATTCTTGAATGCCAATAAAAACAATAACTACTTTCTTGTTAAGATACTTCTACACAATGTCTTATTTGCATAGATGAATAGCATATAGTGGAATAATACAAAGTGAATTGTTCTAATTAAGCAGCATCTTATGTCTATTGAATTTGAAGTTCTATGCCGTTTGTCGGTTGGATAATGGTGTTGCTTGATTGTGCTATTGTCATTGAAAACATTGAAAATGAAGATTTTGTATTTGATCCACACAGTAGTAGATGTATATCTGGTTTAAGCTCAGGAAGCAGTGTTTGTCATTTATCAATTCATTAATCGATGGTAGAAAACTGTGTCGCTTATGCGCTTTTTCGTTAACTGATAAAGCACTGAATGGAATACAATATGACTTACAATTGTTTCACATGAAATATGCAAACGAAAGAAGAAAGCATATAATATGCAACCCGAATTAAGTGACAGTTTACCTATTAAAATAAGAGAAAATATTTGGCCAAAAACTGAAGATGAATGCAGTGTGACGATCTGCAAAAGCAGATTTAGGGTCAAATCTTGATAACTTCCATGGTTGGTCCACGTGTTCCCAAATGCTCAACCCTGGGGTCCTTGTTTGAAACAAAATATATATATCAAATATCACACCACTACATATCATGAACAAGTACTCTATGACCATACTGAAAATAATTGCAATATAAACACCCGAGTCACTAATATGTCTCAATAAAATCTCAAAGAACACCATTTATCCAATCAAATTACTTCTGGGGAAATCTTAACAGGTAACCGGATAACTAAACCCACTTCTTTGGATTAAATAAGTGGCCGGTCTGTTACAGTGTTTATAATTTATCATAATCCATTAACAAGTACAGAACAAACGTTATATCTGGAAAAAGTCATCAGGAGCTCTACCGCCCTTTGGCGCTGACAGTGCTTTGATCTTCGTCCTGTGTTTTATGTGCCCAATGTTGCCAGTGTCTCGGCATTTTACATTTTTGATTGCCACTTCGGTTTTCTCTAACGTGTATTTAGATTAAACCTATAGAAATATAATTACATTATAACTACTCCAAAAATCGAAGATAAATCATTAATAACCGAACAATGCAATAATTCACTGATGCACCTCTGAAGGAGATACACACAATATTAATGCAGTGTCTTACAATATAAAGTGTATGTGTATTCGCCGCAAAACTTGGAGAAACGTTCGATGAACATTGCCTGTATTCCAGTACTCAAAGTTCATTACACAATTCACTAGTAAATTAGATTATTTGTGAACAATTTGTGAAAGAAAAACTAAAACAAAAGATATATTTAATTGTATTTATAAAGAAAATTTTGAAAAAACCAAATGGGTAATCAGAATCTGCAAGTCGAATGACAGACAAGACAATGGCAGTGAGTGAGTGAGTGTTGCTTAACGCAAACGCAGCAGTTTTTCAGCTATATCATTGCGAGAACAGATTAATTTTCAATGAGATGATGATGAGGTCCGCTTTGTACTAGACAAACACGCTTAGTTGGATTTGTATAGTGCTAGCTCACTGAAACAACAGTTCGCGAGTAGACATGTCTCGACCACATTATTATGATTCTGAGCTAACCAGTCTTTGTTCTTTCTCCTTAATGCTGCGTGCTTAGCGAAGAAACATTAAATGCAAATTGTATAGTCTTTGGCTTGACCCGATGTGGAAACGAACCGACGATCTACCGCACTCCAGGCGAGCACGCTCACCATTACACCACCGGTGCGGTTTGACAATACAATTGCCAAAAAGAAAAAGTACAAAAGGACAACACAGTAACACGAATCCCAATAAAAAACCGGGGGTGAATGTGTGCTCCGGAAGGGACAGTAGTTCCTTCTCTACTAGTGACAACCGTTGTGTTAGTCTAATAAGAAAAGTGTCAATATATACTCCGAGAACATCGACAATGTCAAAGTTGAATATAGTACTGTAGGGTTTTAGTACGCCATTAATGACGTGATGTAGTCGACATTTTAAATCCCACACCATTTATTCATGTCGTGAATGGATTTTGTTTGCTATTCAACTTCTGCTTTTATTATCTCTTGCTTCTCAGGTAGAATATTACATGTATATTCCAGGGAAATTGAATATAGCGTTGAACGAGGAGTGTCAACAAAGCTTTACATTTGGCAACAGTGTATCTAATTTTGGACCACACATGAAATATAACGAAGGGGCAAAATGTACTCACACAGTTAAGAACCAACCATCGTACTGATGGACAGTTAATCTTGGATCGTCGTATACTATTGACTATATAACTATTTATAACCGAGAAGATTGTTGTCGTGAGTATTATTCTATTATTATCTACTCCCGAGGGAACTGTTCTCCTATAGTGTTGTCTGGTGCGGTATTGTGCCCAAGCCAACGGCGAAGGCACTATACCTCACCAGACAACACTATAGGAAAACTATTCTCGAGGGAGAAGACACTAATATGTTTAGTGCATAACATCCCATTATAATAATAACAAATTTACCATGTGACATTATAAAAGTAACGTTTATAACAAAAACTAAAAGTCAACAAAACACATCTTTTTTTCAAATTTTTCAGAAGAAAAGTACATGTAGCAAGTCTTTGTTCAATATGTTGAAATGTAACATTCCCGTATGAAATCATTACTGTTGATAGTTAATGGTAGCATTGCAGTTACTGAAGTTAAATGCTGAGTGACTGAAAGTGTTTAGGTCTGTTTTCAATTTGCATGACTTGTAGTTTGTTCATTAAGGGAGATAAATCTTGACAACAATATATAAAAAATACGCGGAAAGATCTATGCGACAGGAATAATCACCGCGGGAAATCGCTTGAAACTGGTAAAATTCACGTCGCTAGTTATAGTCACCCGTTGTCAAGCGTACTGTTCAAAAATAGTACACACTGATTATTCAATGAAAATATAGCATTTCCGTATGCTATGTACTAAATATATGTATTTACATACAATGGAACCTCTCTAAACCGATTTTTCTAGGGACCAACTATTGTGTTTAGGATAGACAAGTGTTTGGCTTATACAATCCGAACCTCCTTGGGACCAACTTTTGTGTTCAGAATAGACAAGTGTTTGGCTTATACAAACCGAACCTTCTTGGGACCAACTGTTGTGTTCAGAATAGATAAGTGTTTGGTTTATACAAACCGAACCTTCTTGGGACCAACATTTGTGTTCAGAATAGACAAGTGTTTGGCTTATAGAAACCGAACCTCCTTGGGACCAACTGTTATGTTCAGAATAGACAAGTGTTTGGCTTATACAAACCGAACCTCCTTGGGACCAACCGTTGTGTTCAGAATAGATAAGTGTTTGGTTTATACAAACCGAACCTTCTTGGGACCAACATTTGTGTTCAGAATAGACAAGGGTTTGGCTTATACAAACCGAACCTCCTTGGGATCAACTGTTGTGTTCAGAATAGACAAGGGTTTGGTTTATACAAACCGAACCTCCTTGGGACCAACTGTTGTGTTCAGAATAGACAAGTGTTTGGTTTATACAAACCGAACCTTCTTGGGACCAACATTTGTGTTCAGAATAGACAAGGGTTTGGTTTATACAAACAGAACCTCCTTGGGACCAACTGTTGTGTTCAGAATAGACAAGGGTTTGGTTTATACAAACCGAACCTTCTTTGGACCAACTGTTGTGTTCAGAATAGACAAGGGCTTGGCTTATACAAACCGAACCTCCTTGGGACCAACTGTTGTGTTCAGAATAGACAAGTGTTTGGCTTATACAAACCGAACCTCCTTGGGACCAACTGTTGTGTTCAGAATAGACAAGTGTTTGGCTTATGCAAACCCAACCTCCTTGGGACCAACTGTTGTGTTCAGAATAGACAAGTGTTTGGTTTATACAAACCGAACCTCCTTGGGACCAGCTTTTGTGTTCAGAATAGACAAGGGTTTGACTTATACAAACCGACCCTCATTGGGACCAGCTTTTGTGTTCAGAATAGATAAGTGTTTGGTTTATACAAACCGAACCTCCTTGGGACCAACTTTTGTGTTCAGAATAGACAAGTGTTTGGCTTATACAAACCGAACCTTCTTGGGACCAACTGTTGTGTTCAGAATAGACAAGTGTTTGGCTTATACAAACCGAACCTCCTTGGGACCAACTGTTGTGTTCAGAATAGACAAGTGTTTGGTTTATACAAACCGAACCTCCTTGGGACCAGCTTTTGTGTTCAGAATAGATAAGTGTTTGGTTTATACAAACCGAACCTCCTTGGGACCAACTGTTGCGTTCAGAATAGACAAGGGTTTGGCTTATACAAACCGATACTCCTTGGGACCAACTTTTGTACAAACCGATCCTCATTGGGACCAGCTTTTGTGTTCAGAATAGATAAGTGTTTGGCTTATACAAACCGAACCTCCTTGGGACCAACCTTTGTGGTCAGAATAGACAAGTGTTTGGCTTATACAAACCGAACCTCCTTGGGACCAACTGTTGTGTTCAGAATAGACAAATGTTTTGGCTTATACAAACCGAACCTCCTTGGGACCAATTGTTGTGTTCAGAATAGACAAGTGTTTGGCTTATGCAAACCGAACCTTCTTGGGACCAACTGTTGTGTTCAGAATAGACAAATGTTTGGTTTATACAAACCGAACCTCCTTGGGACCAACTGTTGTGTTCAGAATAGACAAGTGTTTGGTTTATACAAACCGAACCTCCTTGGGACCAGCTTTTGTGTTCAGAATAGACAAGGGTTTGGCTTATACAAACCGAACCTCCTTGGGACCAACTGTTGTGTTCAGAATAGACAAGTGTTTGGTTTATACAAACCGAACCTCCTTGGGACCAACTGTTGTGTTCAGAATAGACAAGGGTTTGGCTTATACAAACCGAACCTCATTGGGACCAACTGTTGTGTTCAGAATAGACAAGTGTTTGGTTTATACAAACCGAACCTCCTTGGGACCAGCTTTTGTGTTCAGAATAGATAAGTGTTTGGTTTATGCAAACCGAACCTCCTTGGGACCAACTGTTGTGTTCAGAATAGACAAGGGTTTGGCTTATACAAACCGACCCTCATTGGGACCAGCTTTTGTGTTCAGAATAGATAAGTGTTTGGTTTATACAAACCGAACCTCCTTGGGACCAACCTTTGTGTTCAGAATAGACAAGGGTTTGGCTTATACAAACCGAACCTCCTTGGGACCAACTGTTGTGTTCAGAATAGACAAATGTTTGGCTTATACAAACCGAACCTCCTTGGGACCAATTGTTGTGTTCAGAATAGACAAGTGTTTGGCTTATACAAACCGAACCTTCTTGGGACCAACTGTTGTGTTCAGAATAGACAAATGTTTGGTTTATACAAACCGAACCTCCTTGGGACCAACTGTTGTGTTCAGAATAGACAAGTGTTTGGTTTATACAAACCGAACCTCCTTGGGACCAGCTTTTGTGTTCAGAATAGACAAGGGTTTGGCTTATACAAACCGAACCTCCTTGGGACCAACTGTTGTGTTCAGAATAGACAAGTGTTTGGTTTATACAAACCGAACCTCCTTGGGACCAACTGTTGTGTTCAGAATAGACAAGGGTTTGGCTTATACAAACCGAACCTCATTGGGACCAACTGTTGTGTTCAGAATAGACAAGTGTTTGGTTTATACAAACCGAACCTCCTTGGGACCAGCTTTTGTGTTCAGAATAGATAAGTGTTTGGTTTATGCAAACCGAACCTCCTTGGGACCAACTGTTGTGTTCAGAATAGACAAGGGTTTGGCTTATACAAACCGACCCTCATTGGGACCAGCTTTTGTGTTCAGAATAGATAAGTGTTTGGTTTATACAAACCGAACCTCCTTGGGACCAACCTTTGTGTTCAGAATAGACAAGTGTTTGGCTTATACAAACCGAACCTCCTTGGGACCAACTGTTGTGTTCAGAATAGACAAGTGTTTGGCTTATACAAACCGAACCTTCTTGGGACCAACTGTTGTGTTCAGAATAGATAAGTGTTTGGCTTATACAAACCAAACCTCCTTGGGACCAACTGTTGTGTTCAGAATAGATAAGTGTTTGGTTTATACAAACCGAACCTTCTTGGGACCAACATTTGTGTTCAGAATAGACAAGTGTTTGGCTTATAGAAACCGAACCTCCTTGGGACCAACTGTTATGTTCAGAATAGACAAGTGTTTGGCTTATACAAACCGAACCTCCTTGGGACCAACCGTTGTGTTCAGAATAGATAAGTGTTTGGTTTATACAAACCGAACCTTCTTGGGACCAACATTTGTGTTCAGAATAGACAAGGGTTTGGCTTATACAAACCGAACCTCCTTGGGATCAACTGTTGTGTTCAGAATAGACAAGGGTTTGGTTTATACAAACCGAACCTCCTTGGGACCAACTGTTGTGTTCAGAATAGACAAGTGTTTGGTTTATACAAACCGAACCTTCTTGGGACCAACATTTGTGTTCAGAATAGACAAGGGTTTGGTTTAT
Source organism: Bathymodiolus septemdierum (assembly GCA_963383655.1). Classification (NCBI taxonomy): domain Eukaryota; kingdom Metazoa; phylum Mollusca; class Bivalvia; order Mytilida; family Modiolidae; genus Bathymodiolus; species Bathymodiolus septemdierum. The sequence goes on from OY726525.1 coordinate 44,726,497, forward strand.
ACAAACAGAACCTCCTTGGGACCAACTGTTGTGTTCAGAATAGACAAGGGTTTGGTTTATACAAACCGAACCTTCTTTGGACCAACTGTTGTGTTCAGAATAGACAAGGGCTTGGCTTATACAAACCGAACCTCCTTGGGACCAACTGTTGTGTTCAGAATAGACAAGTGTTTGGCTTATACAAACCGAACCTCCTTGGGACCAACTGTTGTGTTCAGAATAGACAAGTGTTTGGCTTATGCAAACCCAACCTCCTTGGGACCAACTGTTGTGTTCAGAATAGACAAGTGTTTGGTTTATACAAACCGAACCTCCTTGGGACCAGCTTTTGTGTTCAGAATAGACAAGGGTTTGACTTATACAAACCGACCCTCATTGGGACCAGCTTTTGTGTTCAGAATAGATAAGTGTTTGGTTTATACAAACCGAACCTCCTTGGGACCAACTTTTGTGTTCAGAATAGACAAGTGTTTGGCTTATACAAACCGAACCTTCTTGGGACCAACTGTTGTGTTCAGAATAGACAAGTGTTTGGCTTATACAAACCGAACCTCCTTGGGACCAACTGTTGTGTTCAGAATAGACAAGTGTTTGGTTTATACAAACCGAACCTCCTTGGGACCAGCTTTTGTGTTCAGAATAGATAAGTGTTTGGTTTATACAAACCGAACCTCCTTGGGACCAACTGTTGCGTTCAGAATAGACAAGGGTTTGGCTTATACAAACCGATACTCCTTGGGACCAACTTTTGTACAAACCGATCCTCATTGGGACCAGCTTTTGTGTTCAGAATATATAAGTGTTTGGCTTATACAAACCGAACCTCCTTGGGACCAACCTTTGTGGTCAGAATAGACAAGTGTTTGGCTTATACAAACCGAACCTCCTTGGGACCAACTGTTGTGTTCAGAATAGACAAATGTTTGGCTTATACAAACCGAACCTCCTTGGGACCAATTGTTGTGTTCAGAATAGACAAGTGTTTGGCTTATGCAAACCGAACCTTCTTGGGACCAACTGTTGTGTTCAGAATAGACAAATGTTTGGTTTATACAAACCGAACCTCCTTGGGACCAACTGTTGTGTTCAGAATAGACAAGTGTTTGGTTTATACAAACCGAACCTCCTTGGGACCAGCTTTTGTGTTCAGAATAGACAAGGGTTTGGCTTATACAAACCGAACCTCCTTGGGACCAACTGTTGTGTTCAGAATAGACAAGTGTTTGGTTTATACAAACCGAACCTCCTTGGGACCAACTGTTGTGTTCAGAATAGACAAGGGTTTGGCTTATACAAACCGAACCTCATTGGGACCAACTGTTGTGTTCAGAATAGACAAGTGTTTGGTTTATACAAACCGAACCTCCTTGGGACCAGCTTTTGTGTTCAGAATAGATAAGTGTTTGGTTTATGCAAACCGAACCTCCTTGGGACCAACTGTTGTGTTCAGAATAGACAAGGGTTTGGCTTATACAAACCGACCCTCATTGGGACCAGCTTTTGTGTTCAGAATAGATAAGTGTTTGGTTTATACAAACCGAACCTCCTTGGGACCAACCTTTGTGTTCAGAATAGACAAGTGTTTGGCTTATACAAACCGAACCTCCTTGGGACCAACTGTTGTGTTCAGAATAGACAAATGTTTGGCTTATACAAACCGAACCTCCTTGGGACCAATTGTTGTGTTCAGAATAGACAAGTGTTTGGCTTATACAAACCGAACCTTCTTGGGACCAACTGTTGTGTTCAGAATAGACAAATGTTTGGTTTATACAAACCGAACCTCCTTGGGACCAACTGTTGTGTTCAGAATAGACAAGTGTTTGGTTTATACAAACCGAACCTCCTTGGGACCAGCTTTTGTGTTCAGAATAGACAAGGGTTTGGCTTATACAAACCGAACCTCCTTGGGACCAACTGTTGTGTTCAGAATAGACAAGTGTTTGGTTTATACAAACCGAACCTCCTTGGGACCAACTGTTGTGTTCAGAATAGACAAGGGTTTGGCTTATACAAACCGAACCTCATTGGGACCAACTGTTGTGTTCAGAATAGACAAGTGTTTGGTTTATACAAACCGAACCTCCTTGGGACCAGCTTTTGTGTTCAGAATAGATAAGTGTTTGGTTTATGCAAACCGAACCTCCTTGGGACCAACTGTTGTGTTCAGAATAGACAAGGGTTTGGCTTATACAAACCGACCCTCATTGGGACCAGCTTTTGTGTTCAGAATAGATAAGTGTTTGGTTTATACAAACCGAACCTCCTTGGGACCAACCTTTGTGTTCAGAATAGACAAGTGTTTGGCTTATACAAACCGAACCTCCTTGGGACCAACTGTTGTGTTCAGAATAGACAAGTGTTTGGCTTATACAAACCGAACCTTCTTGGGACCAACTGTTGTGTTCAGAATAGATAAGTGTTTGGCTTATACAAACCAAACCTCCTTGGGACCAACTGTTGTGCTCAGAATAGACAAGTGTTTGGTTTATACAAACCGAACCTCCTTGGGACCAGCTTTTGTGTTCAGAATAGACAAGGGTTTGGCTTATACAAACCGAACCTCCTTGGGACCATCTGTTGTGTTCAGAATAGACAAGTGTTTGGCTTATACAAACCGACCCTCATTGGGACCAGCTTTTGTGTTCAGAATAGATAAGTGTTTGGTTTATACAAACCGAACCTCCTTGGGACCAACTGTTGTGTTCAGAATAGACAAGGGTTTGGCTTATACAAACCGAACCTCCTTGGGACCAACTGTTGTGTTCAGAATAGACAAGGGTTTGGCTTATACAAACCGACCCTCATTGGGACCAGCTTTTGTGTTCAGAATAGATAAGTGTTTGGCTTATACAAAGCGAACCTCCTTGGGACCAACATTTGTGTTCAGAATAGACAAGGGTTTGGCTTATGCAAACCGAACCTCCAATAAGCATAAATTGATACTCATGTGACATGAGAAATATGTACATACTGTGACTTACCTCGTTTCAGGGGAGGGCCTGTCGAATTATTACATATACACTTATGCGACATGGAATGACTATGCCGCTGGTCTAGGTGAACTCTGCTATTATCACGATGGATTTTCTCCTCTGGTGTTAACTATTGCCTGTAGCACGAGCCTTCAGGGCCAATGTGTAAAGATACTCCAAACAGACCCTCTACCTTTTATTTACAGCAATGCCTTGACACTTTGTGAAGTTGAAATCTATGGTTCAACAGAAGTAGAAAGAGTGAAGAGATGGAGTATGTATAAATAAATAAATGAAAAAACAAGATATGCCACATTGTCGGAACAGTTCCAAAATCTAATTGAAAACTCTTAAAAACAGGGGGAAATCGACAACAGCATCATATACATGTTAACATTCAGAATATTAAAAAAATGGGGCATATTTTCAATAGAAAAACAATATATGGGGCTTTAAATAGTGGTACCCTCATGCAATTTTTTTATGAAAAATACAATGTACACTAAAATGTAACAAGAACAATACAATTTGTTTCACAATTTTCAATATTTTTTTTTCTTTTTTACCTCAATATATATAATAAATTACATTCGCTTTACATCTTTATGAAAAATGTATTCCTTATTTGTCTGGTAAATTTTCAAAACTGCAGCAATAAAAAAAAGTCACTGGTTTCAAAGCCTACCGTTTTCGATCCATATATCGTTGTACCCCTGGTTAATTGGACAGTTTATGATACCATACTTAAATAAAAAAAGCTTTTTCGTCTTAAATGTAATGCCAATAAAAGGGGGGGGGGGCAAAATTAGTTTTGCCACCCTTATATTTATCAAAGAAGGGTCGAGAGTTCAATGCCCCCAGCTCCTTTGCCCATGAAGTTGTAATAGTGAAGTTTAAACTGCAGACTCGTACGTATGCAAAGTATCTGAGCTCATGTCGGTCCAGATTTTTAGTGGTGTTTTTGTTGCTCAATCTTCGGTATTCTTTGTATTTGTAATTTTTTGTCAACCATTAAATATTTATCTTTTTCTTATGTTATACCTGTATATTTATATCATATATTGTTAATGAAGTAATATATAATTGACTCTTTAAGACTATTTACCAATAAAGGTAGTGTAAACAATTAAAGATTCTCAAATCAGAAGTTGGATGATATTTTTTTGCGAAATTATCTCCCTTTGATGTCAACACATCTTTATTTTTGTGAAATAAATTATGTCAACGTGGATAAATAATAGAACGAACTTGTAATTTATGCTATAATGATGCAGAATTTGTTAAAAATAAACCTTGATTTAGCCTATACAACCTAAATCATATTTTGTCTATTAAATTTCCACTTCGAATTATGTTTTCAGGAAGAAAACGTATTATGAATTTTATTTAATGCCCATATACGCTTGATTTTATAATCCCTACTTTAAAATTAGCATATATTCGAAGCATTTGTGCACAGGTTTCTTTGTATAACCCTGTTGAAAATACCATGTAAATTGGGATCGATTTTTGTGAAATTTGTATTCATTGCATCGGGGCGACACCTACGGAGGTGCTAATACAACGAACTATGCATAGATTTGTTGTGGATAATGAACATATAAAAGGAATTAATGGATGTGTTGTTTATATTCTGCAAGCAAGGGATATAAGCGAACGTCTCCATCTGATCAGTGTCTATCAAGTACATGTTAAACTCCCCTATCTTTTTCACCTGCCAAAATACAAAACAAAGGAGAGGGGGGGGGGGGGAGGTAAATTTTGGGAGCATTGACAGTTTGAAGAACAATACAAATGCATTGTGAATTTATTTTCATAAATAATAGTTATGAAATGTAAATATATACATGTAGATAGAACTGTTTCTTTGTGGTGCCTTCTGGGTTTTTTCCAGTTCATCTGACATAATGCTTTGTTGGTCAAAGATGTACATATATATGTGATCCAAGTTGGTAATAGAAAAAATGGGTTGTATCAAAATGTGTAAAATACGTCAAAATTAGGTGATTCTGCGTAGAGAAGGTTAGAATAGAGGCACTAAAAGGGAATATATTTAATTCTAATGAAAATATCGAAAATCACAGTGTACCCGAGTGCCTGTGAGCTTTCTGTGTAGCTAAGTCCTCCTCACTCTCCCTCTTTTCTATCTAAATTTTTAAGAGATGAAGTTTTCGCTATCAGACGAAATAAAAACATTTTTCAATTTTTGTATTGTTATTCCATTGTATCATTAAGATGTATATATATTGTATTGTTATTGCATTATATCATTAAGATGTTCTTGTCTGTAGAAAACGCATCGGTGGCCTAATGGTTGGCGTGCTCGCCTCAAGTGCGGTAGATCGTGGGTTCGAGCCCCGGTCGGGTCAACCCAAAGACTATGAAATGGTATTTGTTGCTTCTCCGCTAAGCACGCAGCATTAAAGAGTAAAAGCAAACACTGGTCGGCTCGGAATCAGAATAATGTGTTCGAGTGGAGTGACATGTCTACCCGCAGACTGTTGTTTCAGTGAACTAGCACTATAATAATCCAACTCAGCTTGTTAGTCTAGTACAACGAGGAGCTCATCATCATCTCATAGGAAATTAACTTGTTCTCGCCATGATATAGTTGAAATATTGCTGAATTGGCGTTAAACAACAATCACTCACTCACTCACTTTGTCGTTGTAGATAAGATTGCAGCGGCCAGAGTTGTGTTTTTATGGACCATATATTTTTTATGTAATAAACATATAAAAGTTATCTGCACATCTGGCGAGCTGTTTCCACAATGATACATGTCTTGCGTTTTTATTGATACATACTTTATTTTCTCGAATTGAGGAACGAATTAAAACACAACATACATGTAGGATGTCTGCGCACTATTCAATCGGGTATCCTAACTGGTTTTACATTTTCCGCCGTCTAGATAATTGTATTCAAATTACACAAAAGTTACTGAAAGCATTTCATTTACATCAACGAATTTAAAAATAATGTTGCCCAAAGTTATACCACGACAAACAGAATGTAAAAAAAATAACTATACATATTCCAACGACTGAGCGTCATTATTACTTGTTCTGCAGTTTTTTTTCAAAATGACTCGAAGATGTACCAATTCTAAAAGAGTGGGTTAGGGCTTAACGCCACTTTCAAAAATATTTCAGTTATTTCATGGAGGTCAGTTTTATTGGTGGATGAAATCGTAGGACCCGGAGAAAACCACTGATATGTCGCAAGTCAATGACAAACTTTATCACATAATTTTGTATTGAGTACACCCCGCCATGAGCGTGATTCGAGCTCGCAACTTTAATGATAATAGGGGCGGATTGCACAGGTAATAGTAAATGTAACTACCATACAATCACAACCACAACAGCCCTTCTAAAAGAGTGTGTTCGAACATATCCTGAATCATTGACTTTTAGGACCTTATGTAATACTGTCGAGAACTGATCATGATTCTGTGTTACACGGTTCCCCAACAAAATAACGATACTAATGTTCCCCTACATTTGATCTCTGAGTCATATATTTCTTTAAATAACTGGGCGATTTCTACAATATACAATTATGGCCCTCGGAAGAGGTGAATATCCAAAATTATCAACCCCACTAGGGTTATTTCCCTCGGGCTGGCTTAGTGGGGTTGACAATTTTGGATATTCACCGATTCAGAGGGCAGTAACTGTTTTATTATACCGAACAAACAGTTGAAATATACTGTTTAATATTTGAATTGTTAAAGTATTATTCCATTAGGGTTATTCACTGGACGTTGTAATTTTCGATGGTTATTACACCGTTGAATAATAGGGTTATTCAATGGACATGTGTAATTCTTGAGGTTATTCACCGTTGGCGGTGATTAGAAGCAAAAATATCCAGATTATTTCATGTCATGTGATTATCTTTTAACCAAAATAATTGATTCTTTATTATGTGAGGTATAATAATATCTGTTAACGTACTATGACCATACTGGTCTGTTTTTGAGATAGTAATATGAATCTTAATCATTTCCAAGTCGTTGCAAAGTTCGAAGTTTATATTCTCAAAGCCAATGATTAGTATGCCTGTTCTCTATTACAAAGTACGACCTCTCCCATTCGGAAAACCCCATGAAAAGCTACGGAAACGGCAGAAGAAAACAAATCAGCCTCAAATATTGAAGAACAAATACCTATTTGTAATTATCAATAAAGTCTGACAAGTTATTCATCTCTAATAGATAACATAATATCATCGGATTTCCTTACAAGTATAAGTCTCAGCCCTTAAAGCATTTTATTTTGCTCCATGAACTTCGGGGAAAACCCGGCATGTTGAATTGAGGATTAGAGGTTGTGGTGTTAACGCCACTGTTAACAATCTTTCAGCCATATCGTGGCAGTCAGTTTTATTGTTGGAGGAAACCGAAGTATCCGTAGAAAACCACTTACCTGCCGCAAGTCACCGATAAACTTTATCATATAATGTTGTATCGAGTACACTCCGCTATGAGCGAGATTCCAACTCGCAATTTCACCCCCGGAGAATCGTTTTTTGTCCTTTTGTCCTTTTTCTTTTGGCCATTGTTCTTCTTTGAGTTACTAATTCTGATTACACCTTTGGTATCTCCTGATTACACCTTTGGTATCTCCTGATTACACCTTTGGTATCTCCTGATTACACCTTTGGTATCTCCTGATTACACCTTTGGTATCTCCTGATTACACCTTTGGTATCTCCTGATTACACCTTTGGTATCTCCTGATTACACCTTTGGTATCTCCTGATTACACCTTTGGTATCTCCTGATTACACCTTTGGTATCTTCAAATACTCGTTTTAGTGGTAATAGGTGCTGATTGCACAGATATTTGTAAATCCAATTACCATACGATCACGACCACGACGGCCCGCATGTTGAATTGATTTACAACGAAAATAAATTGCAGATAAATAACAATTAATATAAGCTTTCTTTCTTTATGATATGAGCTCACGCCTCCCCCAGTGAAATGATTATGTCATTGAAGTATTTTCCATATGTGAATAAAATGCCAGACTTCACATGTAACCGTTGGAGCAGTGTTACTACAACACTCAGTCTTAAACTTTATACATATCATGGACACATAAAACTAGTTTAGCCCCGACACTTTTGAAGTGCATGTTCTAAGCCAAGAGAGAGTGTGTGTGTGTGGGGGGGGGGGGGGTATTTTTGTGTTCCATTTTATTCTTAAGGTGGTACCATACACTTCAGGTAAAATTTGATCTGTTCGTTTAATTGTCTTATTTTTATGGCAGTGTGTTTGAATATATCCACTGTAATACATATCAAAATTTTAACAAATTCCAACCAACAGACTCAGAGCTATGAATTCACTAGCCACATAGCAGCTTTTCTCTCTGTGGTTTTGATCACCGAGATGCTTGAAATCTGCATACAAACATCATATGATCAAAACGTTCAACTGATTTTAAAGAGTTATCTCCCTGTAGTGTATGGTACCCCCTTAAGCTATATATTGTTATTGTACCAGTCGGGAAGCCACGCACAGATTCCGTACCTCCAACAATGCAAAGTCAAATCCCGAAATCAAGGGACGTAACTCTATTTTTTAGACAGATGACGCTTTAAAAGTGAGCGGTCATGCATTGTTTACGTCGACACCCCATGTGTTTTTACTGAATATCTTCATAAATAAAACTGAAAGAAGTATTCATTTTTATTGAATCCAATTTTTAAATAAAATGTTAACGTGACTGACGCTTGAATACGTGTATTTATTATATCGTTTGCTTGAAATCAACGTTGGAACTGGGGATATCGCTGCTGATGAAATGTTGACAAAAAAATGGCGCTAAAAATCCATTCTTAAAATAAGTGGAACAATTGCATCCCATTGGCTGGTTATTAATAAATTTGGTAAAAATAGCTAGAAACACGTATTAGAGTATGGGTGACTTGCATATTTCCCCATCATACGTCATTCGAATTCCATATTTGGATGTCAACAAGCAGCCCCATATTTCGAGATTCTAACCAAATATTTCTGGGTTTTTTCCAGAGATTGCCTGTTGTTTATGAGAAATATAATTCTCTTTTCTATGAATGTTAATGCTGAATTTTATAAATTTTCTTTTATAGAAAAGAGTTTTTCAAAATTTGCCCTTTTATTAACTTTTTTCCAGTCATTGGATCAAATAAAATAGTTTTTTTAACTTCAATTTTAAACAATATTAACCAATACTTGGTTATTTTGCCAACAGAAAACATATTCATTCTAGTCATTTTATTTACTTAGTGAAAATTGGAATTCTGGTTTGTCCTTTCATGTGAATGCAAGTCGTTCTGTGTGTGTCTTAAAATTATGTGAATGGTAGTCATTCAATATGTGTCTTTTATGTGAATGCTAGTTATTCTGTGTGTCTTTTATGTGAATGCTAGTCATTTTGTGTGTGTCTTTTATGTGAATTCTAGTCATTCTGTTTGTGAATGTTATGAGGAAAAAATTATTGCAACCTAAGTACCCATATTTGTTAATGCTGGTAATTTTGTGAATGTTCTGGAGAAAGAATTATTGCAAACTAAGCAGGGGCGGATCCAGGATTTCAAGTTAGGGGGGGGGGGGGCGTACTTAGCATTTTTTTGGGGGTATTTCGTGTGAAAAATCACGATTTTACGCCAAAAAATCATATTTTTTCAATTTTAGGGGGGGGGGGGGGGCGCACGCCGGGTGTGCCCCCCCCCCCCCCCCCCCTGGGTCCGCCCATGCTAAGTACCCATATTTGTAAATGCTGGTCATTTTGTGAATGTCAAGGGGAAAGAATTATTACAACTTGATCACCCATATATGTTATCAAAGCTAGTTTGTAGTTGTGTCAAACACATGAATATTCCAAATACATTGATATTTACATTGTGAGATAAACATGAAACTTGGTAGCTTTCATTCAGATAATAAAATTTCCTAATTTCAAGAAAAATATTTGCTTACAATGATTTTTTTTTTATTTGCCTTGATATAATAGGAAGGGTTAAGATATCTGAATACAATTTTTTATGCCCCTTTTTGTCTCAAGGTTTCACTGTTTTTTTAGATTTTAAGAAAATTATTAATTTTTTTACATGTTTTTTTTTTTATGATATTTTCATATTTTTTCAATTCACTTAATTTTTGTTTACATTCTTTTATTTTTTCCACACATTTATTTCTTTCTATTTATCTTGTACCTGTTGTATTGAAATTAAATTAAATTGAAATTATTAATTGTTGTACATTCCCTGTGCAAGTCTAGTATCATAGATGTTTTTTTTTTAAATTTAAAGTGATAATAAATAGTAATTCCCCAGTCTAAATTACAAAATGCACAATGTCTAAAACAATATTGCAATACAAATAATTCAATTAAACTGAAAAATACGGTATTAATACAAGAAAATTAAAAAAGACATAGACACCCCTTTCCCAAATGAAATATAATCTTTCGGATGTACGCTTAGGTGTCGTTTATTGTTGATGTTAAGAAACACCACCGATGTGTTCCGAAAGACAATGAATTTCGATGTTTGGCAAATGGTCGATCCGATCAAGGTGGGACAATTGCATCCCACAAGACATTGACACTAGTTGTCGGTATGACAATGATCCTAGTTGATTTCCTCAGGCAATGTATGTTACAGAAAGCCATCATATTGTTTTAATTAAATTTTCTCTTTTAAATAGAACCACCTTGACATTTGTTTTGAAATTGAGTCCACTTCAAGTAGCAAAATTCGATGTTTGTGCACAATATAAATAAAAACTGAAGAGATACAATAAATTTATATTTATCCATAGACATCTTCCGTATATTTTAATTGATTTCAAGCATAAATATTTATTGTAAACCGACGTATTTTAAGCGAAGGGTTGAATGTCATTTTTCATCAAAAATGAAGCGAAAATCACGTGACTGGGACTTGACTTTGGAGCTCTCCTGTCACGCTGGCTGTCCTACTGTACCTCAGTATATGAACATCACTACAAAATTTTCTACATTAAAATGGCTATTTTTCTCCTTTTCCAGTTGTTTGACTATTGAGCGGTCCATAGTTTTTAAGACTATGGACCGGCAATGTGAATCGTTTTCGCGGACTTTTAGTTCCGCGACTGGATTGGATAAAAATTTTATATTTATTCGGAACACTCGGACTTCATCGTCTATTAACGAAAACTCTGAAATTTTGTAAAATTTCAAAATTTCAATAGTCAGTGTCACGGGGACAACAAACTTGCTATTCCCTCATACCCAGTCAATAAGTATATACTGTTTCATTTTTTCTGACTAACCTAGCTAGCCTAGCTAAACAGTTACATTACATTTAGCCTATCTTGACTATCATGTTTAGAGCCTTTGGTTTACTTTTTCCCAAATACTTTTAGATAAAAAAATTGTTTTCAAATCTTTTGACTACAAGCGTACTTGATGAAGGTTATTCATATATCTAGGTCACTAAGTAAGAAATTCACGTCACCTTAATCTTCTTCAAGGTATTCTGATTAGATATGATAACTCCTTAAATTAAAATGTATTGACAAAATAACACTGTTACTAAGACAAGTCAACTTTATTAGATAGGGTTATATTTAGTTTAATATAATAATGAATAAAATATTACAATAAAAGTATCTGTTGGGTTTATTTTAAATATACAGTCAAACATGCCCTTGCGGTCACCTCTAGCAATAACCTGCATTAAAGGTCACCTTTTTCTTGTCATGTCATAAAAATATTCATATGCATTGCACCTCTTTTAAGAGGTCACCTGTCTCATCAGGCCATATTTTCTTTGTCCCAATGGTGACCTCTTAATACAGGTTTGACTCTATTATGAATTATTTATTTTTCGCGATATACCGATTTTCGTGGATTTCGTCGAGATTGAGTAAGTATCAACCACAAAATCAAGAATTCAACGAATATTTGCAACCATATATATATATATATATGTGTGTGTTTTGACTATAGCAGGGGAGACACACATTTACATATCCTCAAAAATACAATATTTCTCCAAACAACGAGAATTGGTATCCACGAATATACATGAAAGAACAGTATACTATTTTACGTTTAGACCAAGCCATGACCTACAATTGAATTATCTTTTACTTGGCTTCAGTTTTAAATAGATCCCTAGTGAGGTATAACACACAAAAGAGACCCAAAACAAAACAAAGCAAAATAACCAGAGAGAGAGATAGAATTAATAAAGAGTGAATGAAACAGTATACAATTATTGCCTGCACTTTTGGTGAACAGCATAATTGTTCACTCGAGGGGTGTTGTTTTCCCGAGGGAAAACAACAAGGATTAACAATTATGATGTTCACCGCAAGTGCAGGCATTAATTGATTTATTATACTGAAACTCGATGCAAAAAAAAAAATTTGATCAATGCGAACATTTCTGTAAATGAACAGCCAGAATGGTTCCACTGGGCACACCGGCGGTGGCCATTTTATACATACTTACGTCACGTACACGTTTTAGATCATGGTCATTTTACCGATATCGTAAGCGCTTTGGCGATCTAGATCACTGTTCTCCCTTACCATCAGTAAAAACTGATGACCGGTGAAATAGAGAAAACAAGGAATCTAGGATTTATTAGTTAAGATATTACACTAGATTTTCTATTGAAAAAATATACTGAAGTATAATAATAGTGATTGAACGGATCAGTCTTGAATGAATGAATAATAAATGAGGAGTGAATCATTCAATATTGAATGACGGAATGGCGAGTAAATGGATCAATATTAAATGAATGCAGAATGATTCAATTAATCAGTATTGAATGAATGAATGAATGAATGAATGAATGAATGAATGAATGAATGAATGAATGAATGAATGAATGAATGAATGAATGAATAGTCAATTAATCAGTATTAAATGAATGAATGAATTTGTAGTGAATAAATAAATGTGTAAATTTAGCTATGTCATGCGGGGAACGATTTGTATTCCTGGTTTCTACAAGCAATAACTTACTACGATGAAATAAGAATTATAGAGCTAGCTCAATTCAGTAACTCATTGTAATACGATATGTTAATTCTGTTTCCCGAAAGATGATTTGCTGGAAGACAATCATCAAGCAGCAATTAAACAAAAACAAAATGTTAGGTTATGGTAACACGACAGGTGCCATTAGTGGAGCAGGAACTGCTTGCACCCTTCCGGAGTTCATGTCCCTGAGTGTATTCACACTTGTAGATCATTGTTGGTCCTTTTGTCCGTCTTCGTCTTAATGCTTCTGATTACCCCCATTATTAGACCACAATAAGCAAAGCATGATGGCAATGTACAGGAGGTCAGTATGGTATTATACACACATGTATTTTCTTTAACATAGTTGCTAAAAGAATAAATATTTAGTAATCGGAAATCATCTTGTTTCACTCCTAAAGGTTGTTGTCTTTTTGTTGTATTTTACCATGCAAGTTTGTTTTAGCTCTGTTTTATTTGTAAATAAACGTTAGAGAAAAGGATAAGCAGTTTCTGTTTCTTATTAGACATTCATATAGTTAAGTCCTGCGTCAAACATACAAATAACATAAATAAGACATGCACCGAGTCTTCATGTTCAGCCTATGAGGAATACAAACGTAGATAACAAGCTTAGCAGACCTAGCTGCAATACAAATAAAACATATCCCGATTAACTAGTATACATTCACAAAATGAAAAACATCCCTAGATACCAGTACATCTTAGTACAACTGTCAAATGACCACACACAGTAAGAAAGGTAAATAAACAACATTAAACAGTAAGCCAAACTGGTCAGATATTGCGTTGCCTTATCTATACGGGTGTATTATGTTTGATGATATATTGAATCTCTGGGACGAGTTAAAATATGTAACGTTCTATTCAGGGTGATTACTAATACAGCGTATCTTACTTACTTACATTTCGGTTGCTTACTAACACAGCATATTTCGCAAGAGTATATATACCTACTTAATATTAAGTTAGATGCTGTAAAATTAAAACAGACAGTAGTTGCATTGACAGGAGCAGACGACAAGCAATTCCAGCATGACGTCATCATCATTTTTATGCTGCGTTCTTTTGATGCTTGCTTACTGTTCAGCAGACGATGGACATAACTATTACCATAATATTAGAACAAACGTGAAATCCGTGTGGGGCGATATCAGACCAAGCAACCAGTCGAAATTAGACGAATTTATACAGGAACTAAGTAAAATAACGAATTTAGAGACAGTATTGAAAACAGTTGACGAGTTTTCAAAGACATTTGACATGGATGTTTTCGACATAAATGATGTCTCTGGTGCTATTAACGCCGCTATGGGTATTAGTTCTCAATCAAATTCTACTTCTAGTGATCCGAATGCATTATCTCTTCCAAAAGTGTCTCCTCAGTGTTGGAAACATGCCATGATGACTGTTACTGGACTTTTTGGTAGGAAATCTTGGGCAATCAAAAGTAAGTCACATAATTACCACACTATTTTTAAGATTAGGCTATTTCCATCCTTTGTCTGCAACCAGAAGACATTACATGCCAGTCAGGCGACCCTGGTATAGTCCAATAAAAAAGTTTGATGATGCTAATAAGATAATCAGAAGCCGTAAATAGAAGAATGACAGACAATACAACGGCCAAAGGAAAAAGGATTTTGATTTTGATTTTTGGTCTTTTAACGCCACTTTCAGCAATATTTCAGCTATATCATGGCGACCAGTTTTAGTGGTGGAAGAAGCCATAGTACCCGGAGAGAACCACCAACCATGGGCAAGCAATTGGTAAGCTTTATCACTTGCGACTGCGAGTCGAGTGCACCCTTTTTGTGATTTACAAAGCCTGGCTCGAACCCACACCGTATTGAGGATAGGCTTGTATGAGTTGTTAGGTAATCCAACTACCTAACTCATTGAGCCACCCGCGCTCTCAAAAGAAAAAGGACAAATCATGACCTGCAATACACTACACAGAAAAATAAAGATTGAATAACATGAAACCCACAAAGAACTGGAGGGTAAACTCATATAGTCCCAGAAGGCAGCAGAACGTATTCAACCATTAACAACCCTCGTGTTTCCCCCGTCAAAAACCAGATGACAAGTCATGAATATCCGACAAATCCCTATTTTAGCCCATTTTAAGTCAAAAATCCGTCAGATATATTTTCAAAATGTGAAAAAATCCGCACACTGTTCATGTGGTAATAGATATCTTAGTGTATTACACACAAGGATAATGAAACAAATGTAGTTCATTGAAAGAAGACTTGCATAGTACTAATTTAATTTCAAATCCAAACTGTATATGTGGATACCAAAACGAAAATGCGGATCATTATTTGCTATTTTGTAATCGTTATATTGTATATAGAAATAAAATGGCATCGTCATTGGCAATATTGAATATGAACGGGGTAGAAATAAATGTTGATACTTTGTTATTTGGAAATGATTTTCTATCAGATGAAACAAATTGTGAAATATTTTTAATTATTCAAAGATATATTAAAGATACTTGTCGTTTTTCAGTATAACTGTAACAAAACAACCAGGTGAATTCCCTTAAAGGTATACCATTTTAACAAAAATGTTAACGTGGTATTCGAATGATCATAATTGAAAATAAAACCTCTGGATGATCTTTGAAGACTATTTGATCTTACAAAATAAATAGAAATATATATACTTACCATGACTATTTTCCGCAAGTAAATCCCAATAGATGAATGAAAGTTAATATGTCCATTGCCACGTAGTACGCATTTGGGTCTGTTCGATATGTATCAATAGGTTATCTATATGTTGATCATATAGTCAATGAGGCTCCGTGGGGGTTTTAATTGTTTTATTGTTTATATTTATCTTCATATTATTATGTTCAATTGTGTATTTTGAAATATATGTAATGGGAGAAGACTGTCTAAGTTGTTTAACTTGTGTCTTATCCTTTTGTCATTTTGAACAATAAAATATGTTTAAAGTAATAGGACTGGATTAATGTTACAACCAAGAGAACATATCCATGGTCATTTGGTTTATTGGTTTGTCTATGTGTTATAATGTAGTTGTTTTAATAGGGTTTGTTATTTGAGGGAGCATATCGCCTGATATAAGAAGAGCTTGAAGCTATCAAAAGGGTAATCAGAATCAGTAAATCATAGAAGGACAGACAATACAGTGGCCAAAAGAAAAAGGAAAAACGATCTAAAAAATATACACATAAAACTAAAGATCGAGTAACACGACCCCAATAAAAACAGGGGATGTAAGTGTTCTACTCTCGTCTTGAAGACTTTCCTAGACAGATACTTGAGACGGTACACCTAATGGGCCAATCATCTACCAAACCTTGGTATTCAAAGACCTAGATGTTACTAAGCATTATTGGAATTACGTATTGACGATCCACTTGACAACCCTACATATACCCTCATGACTCTTAGGGAAAGTGAAGCCCTAGACAGTTGCGGTTGTGTTTTCTATTCCGTTGGAATTCTAGCAAAACGTGAAGATAAGGATTCTCAACGTAAAATGCCATGCTACGGAAAACACCTACTCTAAAAATAGCTCGGTCATTCCCAAGAAATTCAGTATTTATAGGTCATGCATCAAATCCTCCATAGATGTATTAAAATACAACTAAGTCCATCAAATTTGGGATCAAAATAATCCCTATATATTTAACTTCAATTATCAATTTTAATTAGTCCATTCCATTCGGTAGTTTTCACAATACTACAAAGTGAGAGGAACTTTTTTTGGAAAAGGGACTACTGCTCTAAGCTCTGATTGGTGAATTAGTGGTTTGACACCTAAAGAGCAAAATAAATTGTTTCTTTAACCATTTTTTGGCCTACTTTCTATTCCTTAGGCAATATCAACCAAAAAAAAGCCTCATAAGGTATGTGGCTGTCATATACCTCCATGACTCTTAGGGAAAGGGAAGCCCTAGACAGTGACGGTTGTGTTTTCTGTTCCTTTGGAATTCTAGCTAAACGTGAAGATAAGGATTCTCAACGATACCTCTCCAAATTATTAATATCTATTAAATTAGCTAGGTCTATAATTACTCTGACACTAGCTACTCCAGCGGGCGTGGTGTGAATCCGATGTGGATTCTGCAAAATTATAAAGATCTGTTAGACCACATATAACTATAAGCGTGACAACTATTCCCCACTCTACGATAACAAATAAAATGGTTCAACTTAGTTTTAGATATGGGGTGATAGGCATCACGCGTCAGTGTTTTACATACATTAGATACATATCCGCTATCTTACAATCCTATGATAGAAATGGTTTAACCAGTTGTTATAATTATTTAAATATTTGGTTTTCCAATCTTTTGATTATGAGCATATCTGTTAAAAGGTTATTCCAGAAACGCGTCATTCGCACTAAATTCCATATCCACGTTTTTATTATGAAAAGAAGCAGTGATGGTCAACGATTTTATCGATATCAACAAATAAGAGTAATAACAAAATTACCGAACTCCGAACAATCTTACAAAGGGAAAGTCAAAACTCATAAGTATATAAACAGACAAAATTAGTCAACAACCGGAAAACTGTGAAAACCGTAATGACCCTGACTTGGTACAGGCATTTCTAAAGAAATGGTGGGTTGAATCAGATTTTAAAGCGCCAAACCTCCCCCTTTCATTACGGCTCAAAACGAACAATCACTTCTCACCCAAATTCACCAAATACAAAAAGACGTTGGAAATTCATGCTGGCTTGAGAGAGCCACACAACTGTGGCGGTGCTAAATATGTTAATGGGATCGCAACACTCCCCTCTTGAAAACTGGATCTCTAACGGAAAAACATATACAACGTATAAACAAACGATTAAAAAATCTACATAAATTCGCTTCCACTCAAAAAAGATCACATACATGTACTATCACAAAAATGAAAGACAACATAACAGGAACAGTACTGAAGTAGGATCAATTAACGATGGTAGTTAGCTGACTTGTGGAGGTTGGTTTGTATCTCTTTGTCATGTTTACATTCATATATCCGATCCTTTGCCATCTTTTGACATAACCGTTGATTGTGGAGGTTGGGTTGTATCTCGTTGTCTTGTTTACATTCAGATATCCGATCCTTTGCCATCATTTGACATAACAATTGATTGTGCATGTTGGGTTGCATCTCGTTGTCATGTTTACATTCAGATATCCGATCCTTTGCCATCATTTGACATAACCATTGATTGTGCATGTTGGTTTGTATCTCTTTGTCTTGTTTACATTCAGATATCCGTCCTTTGCCATCTTTTGACATAACCGTTGATTGTGGAGGTTGGGTTGTATCTCGTTGTCATGTTTACATTCAGATATCCGATCCTTTGCCATCTTTTGACATAACCGTTGATTGTGCATGTTGGGTTGTATCTCTTTGTCTTGCTTACATTCAGATATCCGATCCTTTGCCATCATTTGACATAACCGTTGATTGTGCATGTTGGTTTGTATCTCTTTGTCATGTTTACATTCAGATATCCGATCATTTGCCATCTTTTGACATAACCGTTGATTGTGCATGTTGGTTTGTATCTCTTTGTCTTGCTTACATTCAGATATCCGTCCTTTGCCATCTTTTGACATAACCGTTGATTGTGCATGTTGGTTTGTATCTCTTTGTCTTGCTTACATTCAGATATCCGTCCTTTGCCATCTTTTGACATAACCGTTGATTGTGGAGGTCGGGTTGTATCTCTTTGTCATGTTTACATTCAGATATCCGATCCTTTGCCATCTTTTGACATATCCATTGATTGTGCATGTTGGTTTGTATCTCTTTGTCTTGTTTACATTCAAATATCCGTCCTTTGCCATCTTTTGACATAACCGTTGATTGTGCATGTTGATTTGTATCTCTTTGTCTTGCTTACATTCAGATATCCGTCCTTTGCCATCTTTTGACATAACCGTTGATTGTGGAGGTTGGGTTGTATCTCTTTGTCATGTTTACATTCAGATATCCGATCCTTTGCCATCTTTTGACATATCCATTGATTGTGCATGTTGGTTTGTATCTCTTTGTCTTGCTTACATTCAGATATCCGTCCTTTGCCATCTTTTGACATAACCGTTGATTGTGGAGGTTGGGTTGTATCTCTTTGTCATGTTTACATTCAGATATCCGATCCTTTGCCATCTTTTGACATAACCGTTGATTGTGCATGTTGGTTTGTATCTCTTTGTCTTGTTTACATTCAGATATCCGTCCTTTGCCATCTTTTGACATAACCGTTGATTGTGGAGGTTGGGTTGTATCTCGTTGTCATGTTTACATTCAGATATCCGATCCTTTGCCATCATTTGACATAACCTTTGATTGTGCATGTTGGGTTGTATATCGTTGTCTTGTTTACATTCAGATATCCGATCCTTTGCCATCTTTTGACATAACCGTTGATTGTGCATGTTGGTTTGTATCTCTTTGTCTTGTTTACATTCAGATATCCGTCCTTTGCCATCTTTTGACATAACCGTTGATTGTGGAGGTTGGGTTGTATCTCTTTGTCATGTTTACATTCAGATATCCGATCCTTTGCCATCTTTTGACATAACCGTTGATTGTGCATGTTGGTTTGTATCTCTTTGTCTTGTTTACATTCAGATATCCGTCCTTTGCCATCTTTTGACATAACCGTTGATTGTGGAGGTTGGGTTGTATCTCGTTGTCATGTTTACATTCAGATATCCGATCCTTTGCCATCATTTGACATAACCATTGATTGTGCATGTTGGGTTGTATCTCGTTGTCTTGTTTACATTCAGATATCCGATCCTTTGCCATCTTTTGACATAACCGTTGATTGTGGAGGTTGGGTTGTATCTCGTTGTCTTGTTTACATTCAGATATCCGATCCTTTGCCATCATTTGACATAACCATTGATTGTGCATGTTGGGTTGTATCTCTTTGTCTTGCTTACATTCAGATATCCGATCATTTGCCATCTTTTGACATAACCGTTGATTGTGGAGGTTGGGTTGCATCTCGTTGTCATGTTTACATTCAGATATCCGATCCTTTGCCATCATTTGACATAACCATTGATTGTGCATGTTGGGTTGTATCTCTTTGTCTTGCTTACATTCAGATATCCGATCATTTGCCATCTTTTGACATAACCGTTGATTGTGGAGGTTGGGTTGCATCTCGTTGTCTTGTTTACATTCAGATATCCGATCCTTTGCCATCTTTTGACATAACCGTTGATTGTGGAGGTTGGGTTGTATCTCGTTGTCATGTTTACATTCAGATATCCGATCCTTTGCCATCATTTGACATAACCATTGATTGTGCATGTTGGGTTGTATCTCGTTGTCTTGTTTACATTCAGATATCCGATCCTTTGCCATCTTTTGACATAACCGTTGATTGTGGAGGTTGGGTTGTATCTCGTTGTCTTGTTTACATTCAGATATCCGATCCTTTGCCATCATTTGACATAACCATTGATTGTGCATGTTGGGTTGTATCTCTTTGTCTTGCTTACATTCAGATATCCGATCATTTGCCATCTTTTGACATAACCGTTGATTGTGGAGGTTGGGTTGCATCTCGTTGTCATGTTTACATTCAGATATCCGATCCTTTGCCATCTTTTGACATAACCATTGATTGTGGAGGTTGGGTTGTATCTCTTTGTCATGTTTACATTCAGATATCCGATCCTTTGCCATCTTTTGACATAACCGTTGATTGTGCATGTTGGTTTGTATCTCTTTGTCTTGCTTACATTCAGATATCCGATCCTTTGCCATCTTTTGACATAACCGTTGATTGTGCATGTTGGTTTGTATCTCTTTGTCTTGCTTACATTCAGATATCCGTCCTTTGCCATCTTTTGACATAACCGTTGATTGTGCATGTTGGTTTGTATCTCTTTGTCTTGCTTACATTCAGATATCCGTCCTTTGCCATCTTTTGACATAACCGTTGATTGTGGAGGTTGGGTTGTATCTCTTTGTCATGTTTACATTCAGATATCCGATCCTTTGCCATCTTTTGACATATCCATTGATTGTGCATGTTGGTTTGTATCTCTTTGTCTTGCTTACATTCAGATATCCGTCCTTTGCCATCTTTTGACATAACCGTTGATTGTGCATGTTGGTTTGTATCTCTTTGTCTTGCTTACATTCAGATATCCGTCCTTTGCCATCTTTTGACATAACCGTTGATTGTGCATGTTGGTTTGTATCTCTTTGTCTTGCTTACATTCAGATATCCGTCCTTTGCCATCTTTTGACATAACCGTTGATTGTGGAGGTTGGGTTGTATCTCTTTGTCATGTTTACATTCAGATATCCGATCCTTTGCCATCTTTTGACATATCCATTGATTGTGCATGTTGGTTTGTATCTCTTTGTCTTGCTTACATTCAGATATCCGTCCTTTGCCATCTTTTGACATAACCGTTGATTGTGGAGGTTGGGTTGTATCTCTTTGTCATGTTTACATTCAGATATCCGATCCTTTGCCATCTTTTGACATAACCGTTGATTGTGGAGGTTGGGTTGTATCTCGTTGTCATGTTTACATTCATATATCCGATCCTTTGCCATCTTTTGACATAACCGTTGATTATGCATGTTGGTTTGTATCTCTTTGTCTTGTTTACATTCAGATATCCGTCCTTTGCCATCTTTTGACATAACCGTTGATTGTGGAGGTTGGGTTGTATCTCGTTGTCTTGTTTACATTCAGATATCCGATCCTTTGCCATCTTTTGACATAACCGTTGATTGTGGAGGTTGGGTTGTATCTCTTTGTCATGTTTACATTCAGATATCCGATCCTTTGCCATCTTTTGACATAACCGTTGATTGTGGAGGTCGGGTTGTATCTCGTTGTCTTGTTTACATTCAGATATCCGATCCTTTGCCATCTTTTGACATAACCGTTGATTGTGGAGGTTGGGTTGTATCTCGTTGTCTTGTTTACATTCAGATATCCGATCCTTTGCCATCTTTTGACATAACCGTTGATTGTGGAGGTTGGGTTGTATCTCTTTGTCTTGTTTACATTCATATATCCGTCCTTTGCCATCTTTTGACATAACCGTTGATTGTGGAGGTTGGGTTGTATATCTTTTTCTTTGTTTTACTTTCGACTCTGTACTATCACTTCATTGTGATATTTCTGGTCTTTGTTTTTTAATATGTTTATAAATTAAGTTTGTGATGCAACGTCATTGTGTTTTATTGGTGTTGTATGGCAACCGGAATTTATTTTGCATATGCATTTGTACCTTGTGTTTTTATAACGAGTTGAACCGAAATACTGTTCATTCACTCTATAAGTAGCTTAAACAATGTTTCAATATTATCTTTATAGCCAATTTTGGATGTTTCAATGGTAATTCGTCTTTGTTGCATCAATCATTTTGAAGATTGTTCAACGTTTGTTCTAAAATGGAAGAAGGCTTGTTTCATTTTTATTCAGTCAACAAATTCATTAACGTTGGTTTCAATGTTTCAATGTTATCTTTATAGCTAATTTTGGATATTTCAATGGTAATTCGTCTTTGTTGCATCAATCATTTGAAAGATTGTTCAACGTTTGTTATAAAATTGAATAAGGCTTGTTTCATTTTTATTCAGTCAACAAATTCATTAAAGTTGGCTTAATTTTTTTACTCTGCAACTCGATTAAAGTTAGTTTTTTTATAGCTTACTCTACAAATTTATTTCTTTGTGCCACTAGTGGAGGAGGAAATGCCCACCCTTCCGGAGTACCCGAGTTCATCCCGGTTCTAGTGGGGTTCGTGTTACTAGATCTTTAGTTTTATGTGTAGTGTTTTGTAGATCGTTGTTTGTCCTTTTTCGTTTGACTATTGTATTGTCTGTCCTTCTTTGGTTTACGGATTTTGATTACCCCTTTGGTATCTTCATACTCGTCTTATAGTTTGTTCCCTTATCTAGATTACAAATTGAATTAAATTCGTTTCATTATTTACTCTAAAAAGTAACTGAAATTAGTTTCACTATTTACGCTACAGATTCGTTTTATTGTTCATTCTACAAATCAATTTAAAGTTCGTTTCATTTACAGTGTTAGATGCCATGTTCAAGCCTCCAGCTGGATTGATGACTGGTAAAACTACGTTCCTAGGAGACTATGAGGAATGTCTTGACGTACAAGCTGATGACGAGTTCAAAGGGCAATATTGTCTTGCTACTATATTCGTTACAAACATAGACAATCCTGTAGGCATTTAAAACTTTTGATAAATAATTTTTCAAAAGGTTTTTGTAAAGGGTTGGGGTCAGGGTTATGGTATTTAGCGCCACTTTCAACACTCTTTCAGCTATATCGTGGAGGTCAATGTTATTGGTTGAGGAGACCGTAGTACCCGGCGAAAACCACCGACCTATCGTTGGTCACTGACAAACTTATGATATAATGTTGTACCGAATACACCTCGACATGGGTGGGGTTCGTATTCACAACTTCAGTGGTGATAAGCCCTGATTGCATATATAGGTAATTGGAAACCCAACTAACATACGATCACGACCTACAACAGACTAGTATGGTCATGGTACGTCTACAGAGATTGGAAAAAATGAATCTAAAATTCGCCCAGTTATTTTGTCAAAGGAATATATGACTCAGATGCCAAATATAGGGGATTCTTTGTTTTTGTCATTTTGTTGGGGATGATAGGCACTTATTACATATGTAGATGTAAATCCAACTATCATGCGATCACGACCACGACGACCCCGATTTTTGAAAAATGTCTACACCATGCATCAATGAAATGAGTTTTTTAAGTGACGATATATCTTCGTGGAGTAGTATTTTATATATAAAAAAAAGATTGATGTAGAAAAGTTTGAGGACATCAAAGGTGTAATCAGAAACCGTAAATCAAAGAAAGACATGCAACGCAATGGCCACAAAGGACAAAAAGACAATGCCATGGACATAAGAAAAAAAGACACAATATTGGAAGCAGTAGTCCATCAAACAACACACAGACAACCTATATATTAAGCAACAAGAAACCCACACAAACGGGGAACTCAGCCGTTCCGATGGGGTATATTCATTAAGCTTTGCATGAAAGGGGACAGCTTTGCTCATCTTAAAGGGAAGTAACTCCTGTAAAACGTATAATTTTAGAATCAAAGTCGGAAATGTGCAAATGTTGTATTGTAAGCTATATTTGTACTGACGGATCGAATATACGGATAATTCGAACCAAAATGAAAGGTCGTGTCAACTTCGATACAAGGACGATCAATTCTATAATTCTTTACGGTGTATGATGAACATGTTCATTTGTGTCTGATATCGCCAGCTGGCTACATGTAACCATCGATATCTCTTGTGAAATCATTTCAGTTCACACATACAAAAGGTTATCCCCTGAAAGCAGGATTATGTGTTCCAAGTACCTGTACAAAGACCGATATAGGCAATTTGTTAAATGCTGGTATGTATTTGTGTGGCTTACCTTAGCAGATATTTGTACAGAACAATATGATTATAATTACATACTTGATGAATCTTTTTTCATTTGTTTAACTGGCGCTCCATGAATTGACTTTACTTGATGCTGAATAAAATCATAGCTTAGTCGATCCTTAGATAAAAAAAGAATAATAAATTGAACAACCAAAACAAACAACTCTGTCAGGATAGTTTCAAATTCTAATAGAAAAATCAAAGAAACAGGAACAAACTCGATACCTCTAACACACACATATATCTGCTCACGGTCCTTGCTTGGTTCATACACTTTAAACCAAAGTTATGTGGATAAATGTGTTTTATGGGTCCATACATCCTCTTCTAGTGAAATGAAGCGGTCATCCAAGTGTTTTCCACATGTCAACCCTCACATTTAACCGGGTGAATAGTGTCTTCGTGACACAGAAGTTGTCGTGGGTATAATATTAGTTCAATTAAAGAGAGCCGATTGTAAGACATAATAAGGAAACAATGATCGACTTGGTACCAAAATCTAATCTTTCGTCTTCTGTACGCAAGCATATAAAACATGTTTATATTGTCCCAAATATATTTGACCTTATACTATATGACACTGTAAAAAGAAAATTACTAGTACAATAACATACAAGTGCATAATATACAATACAATATACGGTAGTTCAGTTTCTGAATTTGTATTTCGAAGTTTTACCAAGACTATCAAACCAAACAGTATTTGCATCAGATGGCAACTGTCAAGAACCAGATAGACCATATGATACCAAGGCAAAAATAGCATTGTAAGTCACTATGTAATTATAATATTAGTTAATTGCCATGATTATGTAACAAAGAAAAATAGCTGTTCAAACCACGTTGTAATTATAATTATATTAATATTACACCACACTAGGACGGGCAATAATATATCCTACGCCAAACGTTTTCACCTTTGCCACACCGTTGGATGGTTGATAAGGCAACGCCTTCATACTTTATCTTTGTTCGCAGACATCACTGGCAGACGACACAGTAATAAAGTCAAATGGCATATATTTATACTCACATAGTCAATTTTTCGACGTTTGGAAAATTGTATAACTTAGTGTTGTAATACCTACCAGTTATGTCATATGTGCCGTAAATTGAGGCTGGCTTCGCACTAGAAATAAATTTGTTTCTTGTGAATACATGGATGGGTGAAACACCAATGGCGAACTAAATACAATGACGTGGCATTGATTGTAAGCATGATAGTAAAAAAAGACCGATTTTCATATCTGTTTTAGAGCTGTAATATATATTCGGTTTTCATTTCTTTAATTTACAAAAAAAATTCTTTTGTAGAGCAGTAATATAAATTTTCATTGGTTTAATCTCTTTTGTAGAGCAGTAATATCAATTTTCATTGGTTTAATGTCTTTTGTAGAGCATTAATATCAATTTTCATTGGCTTAATCTCTTTTATAGAGCAGTAATATCAATTTTCATTGGCTTAACCTCTTTTGTAGAGCAGTAATTTCGGTTTTCATTGGATTAATGTCTATAGCAACATTATATGACGTCATTATACAACACTTTGTAAGCCCTCAGAAAAACAGCTTGGACCTTGACCATAAAACTGATGGAGTTGAGCATATTCCCGATAAAGGAAACGTTATTAATGGATACGAACTCAAGAAAAATGCATCAGATGTTCCACAACAAACTAACAATGATGGAACTGAATACAAGTATAAATTAAATCAACCAGAGCTATCACTGTCTGTTCAGGAATCTGACACTGAGGCGTACAAGCCAGGTAAGAGATTACGGTTGCGGTGTTTAACGCCACTTTCAACACTATTTCAGCTATGTCGTGGTGGTCAGTTTTATTGGTAGTGTAAACCTGTCGCAAGTCACTGAAAACTTCATCACATAATGTTGTATCGAGTATACCTCGCCATAAGCGGAAGTCGAACTCTCAACTTTAGAATCAGGTAAGGAAGATTGATATTATCATATATTACTGTCGCTACAACGGTTTATTTTTGAGTATTTATATCATTGCTAATATCAATGTACATGTAAACAAATGTTTGAAGAAACCAAAGGGATAATCAAAAGCCGTAATTACAAAGACAGACAATACAATGGCTAAAAGTGACAAACGATGATGACAAAACACTACATAGAAAACCTAATATTGAGCCAAACGAATCCCGCTAAAACGGAACGGGGCTAACCCATGTGCTCCGGAAGGGTAAGTAAATCCTGCTCCAGCAATGGCATATGTCTTGGTACAATTGTAGCAAGCAAGGTCACAGAAATCCATGAACATAAAAAAAGCAGTCCATTTTTTAACATATCTTGAAGTATAAATACCAATATCATACCAGGACATTAATAAGCTAAACATAAAACAATTCGACACCCTTACAATCCTTTTTGTTTTTATATATCAATATTGTAACAGTGACTCACATGTATCACTTCAACATCATTTGTATCATATCAATGACTTTAATTACGTACAATTACGTCTAAATCCCTCATGATTGGATACCCGGCAATATATATCCGTTACACAGTTCACTAGTGACCAAATACGATAGAGGGCCTGGGTGGGTGGCTCAATGAGTTAGGTAGTTGGATTACCTAACAACTCATACAAGCCTATTACAAAAAAGGTGCACTCGACTCGCAGCCACAAGTGATAAAGTTTGCCAGTTGCTTGCCCATGGTCGGTAGTTCTCTCCGGGTTCTCCGGCTTCTTCCACCACTAAAACTGGTTGCCATGATATAGATGAAATTTTGCTGAAATTGGCATTAAACACCAAATGTCAACAAATCCAAATCCAAATAAGATATATACGGTGTTAGTAAATTCCATATGGCGCGAGAATGAATGAGAGCCATGCTCCAGCCCCATATGGAATTACTGATCCCTTATATATCGTATTAGGTCACTAGCAGTCTAGTAACTTATAATATCACAGTTTTGTATTACAGATATATCTTTTTTTTTCAGGAATTGTTGGTAAACTTTTACTATCGTTTTCAATTTATACCAACGGAGCAAAGCTTTTAAGTGCCAAACAAGGAGCTGGAACTTTGACAGCTGTGAATGGGATCCGATTTATCAGTATGTCTTGGGTTATACTAGGGCATACTTACGGCTTTGGCCCCAGTGCAGTCGGTAGGTCTATCACTGTTAAAAACACAATTCTTTTTATATATATAATATTCATACAGTAATCAGTGCTATGAAAAGAATACGAACAACCATCTATCACCTCAACTCATTAAACATAAAAAAACAGACCACGACATATGATGTTGAAAATACAGATCCTGGCTATTGACATACACAAAATGTGGCAGGGTTAAATCGGTTAGATGAATTCAAGTTTTAGTGTTGGAGGAAACCGGAAAACAGAGAAAACCACCGACCTGTCGCAAATCACTGACAAACTTTATCACATAATGTTGTATCGAGTACACCTCGCCTGAGGGGGATTCGAACTCACAACGTTAGTGGTGATTGGAACTGATTGCATAGGTAGTTGTAAATCCAATAACCATACGATCACAACCAAGACAGACCCCAAATATAATGGTTTTAAGCTAAAAACCAAATGCGACATTCTTATGATCAACACCATTAAGAAATGTTAGATCTTTCATTTTTCTTTGACTTTCAGACAATGTTGCTCAAAAGTTTCCAATTTTTGTAAAAAGGATATCATTCATGGCAATAATAAATGCAGAAGTTTCGGTTGATACATTTTTCACCTTGAGGTAAGATTCTTAAATTTTATGTTTTTGCTGAAAAATGTTTTGCTACAAATAAGCGTACCAGATTCGTTTTCAACAAATAATTGCGTGTAGTGCCATCATATATATTTAACAAAAATGTAAACATGTACATATAATTTCATAATGAAATATTTTGCCAAAATTTTCCAAAATATATTGCATAATCAGACTATTGATTCCCTGGTATGTCTTCTGAAGGCCTTGTGTACTATTTAATATTTAAATGATGGCTTTCTCATTCATAGATCTAATATTATGCATATGGCAATTTCTGTGTCACAAAGATCAACTATATTATCTATAAAGTTCAAGATTAGGACTCCCTATGTGGGGACATATACATGACCGCATCATTTCACTAACAGAGAACGGAGGTTTGGGAATATAAAACTAGTCTAACCCCGCCACTTTATATTGAAGTGCCTGTGCAAAGTCAGGAAAGTGAACGGTCATGAACAATTCTTTGGTTGTATCGATTTTGCCTCTGTTACTACGATTTTTGTCACATAAGAATCATAATTGTGAATCTTGGTTACGAAATTTAATGACTACCGTCCATCTGAATATAGTTTGAAAACACCTTTTCAACTTTTTATGGTTCGAATGTTTCTGACTTTAACATAGTGCATACATAAAGACCCGAGGTAATACGACAAAATATACGGGATGATCGTGATTCCTTTAAACTGCTTCTTCTGAAAACAAGGTTTTTTTTGTTTAAAAACAAAATCTTTTCTCTTAATAGTATGTCTTGTCTTTTTGTCATATTCTTTCAATTTTCCTAGGTTGCCTTTGGTACAATAAATATTTATTCCTTAGTTATTTGATCAAAGGCAAGTTTATTATGCACATCGATATCAAGCGTTTCCCTCCGCTTCGTGTCTGGAAATGGTTAGTGCTCGGGTGAAAATAAACATGATTGTCCTCACATCTAGTCAATTCGTACATAATATTTCATTTAATGTCTATAAATAGACAGAAATATCAATTTCTTAATATTCATAATAAATAAATGGTCTATTTCAGTGGTACCTTATTAACATATTTAGTGTTAAGACAGCTAAAGAAACAGAAAGGGAGGTTAAACTGGTTCATGTTTTATTTCCATAGATTTTGGAGGTACGTATAAATATTTTTATATGCCAATTCCTTACCATTTTGCATTGAAAATCCAATACTATGCTACAAGGTAAATGGTCCATGTTTTATATTCTTTCTTGAAAATTTGAATATGTCTTTGACTTTCTCTACGCAGATTTAACATTAGGTTGTCACCAATGGGACCCCATGGGTCGGTAACTAGAAAGTCCTCTTAAAGCTCCCTTAAAGCCTGCTTATGTACTTCGTAAGTGAGAGCAAAGATTATCTTAAGACAGTAACAAGAAGCGTACTTAATGTACACTTGGAATAATCTTAACGTCATCTTAAGTGTAACTAACATATTCGTACGATTTCCCCTATCTTTCCATGCTACGGACGTACCGGTATTGATTTCTTGAAAATGAATTAGAAACTTCTCATTAAAGATCACCAATGCGTTAATTTTTAAATGAACAAAAATAAAAATGTACTTAAAAATGTTTTAATTATTGTAAATATCAATAAAGATGAAAATAAATATCTCATTTCAAATCAATTCTCTCTTAGCAAAAGATCAAGCAAACCGAATTTTAAACAGGAAGAACTATCTGTCCTTGGTAGATGAAGTTGAAAAAAACAAAACAGTTATACTTGGAAAGTTTTCTGATACGGTTAGCAATGAAAGAAAGAAAAAACTTTGGATCTCCATCGCAACCAAGTGTAGTGCAATAGTAGGGTGGTCAAGCCAAAAAGTGAAATGCAAAAAATCATCCAATTATAATTTAAAGCTATGGCCTTTTTGGTGAGCCAAAAGTGGTCGATTTTCTGTTTTTTTCGAAATATGTTTAAAAAATGACATTTTTGCACCGAAATATATTTTTTTCACTACCTAATAGGTCATCATGCTTTCTTCTATAGTACTGTAACCTCCTTATGCTTCAAAAAGAGGTGTTATATGAAAAACATGTCACATAATTTAAAACCTTGAAAATAGCCTTTAGACTTAGTATTTTCAATTTATGTGTCAGCCGTCCGCTTGTTCAAACTACCAGGCTTGTGGTCAAATATCTTCAAAAACCTTTAACTTGCAAGGCTGAAACTTGTAGCACTATCCACAAACTGCCCAGTCTCTAGGACAAAATATCAAGAATAACATTTATTCAATTAATATTTTTTTTATTTTGATATTATTTCCTTTGCGCAAGCCTCCATAATTTTTACCTTAAATTTTATTAAAAAAATCAAGTTTTTCTTCATAAAATATCTGAAAAAAATACTAAATTTTTTCTGAATACTGATTTTCGTAGGGAAAAGAACCCTCTAACATAACACTCATATAACTACCTCTAGCGTAGTACCTTAACGCTATCATAACTTGAAGAGAAACGGGTATGGAATGCGATCGGTTAGTAAATCTTAAAAGGTCTTGTTCCAGATCCTGACAAATGCTATATATACTTTCTCTGTCGAGTCTGTAGTTTTTCACAATAGATTCGTCAGTGAGGTAGTCCAATGGGGTATTTCTGTCACGAAATAAACGCCTCGGAATATCATCTACTCGATTTCTTTGCCTGAGAATGTGAAACATCAGTGCCATTTTGAAGAGATGGTTGACCCTAAGTGTGGTCTGACCCACACTTAAAGCTACAATTATCTTTGGATACTAAGATGTTGTCTTGTTACACTCGTAAATGGTCAAGATCAAGCTAAGTGTGCTCTAAGGGTGTCTTAAAATTTACGAAGGCTTCCAGTTACAGAAACAGTTTAAGACTAAACAAAGAGATGCATTAAGATTAAATCGTAGACATTTCGTAGACATGCCCGTTTAAGGGCTGTCAATCATATTAAGATTGTTTCTTGTTACACTCTTAAGAATACCTTTAGATCATCTTAAGGCTTAAGATAGCTTTTTGTTACCGGCCCCCGGTTGTTAACCTCGCTTCGTTATTTCTACCTCTATATATCAATTACAACGTTCTGTCTATGTATATGCATACCTGACATTTGCTTTTGACTTTAATATACAAGTATGATCTTACGATATCTACCTATGTTACGTCTATGTTACCTACTACATGTAGTTAACATTAAGAAGCGTTTGATGGACATTTAACTGAATACACCTCTGTTAAACTTCTGGTAAAGCAATGTTCGAAAATGCTATGTTAAATTTTGTCTGTTTATATAATTATGAGTTTTGACTTTCCCTTTGTAAGATTGTTCGGAGTTCTGTAATTTTGTTATTACCCTTATTGACACACGAAGAAAAACCCTATGCATGTATATATGATGGTGCAGGTGAAGAATAAGTCATTGTTGAATGTAATTTTGTAGATTTTCAATCATTTAGATGTACATTAGCTTGACGACACGCGGCAAGTAGTTTCCATATCCCTATCATGTATCGTTTTCAAAGGATGACAAAGACTATATTTTTAGCTACAAACATTATTCACAACCATACATTTATGACATCACTCGTATTTTTATAGTTTAAATCTGATGTGAGCATTGTTCTTTTTCTAATATAGTAACCTCGTACTGTCATGTCGGATATAATGATGACGGTATTTGTAAGATTACTTCACCCGTATTTCGTATTCTTGATGATAACCCAGCTTTTTGAAATGAAATAATATACAGCGAACAACATCAAACGACAAAGCAAAGATGCAGTGATGTATTGTGCAAACTCTAATAATGACGTCTTTTTTTACATTTTGATAAATGATGAACATGTTGACGCATTATTTTTTTAGCACAAAATCACACAATGTATATGTTGATGCAACATGCCTTTTTTATAAATGAATTCATCCATATGAAGCATTCATACTCAATGGCATCATGTGTCAGTAAATGGGTATTTATACGCATTATTTATATTCATTAAAAGAGCCATGTGTATTTATATACATTTGGGTTCGGAATAGACAGGTGTTCGGTTTATACTGGGCAAAATTAACAAATATGTTCTACATTAGGAATTTATTTACAGTTCGGTTTATGTAGCATTCCGGTTTATTCAGGGTTCGGTTCAGACAGATTTAACCGTACCCGATTAGTTTTGATACACAATGATACTATATACATGTATAAATGCATTAATTAATCTTAACTCACTTTGCATTTTGATATACGATTTAAACAAGTATATGAAGGGATTTAAGCAGTGCTGGATTTACGGCTTGGTAACCTTGAAATCTATGGGGCCTCAGACAAGGGTGTAGAATATTGTTGACACTGTCATAGGCCTTTCTTACATATGCTGTTATAACGAACTGTAGTCTCTAAGCAAGCCTTCAGTAATTTTCCTTGCAGTTGCGAGGATGTGGGATTAGAAGGGCCATCACAAGTAAAGAAACCTAGGACCTCTCTTTATCAAAATCTGGCACAGTATTTTATTTGGCAGACTGTTAGTTTACTCACGCGATATTCACATATATGTCTAAATATTAACGTTGATGCATCATTCCTTTGTTACAGATTAACACCACCGTATATGCTGGTCATGATGGTGTTTCTGACATTGTTTCCGTATCTTGGGAGTGGCCCAATGTGGCAAAAAGAAGCGGCAAAAGATTCATGTAGAGACACATGGTGGTATAACCTCCTCTATATCAACAATTTTGTAACAGCGGCTGATGAGGTAATTCTACACATTAACATTTTAGATAATGTAATAAGATGAACAGCTAAAAATACCACACTGTTGAAACATTTCTAAAATCCAATAGAAATATCATAGAAAGATACAAAATCGATAAACCTAACCCATAAATATATAAGGGACCGAGCATTTAACTTGCAGGAGGTTTCGTTCAGAAATTTTTTTCGGACAGCACGAGAGTTAGAATATTTTTTTTTGTCGCGAATATTTTTTTCAGAATTTAACATTAGGTCATATAACAAAAACTCTGAATCATATTTTTTTTTTCCTCCACCAAAATCAGAATATATTTTCAGCAACATTGGGAATCAGAATATTTTTTTAGAAAAAAAACATAGCCCCCCCTCCCCCCCCCCCCCTGGAAGTTAAATGGTCCGTCCCTAACCGCTCATTTTACTGGCTAGGTACAGGCACTCCAATAAAAATGTGTAGGGTTAAACTAGACTTATGAGCCTAAGCCTAGCCTCTTAGTGAATGATGCGGTCATGCAGGTGATTTCCGAATGTTAGTAAAATCTCAACCCTCACATATAAGCGGATGAACAACATAATGTACTAAACTATAGTTATTCTCCCTGAGGTATATGTAACATTAGCCGAAATTGGTTATCATGTTTATGCCCTTTGGTTCACGTGCCCCAAAAGACTTTCAAGTTATTAGGCTTTCCAATCTTTTTACGTTGATCGTACCCGATGAAAGTTAATCCCAGAACCTCGAGGTGCGTACTAAATATATATACGTTTTTATTAACCCGGTCTAATTAACGTAAGATGATGCTTCACCTTCAACACCACCAAGAAGAATCGGAGAGTTGTATCTTCTTCTTATCCTTCGCCTTTACACTTGGATTCCAAATGTCATAATGGCTGTAAATGCATGGTGTTGTGGTCTGTTAGAGTGCGCCAAATACGGCCCAGCACCTCCTACCTCAGTACTCAGGGTTTCTGTTAGGGCTACCTCTCCCTTTGCTTCTGGTATAAGACCTTTCCTGGAAGCACAGGAGGAACTTTACAGGTCTCAAACTGGATTCATCCTCGGAGTTTTCTCCCGAAGCCTTTCCCATAAATGGGTATGCCGCAAGGTTTGATAATGGAGTTGTCCTCTCCATCCACAAAGCAGTGGAACTATTTAACCCATACCTGGGAAGAGAGTTGTATCTCGTCAGACACCTAGCGAACAAGTCCAAAGAAAGGAATGTTTTCGTTGTATTTGTTGCTTCATAGAAGCAACAATAATACAATAATAATAATAACAAATATCCGCTCTTTCGATGAGCAATTGAGTGAGGAGTGATTCTTAAAACAAATACGTGAGAAATGTTTCAGCAATATCATGTCAAAAACAAGATATTTTGTGTTGAGATTATAGTGATGTCTTCTGTACTAGATCAACAAGCGAAATGAGATGGTCTTTGTGATCGACCACTGAAACATTGGTCGAAACGAGTGAGTGAGTGCTGTTTATCACAAAATGAATACTTTTTCAGCTATATCATGGCGAGAACAAGTTACAAATGTAAATCCAATGAAATGATTATCCCCACTTTGAACTACATTAGCACGCTAAATTGGTATTATATAGCCCACTTCAAAAACAGTCCAGGTCTAGATATGTCGTTCCACTCTTTCACATTATTCTTATTCCGACCCAACAAATCGTTGTTCTTACTCCTTGATACTGCCTGCTTATCTGCGAAGTAGCCAATGCCAATTTTATAGTCTTTGGTATGACATGCGCACCAAATTACTCATTTTCATCCGGGTACCAATTTTATCCTTTGCATCCGGGATATCAAATTAATCATTTGCATCCGATGTACCAATCTAATCATTTGCACGCTGAAAATCCAATATAGCCATCTGTGGTACCAATGTAATCATCTACATCCGGGATACAAATTTAATCATTTGCATCCTGGGTACAAATTTAATCAATTGTATGTGGTGCATCAAATTAAAATGTCTTTGTATTTTTCGCTGCAGTGTATGGCATGGGCGTGGTATCTGGCAAATGATATGCAGTTCTTCGTTGCAAGTCCTATTATCATAATAGCAATGTACAAGTAAGTATAAATTAGTAGCCGGAAATGATTATCCCTGACCTGTCACCTTTGAACTACCGATGCGTAAAATTATATGTAAAACTGAGGTAACAGAAATAAAACTTGCTGTTTTACATCATCATTTCCTTATAAGGGGTAGTTTGGGACCATAGCACTAGCTTAACCTCACCACTTTTTATTGAAGAGCATGTACCAAGCCAGTAAAGCGAGTGGTCCTGTAGTTGTGTGTTAGGGTTTTCGATTTTTCCTCTTTCTGCCATTGTTTTGTTATCCCGTCACCAACGAAGTTGCGAAGGGATATAGTAACGCTACCGTCCGTCCTTCCGTCCTTCCGTAACATCCTTGTGAACACTCTAGAATCAACATCCTTCAATGGATGTTGACCAAGCTTGGTACATACTTAGTTCTTAAGAGAATCTGAAATCCTATTGATTTTCAAGGTCATAGGTCAAAGGTCAAGGTCACCGGGTGAATTTTTTAAGCGAGGGGATACGCCACGCTTTGCGTTGCCCTTGTTTTTTTAATATTTTGGAAATGTTCCGACATTGTGGTATATTTTTTTTTGCTTCTCATTTTATTACCTCCGTTAGATATTAGAGTAGAACGTTAGATTAGAAATGCTTCAGCATAAATCAGTCACAGAAGAGATATCTTTTATGACCTGACATTTTTGGATTTTTTATGTAGAACTTCTGACTTTATGTAAATTAATAACTACTATACCTTAGGCCAGAGAAATTAAATTTGGTGACCTATCTCCTTTGAAATGTTTGGCATGATATAATAATAGCTGGGTACAAAAAGTTGATTACGATCATCAACACAAGAACCTTAACAAAACTCTTATTTATTTATTTCAGATCTAAGATAGCCGGAACCATAGTAACGGGTGTGTTTTTAGTAGGAACGTCAATAGCTACCGGTATGGTTTCAAAACATTTCGAGCTT
Organism: Bathymodiolus septemdierum; assembly: GCA_963383655.1. NCBI lineage: Eukaryota > Metazoa > Mollusca > Bivalvia > Mytilida > Modiolidae > Bathymodiolus > Bathymodiolus septemdierum. Next base: position 44,762,527 of record OY726525.1, read on the forward strand.
GGAATATCAACATTTGGGTAATGTTATCTTATTGTCAATCATGTTATGTCGCAATCGAACAGACCACAATTTACACTGATTACTCGCCTACATCGTATTAACCATATCTTGTTTTACTACATGTATACGAATGAACAGTTTTCTCATCGGTGACTTTTATCCAAGAAACGACTTATCCGTGTTCGAGATAGAAGGATTGGATTGTAGTAGTATATATATTTTTAACTTAATCATAATTTTGATATGTTTTTGTAAATAATACAATCTAAATATACTGAAATAATATAATGCATCAAATTCGGCTGATGCCTGATTCATATCCTGCTAGTCTGTGCCCTTATGCCATAATGCTGATTGTTTACATGAGAAACAGCAAAAAATCATTTTATAGTTTGATCCGACTGCGGTTCGAACCCGAGACCAACGCACCCGATGCGATCACACTAACCATTACACCAGAGATACCATCCATTAAAAATTGGCAATGAACAAGCATGACAAAGACTTGTATGTTACCAGGTAGTCATACGGTTTGCTGCAACCCCCCCCCCCCCCAAAAAAAAATTAAAAAAGAAAAAAGAAAGAAAAAACGACGTGATTCTGGAACATCCAAAGGCTTTAAAATTGGTATTTGCTGTTTCTCTTCCACTCACCGAACATTGCGTAATTGCGTAATGAGAGCAAAGACGGGTTAGCTCGAAATGAGGATAGTATATACGATACGAGTGGAGCGCCATGTCCACCCAAGTGAATGTAGCTTCAGCTCGCCATGATATAGCTGAAAAATTGATCATTTGGCACTAAACAACAATCACTCACTCACTCACTCACTCGGACAAGGAAAGTGGGTGGTTATTTATGTGTGTTAGAGTATCGATTTTGCCTCTGTTCCCACCATTTTCGGTTTGATTTTGAAATTGTTCGAGCTGATGGTTCGGTTGATTAATATTTGTTATAAGCAATAAAAACGAAAATTGATGTTTAATTTTCTTTCAATGTCATACAACATCACATACAAAAAGTTGCAGAAATTTGACGGAATGGAGACGAATGGAAAAACGGAAAAACACATACTGCAGTCTTTTGTAAAATATATTGGTATAGCACCACACTGTATGACAGTTACAACGTTCAATGTTTTATTATTTAGGCGAGGCAGTGAAGACTACTTTGATCAGTATTACCAGAGACCATACTGCAGAATGCAACCGTATTTGGTTGGAATGTACACCGGATATTTGCTGTACAAGACTAAATGCAAATGTAAAATTAACAATGTGAGTTTCTAATAATATGAAAGGGAGCGAACTGAGCAACATGGTAATGTTGCGTGCACTAAGACGAGAAACTAGTTTGACTATAGCATTCTGTTATTGAAGTGTCAAAAAAGTGAGCGATCATGTGTGTTGTCTCTGTTTCTGAATTAACATGATCAACAAATGCAAAATCTGAGAATGGCAGGTGACAGTTACTTTTAACTATGAACTACCAATAGCCGACAGTCCACAATTATTTTTAGCTGCGTATGGTTAATAGCCGGTTGACGACAATTACTCTTACTTTGAACGGCTAATAGCCGGATGAAGACAATTACTACTAACTATGAGCGGGCGAAGCCGGTTGATGTTAATCAATTTAAGATGTGAACCGTAAATAGCAGGCAAGCGATAATTACTATTTAGCTGCGAGTGGCTAATAGCCGACAAACAATAATAAATATGAGCACTACACTACACTACACTAGTACACACTACACTATATCACAAATAAAGATATCAGGAAAATATCAAATAAGGATAATATAAATTCGAAAAGAAGATTATGGATATAAGTGGACATGAGATATGATATTATCCAAATTGACACAAATTAACGTTAAGTAACAATTCTTATATTGCCGCTCAACATTTCAAAGACACCATACGGTCTTCAATAACGAGCATAACTCGTAAAGTAACAGCATTTGTCAAAATATACCAATATCAACTTATAATACTACTAACAATTACTTATAGGTTGTTAATCTGATACTGTGGGCAGTGTTTGCAGCATCCGCTAGCGCTGTACTGTATGGAGTTTATGACAATTTCAACGGTAACTACATGTCAATAGATGTGGCAGCAGTCTACAACACGTTACACAAGACTGTATGGGGCGCTGCGGTTAGTTGGGTTATTTTTGCTTGTGCAACAGGCAATGGTGGTAAGTTGTTTTAAAGTATCGCATCAGTAATGTGGTGTGGTAATTAGTTGTATTATATTTTATGTAAATATTCATGGAATCCCTGCATTTTCATTGGTTTAAAAGAAGGTGATTTTTTTACAACCGCATAGTAAGTGTAATGGTTAGCGTGCTGAACTTGAGAGAGGTAGATGGTGGGTTCGAACACCGGTCGAGTCAAACCAAAAAACCGTAAAATTGGTATTTGCTGCTTCTCGGCTAAGCATGCAGCAATAAGGAGAAGCAGAAAAGTCTAGTTGGCTCAAAATCAGGATTATTTGTCCAATTGGAGCAACATGTCTACCTATGGACTGTTGTTTCCGTGACCTAGTACTTCAGCGATCCAATTAAGCATGTTGCTCTAGTACAAAGCGGACAACATCATCATTTCATTAAATGTATCTTATTCTGGTCATGATATCGCTAACAATTTGCACGTTTGGAGTTAAACAACTTTCACTGAATGACTCACCCACGGTCTACCACCACACTGAATGACTCACTCATGGTCTACCACCACACTGAATGACTCATCCACGGTCTACCACCACAATGAATGACTCATCCACGGTCTACCACCACACTCAATGACTCACCCACGGTCTACCACCACACTGAATGACTCACCCACGGTCTACCATCACACTGAATGACTCACCCACGGTCTACCACCACACTCAATGACTCACCCACGGTCTACCACCACACTCAATGACTCACCCACGATCTACCACCACACTGAATGACTCATCCACGATCTACCACCACACTGAATGACTCACCCACGATCTACCACCACACTCAATGACTCACCCACGGTCTACCACCACACTGAATGACTCACTCATGGTCTACCACCACACTGAATGACTCATCCACGGTCTACCACCATACTGAATGACTCACCCACGGTCTACCACCACACTCAATGACTCACCCACGGTCTACCACCACACTGAATGACTCATCCACGATCTACCACCACACTGAATGACTCACCCACGATCTACCACCACACTCAATGACTCACCCACGGTCTACCACCACACTGAATGACTCACTCATGGTCTACCACCACACTGAATGACTCATCCACGGTCTACCACCACACTGAATGACTCATCCACGGTCTACCACCACACTCAATGACTCACCCACGGTCTACCACCACACTAAATGACTCACCCACGGTCTACCATCACACTGAATGACTCACCCACGGTCTACCACCACACTCAATGACTCACCCACGGTCTACCACCACACTCAATGACTCACCCACGATCTACCACCACACTGAATGACTCATCCACGGTCTACCACCACACTGAATGACTCACCCACGATCTACCACCACACTCAATGACTCACCCACGGTCTACCACCACACTCAATGACTCACACACGGTTTACCACCACACTCAATGACTCATCCACGGTCTACCACACTCTATGACTCACCCACGGTCTACCATCACACTGAATGACTCACCGACGGTCTACCACCACACTCAATGACTCACCCACGGTCTATCACCACACTGAATGACTCACCCACGGTCTACCACCACACTCAATGACTCACCCACGGTCTACCCCACACTGAATGACTCACCCACGGTCTACCACCACACTGAATGACTCACTCACGGTCTACCACCACACTAAATGACTCACCCACGGTCTACCACCACACTCAATGACTCACCCACGGTCTACCACCACACTCAATGACTCACTCACGGTCTACCACCACACTGAATGACTCACCCACGGTCTACCACCACACTCAATGACTCACCCACGGTCTACCACACTCAAGACGAGCACACTAATCATTACACCCCCGATGCGTTTGTCATATGTTGACGTATGTTTGCTAACTAAATAATGTGTAAAAGTACATTTATAAATATAAAAATGATATTTGGGATCCCATTCTCCGGTTTAGCCCCGCTATATGCATGTGCCTGTCACACGCCAGAACATGCATGTCCAATGTCATATGTTTTGGTCTTTTTGTGTTCAGTCAGTTAAGTCAAGAGATGATAATTAATAGCTAATATTTGTGGATTTTTTAGCAATCACTGTTAAAACTTCCTTCTCATAGAAGTATTTACTTTATACTGAATAACTACCTATTCAATCAATGCCTATCACCACTAACGTTGTAAGTTCGAATCACGCTCATGGCGAGGTATACTCGATACAACGTTGTATGATATAGTTTGTCAGAGACATACGACAAGTCGGTGGTTTTCTCCACCAATAAAACTGACCGCCACGATATAACTGAAATATTATTGAAAGTGGCGTTAAGCACCATCAAACATATAAAGCAAACTAACGTTGTGATTACGATTCCCGTTCATAGCGTTGTGTACTCGATACAACATTATGTGATGAAGTTTGTCAGTGACTTGCGACAGGTCGGTGGTTTTCTCCTGTTTCCTCCACCAATAAAACTGACTGCCACGATATAACTGAAATATTCTTGAAAGTAGCGTTTAAAAAATACTTTAACCCTAACCCATTATGATGTTTCAGGTTTTATCAACACTATACTGTCATGGAAAGGATTTATACCACTAAGTAGATTAACATACTGTGCCTACCTGATACATCCTGTAGTCATGTACTACTACTATATGTCAAGAAAACGACTGATTCACTGGGACACCCATGAAATCGTAAGCATAACTAAACATTTCACAAAGGGGGTGGGGGATACAATTAGATAAATCTCGCCACTTTAAGTCATGTACTACTTCTATATGACAAGAAGACGTCTGATTCACTGGGACGATCATGAAATCGTAAGTATAAATAAACATTTCACAAAGGGGCGGAGGGTGAGTAGAGGGTTGGACCCATACAATTAGTTTAATCCCTCCACGTTATAGTCATGTACTACTTCTATATGTCAAGAATACGTCTGATTCACTTGGACGATCATCAGTTCGTAAGTATAAGAAAACATTTCACTTATTAGGAGGTTTGGGCCCATAACACTAGCTTAACCCCGCCACTTTTTACTGAAGTGCCTATGAAAAGCTAGGAAAAAAGGCAGTCATGTATCTGTGTTAAAGGTATTGATTTTACCTGTTTCTACGATTTGTATATTCGATTTTGGAACTGTCTTACAGTGTGGTATTTTTTTACTTTACCTTTTATGTCACAAAATACTGTGAAACCTGTTCGTTTTAACCGAACTGCCATCAAAGAATTCATTCGCTATAACCGACAATCGTTACATCCGATTTCATTTCAATATGAATTTTACGGAACAGACTTGAAAATAAACAAACCTTTTTAAAGACTTTTTGTGTTGTGAGAGCTTTATACCTTAGTGTGATGTTCTTATCGTTTTGGTGTCTCTGTATCATCTATTGGCACTTCTGGAGTTGTGTACTTTGCGTTCTTCTGCATGCCACTAGTAGACCAAAGCAGGAACTGCTTACCCTACCGGGACGCTTAAGTCTCACCTGGGTGTAAGTGGGATTCAATCTTTAGTTTTCTGTGCAATGTTTTGTGGATCATTGTTTAGTTTTTTTCCCTTTTCTTTTGGCAATTGTTTTGTTTAGTTTTTTTTCCCTTTTCTTTTGGTAATTGTTTTGTCTGTCGATTAACGTCTTCTGATTACCTCTTTGGTACCATCATGTTGTTCTTATGAAAACTACACCATATTGAAACTGTGTGATAACGTTTTTGTAACAAAAAAACTAGACCTTAAAAGTTGTGTTTGATATCGAAGATGTAATTATATAACCTTCAAACATAAACCTATATAAAATTAATCAGCCTTCCATAATTTGATATGATCGTATTGTAGTTGGATGTACAACTACTTATGTAATCAGTATTTACCACCACTAAAGTTGCGAGTTCCAATCCCGCTCATGGCCAGGTGTACTCGATACAACATTATGTGATACAATTGGTCAGTGACTGGAGAGAGGTCGGTAGTTTTCTCAGAGTACTCCTGTGTTTTCTATCAATAAATCAAACTGACCGCTACGATATAATTGACATATTGTTGAAAGTAGCATTAAATATCTAATACAAACCCAGGATCCATAATTATAAAGGGGCCCGGGTGGTTCAATGAGTTAGGTAGTTGGATTACCTAACAACTCGTACAAGCCTATAACCAATACGGCGTGGGTTCGCGCCCGGCTTTGTAAATTACAAAAAGGATGCACTCGACTCGCAGCGGCAAGTGATAACGTTTACCAGTTGCTTGCCCATGGTCAGTGGTTATCTCCGGGTACTCCGACCTCTTTCACCACTAAAACTGGTCGCCATGATATAGCTGAAATATTGCTGAAAGTGGCGTAATGTTAATACACTTTTTATGTCCGGGTTGATATTTTACTCACACGTGTAAAACGTGACCGCAACATTTCACTTAGATGGAAAGTTTAACCCCGCCATTTTTTTAATGAAATGCCTGTACTAAGCCAGGACAATAAGCGGTCATGTAGATGTGTATCAGAGGGTTATCAATTTTGCATCTGTATACGATTATTCGATTGGATTTGGAATTGTTCCGACAGTGTGGTATGTTTTGTTTTTAATTTTATTTGTATATATATATATTATTTTGCAGATATGCGAGTTTATCGCACACATTGGACTATCATATGCAGCAGCTTTTGTAACATCTTTAGCATTTGAATCACCAATGATGGCGTTGGAAAAAGTCGTCTTCAAACAGGGAAAAAAGAAATAAAATGGACAGTCTTCTTAGGTCAATGTCACTTTCAAAATAACTTTTTAGGAGAATTAGCTTTCTGTAGTCTTTTCACAATTAATTTAAAAATAAATAAGAAAAGCAAGGTTTTTTCATGTTAAGCTTCCTTTGTTTAAGCCAGTTTGTAAGCAAGTTTAAAGCAGGAACTGCCTACCCTTCCGGAGCGCATGAGTTCAACCGCGGAGTTTAGTGGTGCTCGTATTACTTGATCTTTAGTTTTATGTGTAGTGTTTTGAAGATAGTTGTTTGTCCCATTGTCCTTTTTCTCTTGGCCATTGTATTTTCTTGGTCATGTTCTACGTAAACCATCTGAGGATATGACAATGGTAGCCCTAAAATGGACACCAGAAGAGAAAAGAAAAAGAGGAAGACCAAAAACAATATGGAGGCGCACCATCGAAAATGAAATAAAGGAAAGAGGATACACCTGGGGCACAATAGTAAAAAAAGACAACAACAGAGAAGAGTGGAGGAAACTTGTCCTTGCCCTATGTGCCATGAGGCATAGCAAGGACTAAAGAAAATAATTGTATTTTCTGTTCTCCTTCGATTTACGGAATCTGATCTTCAAACTCTTCTTAGAACTCAATTGACGACAAAACGATAGGTGAATAATACTTTATGTGAAAATGAGTAATATTAATTACTTTAGAAAGTAACAGTCACGCATGATCGAAAATGTATCTACAGTACCGTGAAATTTATTACTGGTATAGGTGACAACGGTAAAAACAGTAAATTATTATTTTTTCTTTTCACAAAACCGCCAAAATAAATATCCGGCAATAAATCGGGTTTATAAAACCACAGAATAATTTTGACACCGTGGATATAAAGCGCTATACAGTATAATGATGAATAAATCTTTTTCTTTCATATGTGAATTTTTGCTTGAATCTTTGACCCATGGGTAAGAAGAAAACCTTAAATTTTATTTATTAATATATTGAATCACAAAGATTAAACATTTAAATATGACCGAAAGATTGATTGTTATTTAACCTCAAGGGAATCTTATAAAAGACATATCCACGAGTTTTACGATCGCCACCATGAATGATGACCGATATGTTCCGAAAGTCATAATTAAAATTCGGTCCTTCCATCATGCATTACTTATCACCTGGTTTGTTGCAAAAGTAGCACGACGGGTGTCAATTGTGGAACAGGAACTGCTAACTCTTCCGGCGTACCTTGGTTTATCCCCGATATTTAGTGGGGTCCGTGTCGCTAAGTCTTTAGTTTTATGTGTAGTAATTGAAGAACATTATTTTCCTTTTGTCTTTTTTCTTTTAGCAATTGTATTGTCTGTCCTTTGATTTACGGCATCTGATTACCGCTTTGGTATTTTCAAACTTTTCTTAAATAAAAAAAAATCAGTGTGTGTGCTCAATGTGTGTAGTGTATGCATTTGTCTCATTTTAATATATCGTTTGTCAGTATGTATCTTTTTATCTTGATTTATCACGCCTTGGTAACTTCTGATTTTCTTTTAAACTATATTATTACATTTCATGCATATCCAATGACGTCATATCCGTTGTGCTATATTAAAACAGTTTAATGGTAAATTCTCCGAAATTAAATTTCTCAAGCTTTGTTTAAAGCGATAGTTCATCGACCTGTATATTAGCTCTTGCATAGCATAAGCTCACAAGTATTTTATGGCTAAAGTACGTCAGCTAATTGCCCAGTTTTAAGTACGTTTATTGAAAGGCTGTCAAAGATCTTGCCAATTACTATGACACTTACTAGTCTATATATATACTTTATACAAGCTAATTACGTAAGTATTACTTCATACTGTGATTTTTTGTATCTTTTATTAACTTTATGCCCCACGGTTTATCAGTATCTATAAATTATAGCAAATTATATAAGTTATAGAGGTACGTTAAGTACAATATTAATATAGCAGTAAGCGACGTCTGAAATCTATAAATACATATAGAATAATGGGAGTCATGAAGACCGACACAGACATTATCGTTTGTATCGCATCGAGTCCGAGGGAAGAGTTATGATACTAGTGGCAATGTATGTCAAAACCTCCAAAACTGACGATACAGTTTCATCAATAGCGTCACAATATGTTTGACGCCAAACTGACCGTTAAATAGGTAAATAGAGGTATTTTAGCAATACACTGTTTCAAATTTTACGTGAAACTGTATATATTTTCCCAAGTTGCAAATCCTTTTTAATAGTTTCAATAGACAACAATATATAATGACAACACATACGTATGCTCCATTTTATAGTAATCACTATCCAGTCCTTTCCTTAATCATGACTTATCACCGGGTTTGTTACTATGGTGACACGACGGAAGCACCTAGTGAAGCAGGAACTTCCCACGCTTCCGCAGCACCACAGTTCACCCCCGATTCTTAGTGGGGTTGGTTTTGCTCGACCTTTAGTTTTCTGTGTAGTGTCTTGTAGATCGTTGTGGGTCGGTGGTTTTGTCCGCTTGCTCCACCAATAAAGCAGGATATAGCTGAAGTATTAAATGTCTATATCACGTTCATTATCGAAATGGAACTTATTTTGTAAAATAGTGAGTATGTAAGTGGGCATATTATTCTTTTTTCAAATATCCTACACATAACGTACACAAAGGCAAAAAATTAAAAAAAACAACAACAATAGTGAAAATACTAAGAAACTTTCGCATGAAATTTCTGATACAAAATTGTTAAGGATAATTTTTGTTGTTAGTCAATAGGGTTTGCACAAATCAAACCGTTTTAATTAGCATGATAACACGGGAACTATAATACAAATATGATAGTCAGTGAGTGGTCACTTTCTATTGTGCCACATAGTGGATCAGGAAATGCATACCCCTCCGGAGCACCTAAGTTCTCCCCCGGTTATTAGTGAGCTCCAATCCTTTATGTGCTTTGTAATGTTTGGGCCATTGTATTGTCTGCCCCTCTTCTATTTATGGCTTCTGATTACCCATTTGGTATCTTCAAACTTTATTGATCTATATCAGGACGTGTTCAAGTTGTTTTTGATGAGAGTAAATATAATGTCTACAGAAACAAGTGTCTTTGATATCCATTGAGTTTGGGAAGCAATCAATCAATCAATTAATTACTAGACCAATGCTTAAATGCTGAATGCGTAGCAAATATAAATTGTTTGGTGTGTAATGAAAGATAACACTCATACTTGCCTTACTGGCGTATTGAAAGGTAACATGTATTTTTGCCAGAAGTTTATGTAATCCTTGCCTTTACTATTACAATGAAAGGTAACATGTATTTTTGCCAAAAGTTTATGTAATACTTGCCTTTACTATTACAATGAAAGGTAACATGTATTTTTGCCAGAAGTTTATGTAATACTTGCCTTTACTATTACAATGAAAGGTTACATGTGTTTTTGCCACAACTGGTATTAGGAAAGGGAACATTTTACTTGCCTCTACTGGTACTATGAAAAAAAGCACATGTTTTGCCTTTACTTGTGTAGTGAAAGAGAGGTTTGTACTAGTGTAATGATAGGTTACATATGCATGTGTATTCGCCATTACTGTTGTAATGAAAGAGAACAATTTGTGTTGCCTTTTCTGGTTAGGAAAAACTACATTTACACGTATTAAAAGAAACTTAATTACATTGATTTTCTTTTGATTTCTGAGAAACATAAGGATATCAATTTACATACGACCAACGCATAATTCCCAAAACAGAAAATCGTCCATAGGATAGCAATTTTCTTACAAAACAGTAACAAGTGCTTCACTCATCAAAATGACACAAACCCATTTTAAGTTCAACGGGGAGCCTTTCATCCCAGTCAGAAACTTTACACAAAACGAGATAATGTCTATTTAATGTAAGATAGTGTTGCAAAAAATAGATTTTTAAATGGGGGAACATAATCATTATCGCAAAAAAAGTTGCTGTATTTATATTATTGTTTCTGCCTTACTTCTTTCCAATCCTTTAATGAGGAAGCTATCGTAAATGTGATCGCATGGTAGCTGGATTGTAAGTTCGATTCCCGTCTGTTGATATGTGTTCTCGATACAACATTATGTGATAAATGTGTCAAGGTAGGGCCAAATGTAAATGATTTTCTCCGGATACTCCTCTTTCCGTCATTAATAAAACTATCACCGTTCATATATCAGTCTAAAATCAAATATAATCACACTTAAATCAAGTTTACACCTTATCATGTTAACTTATAATAGAATGCGTCTTGACAATAAAGAAGCTACACGGGCTTGTAGAACTGGGACCTATTGATATATCTTAGCTTACAAATCACCACCGATTAATGTATTGAAGTGGAAAATTTACGACCCATATATAAAATAAGTCAACCCATTCCAGCGGCAGTTTTATCTATATATACCTTTATATAGGAAGTAACACGGTATTCACCCCTTCAGTGAGAAACACAATACCAGTTAAACAAAACCAACAGAAAATAAGATAGCAAAAACCAGGATGACATAAACCCACATTTAAAAGGAAACCAGTCAGTTATACCAGGTCTGCTGTACAATAGGAGATCTGTGTCACCCATGACAACGGATATTTTCCATTTGTAGTTATCACAATCCTGTCCTTTCCTCATTCATGACTTATCACCAGGCTTGTAACAAGAGAAATACGACGGGTTCCACGTGTGGAGCAGGAACTTCCAATCCTTTCGAGGCATCTGAATTCACTCCCGGTTTTTAGTGGGGTTCATGTTGCTCGATTTTTACGTTTTCCGTGTAGTGTTTTGTAGATCGTTGTTTGTCCTTTTTCATTTGGCCATGGTGGTGTCTGTCCTTCTGCGATTTACGGATTCCGATTACCTCTTTGGTATCTTTAAACTCTTCCTATCACATAATGATGTATCGATATCAACTATAAAAGGCACCACTTAGTTATACATATGCCAGGTATGCTAAGCAATAGTTTCAAGATATCGCTGAAAAAAGAACTGCATCAGTGGTGTAATGGTTAGCATGCTCGCCTCGAGTGCGGTGGTTAGCATGCTCGCCTCGAGTGCGGTGGTTAGTATGCTCGCCTCGAGTGCAGTAGATCGTGGGTTCGAGCCCCGGTCGGGTCAAACCAAAAACTATAAAATTGGTATTTGTTGCTTATTCGCTAAGCACACAGCATTAAGGAGAAAGAGCAAAGACTGGTTGGCTTAGAATCAGAATAATGTGTCCGAGTGGAGCGACATGTCTATCCGTGAACTGTTGTTTCAGTGAGCTAGCACTATACAAATCTAACTCAGTGTGTTGGTCTAGAACAAAGCGGTCCTCATCATCATCTCATTCAAAATTAACTTGTTCTCGCCATGATATAACTGAAAAATTGCTGAGTTCGCGTTAAACAACAATCACTGACTCACTCGCTGAGAAAAGCATAACAGAACTGTCGTGGGTATATGCTCTAAAACATATATTGATTGATAGTTGGAGCAGAATTTAGTAACTTATTACTGGCAATTACATGTTTTGTTATTAATACTTGCTATACTATTAAGCCATCTGATCTCAACGGAACTCATAATGATACGTCCTACGAATAACCTCATAGTAATTCACATGATAATGTAGTTTTCTTTGGGTCTGCGGTAATATTATTTTGTTTTTCGATATTGAGCGTCACCTGATGAATGTTATTCCAGAAACGTGTCTTACGCACTAAATTTGATATCTACGTTTTACTACAATGTGTTAATTAAGAGTTGGAACGCATTTTAGTAACTTATTTAGTATTCATATCATATCATATCCGTAATCTATTTTCTAAACGATTTACAATGGGGCACGTCTTAGAATGACACACATCGATGTTTATTGGAATACGCTAAAGAGCCATTCTGATTAAAATCTAATTTCTCACTTACACCCCTTTAAACTGCCATGTCGCGGCGTGCGAACCGTATTACGTCATGAATGTTTAATTATTTTACAAATACGGGCTATGACATTTTTCAACCAATCAGATTGCTCATAGTAACAAAGCAGATTAATTCTAAAATTTAATCTCCCATTGTCTCCCAATCGCCATCCATTTTCATTAGGGGGAAGCATAGGGTCACCTATCATGTGACCCGAAATGGAGTGTTCTGAGATCTCACACGCCGCGATATCTCAGTAAAGGGAGTAGGTTAGAGATATGATTTTAATCAGATTGCTAAAGGGCCTGCAACATTTTAATATATGATAGAAGTTTTTATCGAATTCTGTTCTAAGAAACCACCGATTAGGAATACCTGTATCATATGATGCCCTCAGGAGACGCGAATATAAATAGGCTTCTCAGGCCCGATATATCTTTAAAGTAATATTTTACTGATATGTTTCATGAAGACACCTGTATATATTGATATCGTAACGGGAGCGCTCCTATACCTTAGATTATATGAGCCGCAGTATGTTCATAACCACACTTGCTAACTGCATTAGTGGAGATTTCCTTTAGCACAGTTTGAAGAGCGGTGGTTTACCGTGCGAGAGGTCCCGGGATCGAATCTAACCGGAGACAATGCATTTTTCGGAGATAAAACATGCTCTACTACTGTTACAATATGTACTACTAAATAGCAATGCATAAACAAGAAATGATACTCCAGACTTATACATATACGTACTTCAAGTGGTTATCCAAAGGAATTGATTTTAAAGGGAACCTACGCGCGAATTTCTATTCAACCTTTAGGAGTCGGAACCACAATTTTATTGGTGAAAGGTACGGACTACAAAGGTAGATAAAAAGCCAACGCCAAAACATTTTTTTTTTTTACATAAACTAATAATTGATTGGTCAATTGCATAATGCGATGCCACTTAGGATAAGAGAACACTCCCCATTGTCCAATGCTCTTCTGGATTTAAGAAGAGAAGTATGCATTTAATTGTAATCTCGTCATGTGATGTCGAGCACAATGATGACGGTATTTGTAGGATTACATAACTCGTGGTTTTTTTCCCCTGTTGATAGCCAGGCATCTGTGATATTAAATTATATACACCAAGTAACATCAAAACGACGAAGATAACCAGATATAGAGTTTATCGACAGAAGTAAAGAGTACCACTCAACTTCATGCTAGGCGCCGTTTCACACTTATTTCATGGTATGAGTTTTCCTCATTGTTAAAGACACTACTCTGACTGTGAAATGCAGAAGAGTAATAAAAGCGCTGTGTCGTCACTTGAATTTATGTTTAAGTGTAATGTTAAATGGTCTCTCGTGTCCATTTACAGCCATATCTTTTCTTACTAATCTATTGTACAAATTAACTTTAATTAATTTATTAATATGGCGGGGTAATAATCAGACTAAGATCAACATTGTCTTCCAGTGTAGCTGTACTAACAGAGGTTGTTGGTCTTTAGCTGAATATGCAGAAATATTCACCACAATGGACGCTGATAATCTATGATAATATTTATCTTTTTTATAACGGCAATCTGTCAATCAGCTGTTAAATATTGGGTGTTACAAAATTAGGTATGACTCAGACCGAATGATTTGTAGTTTATCTGCCGTGTGCTAATTTTACGACCAATTGTTAACATTGAGTATTATGGAAAATTGATCTATTTAGCATATATTTCTTAAATTGATGCAGTGGGGTTTCTGTTTCCGAACAGACCTCACACATTAATGAAAACTGATGCGATGCATTATACTGCTGTATCTATATAATTTCTATTTTTTTGTTGTTGGGGGAGGGGGGGGGGGGGGGGACTAAATGTTCAGTTACAGGGGCACACTGAGGGAATGAAATTGTTGATTTTGATGAAAATAAGGTTCTGAAAATTAGTCAAACAAGAACAACGATTGATTGTTTAATGTTAAACGTCCAGCGTACAATATTTCATCTATATTCAGGACGAGTACAAGTTCCATAAAAAGCATATAGAAATGGGGAAAGGGATGGGTCAATCGTCTCAACGACTTTGAATGCCATTGAAAACGTATGGAGAGTTGGTTAGGGACGGAAACTTTAGTATTTTGTAGAGGGTACAATGCCTTCTCTTTTTCGAAATCTCCAAGTTCATGGAATGTCCTTCACTGGTCAAGCGCCAAACACCCTTAGTGTCATATGGAATTGCAATGTTTGTCATGCTTCGAGAATTAATTTTACCCGCTACCATTAGCGTCAAATTGACAGAAAATTTGACTTTTAATATATTTTCTTTTGATAATGAGCATACCTGATGAAGTGTATTCCGGAAACGCGTCATGTTCACTACATTAGATATAGATCTAGGTTTTTATTATACTTACTGTTACCATGATTTCCAGGAAATATATACCGTGAATCGCTTCCCATCCTCAAATAAGAAAACAACAATGGTTGTTTGTTCCTAGAATTAATTTGTCATGTTACAAAAAAATCAGATTTTATAAATTTAGAATTTTTTTGTTAATATACACAATTTCAGAGAACACAAAAGTTAATGTGAGAAGTCGTATCCCGAAAATGATATTAAAAAGAAATAGCTATACGAGAACCTGCTGGCTTTTTATGTGATGTAGGGAACATTATTGTAATGTTTTAGAAGATTACGTAAAGCTATGTAATAGCTCCCGTCTGTCAGATAACAAACAGCAATATTATTAAATAGTTAGAAGTTACGAAAACGATCCCAATACGCCAATGAGAACGAGTTATGGTATTAATTAAAAACCTTTAGGGTAATAGAGATAAAGAACGAAAAAAAGAGTCAAAATTCCGCAGTATTTTAGATTGGCATTGAAGTATAGAATATCACTCAGGTTTGTTTTGGTTTATGGTGCTTAACGCCACTTTCAACAATTTTTTAGCCATATCGTGGCGGTCAGTTTTATTGGTGGAGGAAACCAGAGTACCCCGAGAAAACCACCGACCTGCGGCAAGTCACTGACAAACTGCATCACATAACGTTGTATCGAGTGCACCTCGTCTGAGCGGGGTTCTAACTCACAACGTTAGTGGTGATAGGCACTGATTGCATAGGTAGTTGTAAATTTCACTATCATACGACCACGGCGGCAGTTTATTAGAGGCCCTTATACGATCAATTTGTTTAGGCCATAGTATTGTCTGTCTTTCTACAATTTACAGTTTCTGGTTACCTCTTTGGTATCTTTAAGCTGTTGCAGACTTATTTAGCATTGCGGTGCCAATAGTTACGAATCTTGCACAATCCCAAACCAGTACGTACTCCTTTTTCTCTCAGACTGTATTGTGACAGTACGATGAAGAATAAATAAAATGAAGTATTGTTCTTTGACTTGAATTTACAGCAACAGTTTTTTTGTAAATCGACAAATATACTATCGATGCGAAGTCAACCATCATCTGGGTTTGCACAGGTGTTTTTTGACATATACATATGCATGGACATTGGATTTTGATATAGGTTGATTAGACATGTGGGTTTCGACAGGTTTGCTTGGACATTGGATTTTGACATATGGGCTTAGATATGTGTTTGGACATGTGGCTGGTAAGAGTTCGAAGATCCCAAAGGAGTAATCAGAATCCGTAAATGGAAGGACAGACAACACAATGGCCAAAAGAATAACAACAAACAAGGATATACAAAACATACACATAAAACTAAAGATCGAGTAACATTAACCCCACTAAAATCGGGGGTAGGGGGGGGGGGGTAATCTAAGGTGCTGCGGAAATGCAAGCATTCCTGCTCCACTGGTGGCACTCATCGTGTAACATGTGGGTTTGGGCATATTGGGACGGACATGTCAGTGGCTTGTTTCTGTTTTATGTTTTGCATTAAAATTTGATGTTCTAACTATTTGGAATCGAGATTCACAGACGTATCTAATGCACATCCCGTTCACCAAATTAAATGTTGGCATCTTTGATGGTTTATTCAAGTCAACCGTATATATTGTTTGTTACAATATTCTGCAATTTGTTTTATTATTTTTTTGTTGTTGTCTTTTCTCAAAACAAGAATTTATGTAACTGATTCTTCTTAAACATCATCAATAATAAATCTGACAGAATATCTTATCTGTAACCAGATTTAACTCAGCCACTATAGCGTCGCATCAATGCACACGAACTATTTATCTTGATACGATTTCACTATGGGATTCTTTTATTTCAACACTGTTGGAGCACATCGTAGTAAAATATATATATTAATTTAAAAACCAGTATATCTTAAGGTTAAGCTGACACAGCATATTTCAACATCTATAAGACACCGTTGGAACACTTCCTTGCGAAATATACATTGATTTAAAAAACGTATTCTTAAGGTTAAGCTGACACAGCATATTTTAACATCCATTAGATTTTATAATCACTGATTGACTGTGGATTCAACAGAGAAAATGTAATTCATTACAGAATCTAAAACAGCAAGAAAAAGGCTTAAAATAAATTTTAAACAATAAAACTAATATTTTATCGTATGGTAGATTGATACACACCTATCTATATATAAATAGTACCAATCGTCGCTAATGTTTGTACATTGGATCCCCGACTGTGACGAGGTACTTTGATTATATTCTAGGTATCAACTCATGGTGATTATGTTGTATTTTTAGATATATTTTTTGTTAAGAAGTATTAATAAAACATATATTTGTAAAAATGCTCTATCCTGTACGACTTTTTCAAAACCTTAGTTCTGATTTTAGATTACATTTCAATAATCTGAGTTTTTATTCAGAGCATTTAATTTAATATTACACGTTGCGATATCGTTATGTAACCTCGTTCTTCTTTTCATTTTGCTCCTTAACCGATGTAGCTAACATACTCACTCCAATCTGAATATTATTTTTTGCAGTATTTTTTCTTTTCTTTTCATTACAAATTTATTCTTCTGTTTTCCGTTTTGAAAATAAAATACTTTACTTTAGTTTTCTTTATCCAGTGAAACCTGTTTTAACCGAACCTCATTGGGACGAACTTCTGTGTTGGGATTACATCAGGTCTTCAGTTGATACAGGTTAACCTAACAAAGATTTGCTTCAATGAGGCTTCATTTTAAGTTCGGTTTATACAGGATTTCGCTTTATTCAGGGATCACTTTACACAAAATTCACTGCAGTTTCTTCAAATATTATTGTCACTAAGTATATTATATTATAATGTATATTGTATAATTATCGCCATTATGGTATATTATTTTTTTGTTCATATTTTTGTAATTAGGAAAATATTTACTTACATGTATGCTGTAATAAATTGTGTTCAATCCCACGTGCAAATAATGTGCTTAAGCAAAGCTAAAACTATTTTTGTTTGGAAAATTTTTTACTGTTTTAATAGAAACATTAGCTAAATTTTGTGTGTAGCTTATTATTTTTATTAAACTATCTCCTCCACAATATAACTGAAATATTGTTGAAAGTGGCGTTGAACACCATAACCCTAACCCCCTCTTAGTAGTATCAAAGAGCTTGTTATTAACGTTTTCCATAAAGTATATGAACACAGAGGAGTTAATTATTTTTAGATAATTAACAATTTTATATATGTTCTGGATGAACTACGAATTGTCGGTGTAATTCCATTATCAGCTATGATAATTCTACCTGTATATCACTCTTCCACACAAATGTTTACGATATTTTCTTAAAGACGTTTAAGAAAAAGTTTTATTCCTGAATTAATCAAATGATCATTCTGTAAATCTAGCTGCAAACGTTTATGATGTTCATTCCCGGTTTTTAGTAATGTTCGTGTAACTCGATCTTTAGTTTTTTGTGCCTTGTTTTGTAGATCGTTGTTTATCCCTTTCTGTTGGGCATTGTGTTTTCTGTCCTTCTTCGATTTACGGATTCTGATTACCAGTTCTGTTTATCATGTCTGGATAACCATTTTTGGTAACCATTACGTGCTGATTTATCCTCTTAAATATTTCAAGAATTTGTTTGAATAACGCGAAACTCTTTGCTTGGTGTTCCGTACATATCATGACTCGATAGTGCATCACACAGCTATGAATGCTGTAGGATCAATTAGTTTAATTCGTTTAACATCTCTTTAGACGTTACTGTTGTCTTTTATTACAACTGCATGCCGTTTATTTTAAGCACGACATTTTCCAACCTCTCCTATTTCACCCATTTGAAGTTTAAATTTTACGCTAAACATTAAAACACAAGGGCTGCACAATTTTGCTCATAAATTTTACAAATCTTTACAGACTGATTTATATGAGTTATGCCTGTTAAATATTCTTGATATTTCTTTAAAGAAGACAGCCTTCTTTAATGTGCATAACTTAAAAACAATTTAAATTACGTTTCTTAAATAGCAATTAGGTTCAATAGTATGTAGCAAAGACATAAATATACCGAGATTAATTAGCAAGTTGTATTCTAAATCTCGCTCTAAGTACTTCTAAAAAATTTTTTTTTTATTGCAAGTCAATTGCCTTTGTAAATCTGACATGTTGCCATCTTTCATTGTAAGTATTCATTTTACCGAGATATTTTTGGAAATAATAATAAATCTGAGAAATTTGTTTAAATCATCAATATACCAAATGATTGTAAATCTTAGAAATCGTAGTAATTACAATGCACAAATTTCCATTCAAAATGAATCAGAGAGCACAAATTCGTCCGTCTGCCAATGAGGCGAGGTGAGCCACGAAGACACGTCTGCTTCTTCCATTAGAAAAGTTACGAAAAGTTATGGTATCATTCGGCATACCTTTTCTCTATCCGCCCTGAAAAGAAAATATTATCAGTTACGCAAGCGCGCCTGTAAATGCAACTTGACAAAAGAAATAAACAAAAACCAATTACACTCAAGTTTATTTTAGCATATGTTGCGTTTGCCTTGTGTAGAATGATAAATACGAGTACTAATCGAACAGAATTTGAAATTCCGAAAGTAATAGATGTGGTTAATGACTGAGGTCAACCCGATTACGTCATAAATAACACTGAAAGAAGAAAAAGCATGAAATTAAGAGAAGAAGATAATGAAAAGGTCTGCTCAACTACGTTTTAAATAGCACCGAGAGTAGACAAAACATGCAATTAAAGGAATTAGATGATGAAAAGATCTACTCGACTATGTTTCAAAATAGCACAGACAGAAGACAAAACATGAAATGAAATTAAGGGAAGTGTATAATGACAAGGTTTACTCGACTACGTTTTAAATGGCACTGAAAGTAGACAAGCCATGGCAATTAGGGAAGAAGATAATGAAAAGATCTACTCTACTACGTTTTAAATAGCACTGAAAGTAGACAAGCCATGGCAATTAGGGAAGAGGAAAATGACAATGTCTACTCTACTACGTTTTAAATAGCACTGAAAGTAGACAAGCCATGACAATTAGGGAAGAAGATAATGACAATGTTTTAAATAGCACTGAAAGTAGACAAGCCATGACAATTAGGGAAGAAGATAATGACAATGTCTACTCTACTACGTTTTAAATAGCACTGAAAGTAGACAAGCCATGACAATTAGGGAAGAAGATAATGACAATGTCTACTCTACTACGTTTTAAATAGCACTGAAAGTAGACAAGCCATGACAATTAGGGAAGAGGATAATGACAATGTCTACTCTACTACGTTTTAAATAGCACTGAAAGTAGACAAGCCATGACAATTAGGGAAGAAGATAATGACAATGTTTTAAATAGCACTGAAAGTAGACAAGCCATGACAATTAGGGAAGAATATAATGACAATGTCTTCTCTACTACGTTTTAAATAGCACTGAAAGTAGACAAGCCATGACAATTAGGGAAGAAGATAATGACAATGTCTACTCTACTACGTTTTAAATAGCACTGAAAGTAGACAAGCCATGACAATTAGGGAAGAGGATAATGACAATGTCTACCCTACTACGTTTTAAATAGCACTGAAAGTAGACAAGCCATGACAATTAGGGAAGAAGATAATGACAATGTCTACTCTACTACGTTTTAAATAGCACTGAAAGTAGACAAGCCATGACAATTAGGGAAGAAGATAAAGAAAAGATCTACTCTACTACGTTTTAAATAGCACTGAAAGTAGACAAGCCATGACAATTAGGGAAGAGGATAATGACAATGTCTACTCTACTACGTTTTAAATAACACTGAAAGTAGACAAGCCATGACAATTAGGGAAGAAGATAATGACAATGTCTTCTCTACTACGTTTTAAATAGCACTGAAAGTAGACAAGCCATGACAATTAGGGAAGAAGATAATGAAAAGATCTACTCTACTACGTTTTAAATAGCACTGAAAGTAGACAAGCCATGACAATTAGGGAAGAGGATAATGACAATGTCTACTCTACTACGTTTTAAATAGCACTGAAAGTAGACAAGCCATGACAATTAGGGAAGAAGATAATGACAATGTCTACTCTACTACGTTTTAAATAGCACTGAAAGTAGACAAAACATGAAATAAAAGGAAGTAGATAATGAAAAGGTCTACTCGACCATGTTTCAATATAGCATTGACCGAAGAGAAAGCATGAAATAAAATTAGGGGAAGTGTATAATGACAAGGTGTACTCGAATAAGAATAACACATTATGTATTGTGCAAGAACATCCAATTTATGTAAGTGGCTTAAGAAAGAGGAGTATCATGACTACGAAATTGAACATCGACCTGCTCAAAACGTCTAACAGAATGGTGGCTACTGACCCATAGCGGATAATGTCTAAGAATTGGGTTAGAAACTCCAAGATATTAGGATCTGTTATAGTCCTCTTAATGAGAAAGTTTTAATAATATGTCTGTTGGTGTTCTATGCATTTAATTGGACGATACAGTCTGTGTTGTAAATATTATTCAATTAATTCCATTCAAGTCAATGATGATGTATAACACATTGGGAGTAGTACGACGAGTATCATCAGTGGAGCAGGAGCTACTTACCATTCCGGAGCACTCAAGTTCATCTCCTATATCTAGTGAGGTTCGCTTTGCTTAATCTTTTGTTTTCTGTGACGTGTTGTATATATCATTGTTTATTCCTTTTAATCTCTTTCATTTGGTCATTGTATCGTTTGTCCTTCGACTTACGGCTTCTGATTACTCCTTTGGTATCTTCAAACTTTTCTTGACCCCATGACTGACCCTCATGACTTAGTGGGGTTCATTTTGCTCAATGTTTAGGTTTTATGTGTAATGTTTTGTATATCATTGTTTGTCCTTTTTCTAGTGGCCATTGAGGGCCCGGGTGGCTCAATGAATTAGGCTACCTAACAACTCATACAAGCCTATCACCAATACGGCATGGGTTCTCACCCGACTTTGTAGATTACAAAAAGGGTGCACTCGAGTCGCAGCCGCAAGTGATAAAGTTTACTAGTTGCTTGCCCATGGTCGGTGGTTCTCTCCGGGTACTCCGGCTTATTCCATCACTAAAACTGGTAGCCATGATATAGCTGAAATATTGCTGAAAGTGGTGTTAAACACCAAAAATCAATGAATCAGTCTAGTGGCCATTGCATTGTCTGTCTTTCGATTTACGACTTCTGATTACTCCGTGGGTATTCTCAAACCTTTACTAACCCCCATGGTTTAGTGGCATTTGTTTTGCTCAATCCATTGTTTTCTGTTGAGTATTTTGCAGATCATTGTTTTTTTCCCTTTTTCTTTTGGCCATTATATTGTCTGCCAATCGTCAGTTTACCGCTTTCATTTAACGATAGCATGGTAGTTAGATGTTGCATATGTAATCAACACATATCCTCACAAATCTCAAACAAAGTTGAATTTATCTCTAACCTCTCTCTTACGACACAACGAAATTGTACTGTATGCTCATAAGTGCGTTGTGGTCGTGATCGTATGGTAGTTGGATTTACAGCTACCTGAGCAATCAGTGTTTATCACCACTAACTTTGTGAGTTCATGGCGAGGTTTACTCGATACGACATTATGTGATAAAGATGGTAAGTGACTTGCGACAGGTCTGTGATTTTCTCCGGGAACTCCGGTTTCCTCCACTAATAAAACTAACCGCCCCGATATAGCTCAAATATTGTTGAAAGTGGCGTTAAACACCATAACCCTAACCCATATACCCGAATATGGTCATATCAACTATGATGGTGTATGATTTACACCCAATCTATTTTTAAAAATGGTGGGAAGTGACATCAATAAAATGAAACATTGGTTAACAACAGATTCAAATAGCACATAACGTCTTAAGACATTCTTTTATCTTGATCTTCAAAGACTTTGATGCACTTAAATCTCTATTAGCAGAAGATGGAGCAAGCTTGTGCAGCATTGCATACAGTTGTTTGAGTGCCATATACTTATCGTAATTTAAATAGGTCGTTTTACAAATGCTGCACAAGTGAAACCCGAAGAGACGTGATTATAGACTCTTTGTTGTTCTTACTGCGAAGGACTTGTAAATTGTTTGGCTTTCCAATCTTTAGGCCATTAGCTTTCCTTGCTAGCAAAGCATTTAGATTGCTTGGCTTTCCAATCTTTAGGCCGTTAGCTTTCCTTGCTAGCAAAGACTTTTAGATTGTTTGGCTTTCCAATCCCTAGGCCGTTAGCTTTCCTTGCTAGCAAAGACTTTTAGATTGTTTGGCTTTCCAATCTTTAGGCCGTTAGCTTTCCTTGCTAGCAAAGACTTTTAGATTGTTTGGCTTTCCAATCTTTAGGCCGTTAGCTTCCTTGCTAGCAAAGACTTTTAGATTGTTTGGCTTTCCAATCCCTAGGCCGTTAGCTTTCTTGCTAGCAAAGACTTTTACATTGTTTGGCTTTCCAATCTTTAGGCCGTTAGCTTCCTTGCTAGCAAAGACTTTTAGATTGTTTGGCTTTCCAATCTTTAGGCCGTTAGCTTTCCTTGTTAGCAAAGACATTTAGATTGTTTGGTTTTCCAATCTTTAGACCGTTAGCTTTCCTTGCTAGCAAAAACTTGTACATTGTTTGGCTTTCCTATCTTTAGGCCGTTAGCTTTCCTTGCTATGACAGACTTAGATTGTTTGGCTTTGCAATCCTTAGGCCGTTAGCTTTCCTTGCTAGCAAAGACTTTTAGGTTGTTTAGCTTTCCAATCTTTAGGCCATTGGCTTTCCTTGCTAACAAATAATATTAGATTGTTTGGCTTTCCAATCTTTAGGCCGTTAGCTTTCCTTGCTATCAAATACTTTTAGATTGTTTGGCTTTCCAATCTTTAGGCCATTGGCTTTCCTTGCTAACAAATACTTTTAGATTGTTTGGCTTTCCAATCTTTAGGCCGTTAGCTTTCCTTGCTATGACAGACTTAGATTGTTTGGCTTTCCAATCTTTAGGCCGTTAGCTTTCCTTGCTAGCAAACGTTTATATTGTTTGACTTTCCAATCTTTAGGCCATTGGCTTTCCTTGCTAACAAATACTTTTAGATTGTTTGGCTTTCCAATCTTTAGGCCGTTAGTTTTCCTTGCTATCAAATACTTTTAGATTGTTTGGCTTTCCAATCTTTAGGCCGTTAGCTTTCCTTGCTATCAAATACTTTTAGATTGTTTGGCTTTCCAATCTTTAGGCCATTGGCTTTCCTTGCTAACAAATACTTTTAGATTGTTTAGCTTGCCAATCTTTAGGCCGTTAGTTTTCCTTGCTAACAAATACTTTTAGATTGTTTGGCTTTCCAATCTTTAGGCCGTTAGCTTTCCTTGCTAGCAAACGTTTATATTGTTTGGCTTTCCAATCTTTAGGCCGTTAGCTTTCCTTGTTAGCAAAGACTTTTTAGATTGTTTGGCTTTCCAATCTTTAAACCGTTAGCTTTCCTTGCTAGGAAAGACTTTTAGACCGTTTGGCTTTCCTATCTTTAGGCCGTTAGTTTTCCTTGCTAGCAAAAAGTTTTAGATTGTTTGGCTTTCCAATCTTTAGGCCGTTAGTTTTCCTTGCTAGCAAAGACTTTTTGATTGTTTAGTTTTCCAATCTTTTGACTATGAGTTTACATGAAGAATGTTATTCCATAAATGTGGCGTGTGCACTAAATTAGATATATCTGGATTGTTTTTAAGTTATTTTAAAAGCCATCGCATAAAAGAAAAGGAAAATGATTTTGATAAAATTGATCGTTACTTAAGAACGAGTAAGTACTATTTCAGCAACATTCATGAATGGAACACGTTAGACTTGCTATTGTGTATAGCTGCTTTTCTACTTTGTATTGTTGTAATTTAATTTGTTATCTGTATAACATTGTATTAACAAAGGATACCAGAAATAAAGATATGCTATACTACAAGTTCCTTGCTTATTAATAATCCCTTTAAAACATACTGCTATGAAAGTTCAAATCTTCAGTGACCATTTGTATATACTAACAACATTTTCTCAACATGTGGATAGTAATCATAAGTGGTCAATCAAGATTTCAACTTTCATAGCAACAATTTATTTAAAGGGGTTATTAATAAGAAAGTGACTTGTAACACATCTAGGAATGAACTTATATACACTTAATCTTGCAATATTCATGAATGGAACTATCGTACAGACACTAAATCTGGCATTTAAAATCGTAGCATTAGGGTGGGTCTATGAGCGAGAAAGCTTAGATTTTCACAGGCCAAAGCAGATATAAAAGAGAGAGTAAATATACTTTGCACCAAACCAACTCTTTCAACAAGCCATTCCTTATTAGGAGCTGTTATAGGTTAATTGTATTCTACGTACAAGGAGTATGGTATGCATCATAGACGATGCAAAAATTTTTGTCGTCCAGTACTGAGAGTGTGTTGTGTATTTGATTCCGTTAGCACAGCCAAAGGACAACCCCTTGTTCTGAAATAATCTACAATGCAGACTTATACTATGACTAAGCCCAACAAGATACAATGCCAATATCTACGCCACGATACTACACTCCTAAATTGAAATACCGATTAAAACAAGCATACCAATGGAGTTTCCGTTCTTTCATTAGCACTTGTGTTCACCCCATTGTTTCGTGAGATTGGTATTGTTCAATCTTTACTTCTCTATGTAGTGTTTTGTAGATAATTGTTTGCTTATGGAATATATGTGTCACAAATGACTATGGATATGTTCCACTTGCCGTAAACACTTCCCGGTCCTTTCCTCATTCAAGATTTATCACCGGGTTTGTATCTTTTATCTAGAGTAACATGACAGGTGTTTAGCTTTCTGGAACACCTGCGTTCACTCCTGTTTTCAATAGAATTCGTGTTGCTCGATATATGGTTTTGTAGATCGTTGTTTGTCCTTTTGTCCTTGTTCTTTGTGTAATTATATTGTCTGTTCTTCCTCGATTTACGGATTCTGATTACCCTTCGGAATCTTTGAACTCTTCCTTGACCTATAGTCTTTTTTTTCTTTTTTGGCCATTAAATTGTCTGTTCACTGATTTACGACTTCTGATTATCCCACTGGCATCTTCAAACTTGTTCATACATAAATAAGTTTAATAAAACAAAAATACATTGACTCTCTCACCATTGCCATAGATCAGATCAAATAGCAGTGTAATTGAAGTACGTTGTAAGAGATATAATCCAATTACAACGTCATTCATATGACCACGTGTTTACACATCTTGTTGATAAAATCAACACTTCACCGATAACATTATTATTTTATTAAGCACGTGGCGGTCAATTTTATTACACATGTAAAATATTGATTTCATTGTAATTTCTGGTATGCAATGAGATGTACGTAAATTGAAATACTATGAATGAAATAATTGATCTATGCCAACCAGCAAGAAATATTACAATGATATCAACCAGCAAGAAATATATATTCGCAGTGCGTAGCTACGAAGTTGGCATTCATCAGAGTATGTTCTTAATTTTTTTAGAATAATTTCATCATTGTGTTATTGTGTACATTGTAGTTTAGCTTATGTTTCTATCAGTTTGGATTTTCTATCTTTATATGTATTCTTGCTTGCCCCTTGTGGGCCCAAAATTGGCAATAGCATATTCTTATTCTTATTCTTATATATATTGTCTATCCTGTTTGGGCCCTTTGATTAATTCTCTCCCAAAATTTTCTAAATTATTTGGCTTTGCAATCTTTTGATTTAATGCATACATTACAAAAAATCGTCGTGAGCACTTAGTTGCTCGATCTTTAGTTTTCTGTGTAATGTTTTGTAGATCGTTGTTTGTCCTTTTGTCCTTTGGCCATTGCGTTGTGTGTCCTTCGACTTTTCTTAAGATATCGACGTTTTATTTATTGATAGCAAGTTATTACAATATATAGGAATCGCATGCTATATAGAAACAGTAGAATAGTTCTTAATAACAGTAACATGCAATGTTCCCGGACAATTTGATCCAGAGATCCCTACCGTTAGAAACCAACATTCCACCAACCAGCTGAGAAGATATCATCTCGACAGTCGGTGGATTTTTGTTACGAGATTACTGTGGTTTATATCACTTTCGTTAGCAGATCGTACGTATCCAGTGCACCACAATATTGTACACTAAGTTGGATATCTACGTTTTCATTAGTGGGATTAGAAGAAAGAAGTAGATGATCGCAAATATATGTCAGGAACTCATTTGTCCAACAAATACATTTTCCTGTAAAAACTATTTAAGAAATTGCGCAATCAATAGTTTTGTGATCAGATATAAACCAAAACGAAATAATACTTCACTTCAACAATTCACAAAGACAGTGATTATAGACAAAAAAGTCGAATCAATTCATGACATGATATGCTATTCAGTTATTACATAGCAACAAATTTCATGTCCACGGCTGATTTGTATTATTGTTCATAAGGTTTCCATTTGATGCTATAAGATGATACTATATGGTCAATTTATTAAAGAAAGAAATGAGAAGAATGTAAATAACCATAAACGAAACTCTAGACATGATTTATGTAATATTTAATTATACCAATAAAATGAGTTTGAGATGACTCCTCTAGATCAGTGGTTTTACTAACGATGCAGATGTGGTTGCAGATAAGCGTAAGCTCCATGCCAGTGATACATTTACCCCACTAAATGACCTTGAAACGATCCAAAATATCCAGACCAGTGGCATCGATAAAATGAGTTCATGAGGACCCCTAATATCCAGACAAATAATACGTCTAACCGATACCATTGGTATGGGATGACAACTGGAACTTCTAACCGTAAAGAAATGTTTTTGAGGCGACAATTAAACTCCAGGCAAGTGGTACTTCTAACTGACAAATTAAGATTGGGGCAACCTTAATTACCAGTTAAATTTCTAACCGATAAAATGATTACGACGCGACCCCTAACCTCCGGAACAACAGTACTTCTAACCAATAGAATGAGAATAAGAAGAACATACTACTGGTATAGTAAACATATCATCAATATGACAGCGTTTTTTTTTCTATCACTCACAGATTAAGGATTATCAGGAAAACGATCAAAATATAGATAAGTAATGTTACAAAAGCTGTCATCACTATGTCCTACTTCAGACAATAGTATACAATGTATATCAGGCGTTACGAAACTCATCTTAGCTCACACTGATAACGTCAAATAAAAAATACACGTGACGACAGACACACAATTCTGTATATGTTTTATTGTATATATAAATGTCATGATGTTATAGGATCAGAAAGATAAGGATGAAATATATAGACGGCACCATACATGTAGTATAGAGAGTTGAGACTGGAGTGACCTTTGGAGTACACGTTTGGAGTGGTGTTATATAAACATATATTAGTGAGTTTCCTATTAGTAACTTTTTAAATGTTCACATGATTTGATGAATTTTGAGTATAATTCATTTTGACCTGTATATGCAACAAAATACACCTCCATGAAATAGTATCCGTAGAGTAGGAACTGTTTGCCTTTCCGGGTCACCTGTGTACATCCAGGTTTTTCGTGGTTTCATGTTACTAGGTTGTTAGTTTTCTGTGTAATGTTTTGTACATCGTTGTTTGTCATTTTGTCCCTTTTCTTGGCCATTGTATTGTCTGTCCTTCGATATACGGCTTCTGATTATCATTTTTGTGTTGTTCAACCTTTCTTGCTACCACTCCGTTAATCACAAAATAATAAGGAGAAAACAGCAATATGGAATGTCAGAGCGAGAATCAAAATGATATGTTCTGATGACAAACCTTATCTCTACGATCTGTTACTTCAACTTCAATATTTGGACAACCAAAGACCATACAATGGTAACTGTTGGTTCTCCTTTAAGCACACATCATGAAGGAGAAAGATCAATGACTTATTGGCTCGGAATCAGGATAATGTGCCCGACTGGAGCGACATGTCTACCCATCGACAGTTGTTCCAGTGATCTAGCACTACAAAAACCCAACTAATGGTGTTGGTCTAGTACAGTGCGGACATCATCATCTCATCTAAGTGTAACTTATTCTCACCATGATATAGCTGACAAAATTGTTGACTAATGCGGTAACCAACAATCAGTCACTTACCCACTCAATATGTGGACGAGATGATAAAAAAAAAGAGTTCAGCAATCTGATCGGGTAATATAGGACTACGTGGGATTCGTAGTGTTCAATCTGTTTTTAATTGTCTGTGTAGTGTTTTTAGATCAACGTGTTCTTGTGTCCATTTCTTTTTGTTAGTGTATTTGCTGTCCTTCTTCGATTTATGGCTACTGGTTACCACTTAGCCATCTTCAGTCTTTTCTCATCTAGTTGTGATACAGCTGAAATATTGCCCAGAAAGCGTTAAGCAGCATACATACAAATTGTCAGGATAAGGATTTAAACATACATGTACATGCACGTTGTACGTAATTACGTCTCACGTTATGTAACTGAACTAATTTCCCCTGGTAGAGAAGTATGGTATAAATCTATTATACTAGCACCAGCTTACTGAGTTTATCAACACCCTTGAGGAAACGCTATAATTGCTATAATGATAGACACAGATATTCTTATAGCAATTATGCGCTATGCCATAATAATGATATGGTATTCCATCATTTAAAAATAAACACTGTGAGTTATATTTTCTGACACAAGTTACAATATTTATATAAATAGACAATATACGTACATTGTCGACAAATATAACATTTTGTGTACGAAATTTAGAAACAGGTAGAAATGCGAGCATCTGGCAAGCTTTTCTGTTCTGTTTCGAAGCTAGTACAAATAAATTTTATATATGTCGACAATATATGTATATTGTGTGTATACTGCAATGTCATGTATGCATACAATTGTTCTATTCAAAGGCAAAATAGCAAAAACAATGGGTATTTTGATTGTTTTTCTTATTTGGTGTTAAAAACTCATACAAGCCTATCACCAATACGACGTGGGTTCGCGCCTGGCTTTGTAAATTACAAAAAGGGTGCACGCGACTCGCAGCCGCAAGTGATAAAGTTTACCAGTTGCTTGCGCATGGTCGGTGGTTCTCTCCGTGTATTCCGGCTTCTTCCACCACTAAAACTGGTCGCCATGATATAGCTGAAATATTGTTGAAAGTGGCGTTGAACACCAAAAATCAATCTATCAATCAATCAATCATACTCAGCTTGAATAATAACGTAGATATATAATATACTTCGCACTACGTGTTTCATGAATAATCTTTAATACCATAGTTAACTTATTTGGCGTTCCAATCTTACGACTATCATGACCGTACGTTAATCCTTTATAGTGTTCGCTGTGTTTGAAAGATGGATTTGCTTACATTATCAAACACTATAATTTTCAAATCGTAGAAATTAGTCATCATTGATTCAAGATTCAAGGAAGAATTTTTTTATTTCCAAAACATAATTAACAAAAAACGTATTTTTCTATCTAATTTGCTGCGCATAATGCGTTGGAATAATCTTCAACTCATTCTTGAAGATGAAATAATTCAAAAGTCTTTGGACGTACTAATACCACGATTAAATCTGATACTTTGATTTTTCACATGAATGACAATTTAGTATGTAAGTAATAATTCCTGATCTTATGTCATACATGTACATTGCTATGATCAATACATATGATTATTAGGACATTGGTATTAAGAGAAAACAGAACACAACTGCTCGCTCCCTTCTCTTAATTCTGGTAGCTAAGCACCAATGATCAGGATATTTATATATGTACTCATCGACGTCATATATTCCTAAAGATTATAGTATGATTTAAAATGAAAGAAAGACTCTTTGGTGTTTTATGTCGCCAATTTCATAGACAAATATATTTTTGGCCCAAAAATGCAAAAAAATAAATAATCTGACTATGTCGTTCTACAACGGAAAAAGATTTTTAATAACATTGAAAAAATTGACCTATTGTTGGTGTAAATAAAAACAATTTCTCCGATGGGCGAACATACTACCTAAAAGTAAATATCGGTCTGTAGCTAACAACAATCTGGGCAGCCTTTATTCTTCTCACCTTCAATAGCTCATGGTACATTCATTGAAAAAAAAGAACGAATGCAAGATATATATATATATACTATATACCTGGTGTTTTTGTTTTGTTTTGTTTTTTATATAAATCACTTAAAAATATACAAATAAAACCAAAAAGCATAGTGATTGCTCGCAAATGGTCTAAGATATTTGTAATGTGTTTAACGTTTGAAGATATCAAAAGACTAATCAGAAGCCGAAAATCAAAATACAGACAATGGCAAAAAGAAAATGCCAATCTTTATTGGCATTTCATATTTGCAAAATATTATTAAACATGCTATGTCGTAAACATTTAACTGGACGTAAAAAATTGAGGAAAATACTGAAAAAAATGAAATTAAAAGAATAATATTGCAAACAAGTGTCAAAATGTGTTTATATTGCAGAAAATTCACATTATATTTTGAATATGAAAATTGTGCAATTATCCGATATTGCCCCTTTTAGTATTATCTGTCAACAGCAAGTGAACTGATTTAAAAATAGCTTATCAAATATTAACAGAGAAAACATGTATCAGTGGTACCAGAAAAAGCTTTATTAAGCAAATTACTCTTGACCCCAATATTAGAACTCGAAATCAGATCAAACGATTGCAGGATAAACAAGATGAACTGTGAGCTAATGCTCACATATGATACCCCGCTCTTCGGCAAACAGGAAGTAGGAATCTGACAGATTAACAAACGCTTCCCACGATATGGGCTACCTATATGAAGCTTGTAACCAAATATCAGATTTCTGCCATCAATAGTTGCTGAGAAAAATGCGACTAAAAATGGGCATATGCAAAATGTATGTTCAATGTGAATAAAAATCAACAAAGTCGACAAGCAGGAAGTAGGAATCTGATGGGCCCAAAAACGCTTCCTACGATATGGGGTACCTATATGAAGCTTGTGACCAAATATCAGATCTCTGCCATCAATAGTTGCTGAGAAAAATGTGACGAAAAATGTGCATATATGTTCAATGTGTATAAAAACCAATTAAGTCGGCAAACAGGAAGTAGGAATCTGACGGGTCCAAAAATGCCCCCCACAATATGGCATACCTATATGAAGCTTGTGATCAAATATCAGATTCCTGTCATCAATAGTTGCTTAGAAAACGATTGCAGGATACATTATTGACTCCTTTTACGTGAATCTTATTATCCAGGACGTGCGGTCATAAATAAAATGTAGGGTACAATATTTGTATTCCTACTCGAAGATTGGGCAATCACAACATTTAATTCTGTATATAGAATGTTCTGATTTGATGAAATTGGAATACGAGTATGACGCTAGTACTCGGAAGTGTTCTGACAAGGATTTCATATGGACATATTTTGCGGGAAATTGAACGCGAATTAATGCCATCTGGTCCAGCAAAGTGTAAATTTCATTACCACTAGAGAAATACAGATTATTGACATTATAATTCCTCATCGTATTTAATATATATAAATTTATCCATTCATCGATTCACCAAACGTACTGGTTATTTATTCTCTGGTCAACACATGACAAATAAAATGTGTAAGCATGCTAAAGGCAGTATAGTTACACGTTTGTTTTATCAGCGAATTCGTACAAGGCGTGTTGGTTGCTAAGTCTATTACCAGCGCAGGCCAACTTGTAAGCATATTAAAAGCTGTAGATACACATTTTGCATCAGCGATTTCGTACCACGTGGATGGGGCACAGGCCTACTAGCAAATAGCCAACAAAATAACTGTAGTCACACGGTTTTTTTGTCAGCAAATTCAAAGCTATAATCACACATTTTTTTGTCAGCTAATTCGTAGCTGTAGTCACACATCACATGTTTGTCAACGAATACGTAGCTGTAGTCATGCATCACTATTTTGTCAGTGGATTCGTAGCTGTAGTCATACAATATATGTCAGCCAATTAGTACCAGTAACCACACATGCATTTATTTTGTCAGCGAATTCGTAAAACGTGTTAATTGTATATTTTAGATCAGATACTTTTATTATTTGCATGGTACGAAACTTCTTGAAGTTTATGCCATGTCGGTGATCATCCAGGAGGTTTGTTGTATATAGACGTTATAGGAGGAATATTATATAATTGTACAACACAGTTCATAGCGTAAAACGTAGATAGGTAGTAAGCCTATATTAAACGGAGATAAATGGCAGCGATAAATTCATTGGCTTGATGTATAATGCCAAATGTTATAAATTTAACCGTAGATATGATGAGAGTGACTATCAGTAACAAGCCTGGATTATCACTGATCATTTTCTCGCCTCTATACTGCAGTACAGAAACAAAACCATTGTTGGCTTGTAGCATGCTTTGACGATTGAAATTTAGGAAAAAAAAATCTAAATTGTAGGAAAAGATAATAATGGAGCCTGGTTTTATTTTGTTTCTTCCACTTTTTGGATTAATTTCAAGGTAGGTGAAAACTTCTTTTATTTTTTCCTTTTTTTTTATTCATGAAAATTGTTCCTGTTAATTTGATTATTGCATGTAAAATATATATAGTGTGTTCTGCAAAATTGAAAAAATGCATTTAACAGGTCCTCGTGTATCAGTATTGCACATTATATTACTATCAACTGTTGTGGTATCTACTTCCCTGTCAGCTCTCATAATATTTATATTGATAACACGCGCTACCAAATGTCACTTAGTTCCTTTTCACATTTTGAAAATCAATCTATCTCGTATTTCCGGAATTTGAAGATTAAAAAAGTAGACTTAATAAAAGTATGCCATTTGAATCGTCGTAATCATTTAAATAATTGATATTAATATTCAATTCTGCCAAAAAAGGTTTTTCTAAGAATTCCACATAAAAGTCCGCATTATCAATACATCGTTGGAATTCCTACTTTATATTATTTTCTATGAATCTCCGACCAATGGAAAAACAGATACGCGTTTTGGTAAAGATTTTTAAAAGAATAGAGAGAAATGTCAATGCATATTAAAATATACAGTGAAATATGCATATTCCTAGTTTTGGCAAACATATGTTCATTCGGAATATACTGCTATTCGACATAAACGTTTTATATATTTAGTTTATTCAACATTAACCATAACTCTGAGCTCACCCTGGTTTTTAGCGGGATTGGTGTTACTAGATAATTTAGTTTTATGTGTATGTTTTGTTTGTCGTTTTGTCCTCTTTCGTTTCGCCATTATATTGTCTATTCTTCTTCGATTTACGGATTCTTATTACCCCTTTGGTATCTTCAAACTCTTTACTAAATATATACTAATTTGACTCAATGACACACAAATCTTAAAAGCTTACTGTGATCGCCGATGTGAATGGGTTACGTTAAATGTATTCTGTAGCTTGTATTTCAATGGAGACACTAAGTACTACCATACTGTTTCTTCATACGACTTGCATTTTCTCAAAATTGCTTAAAACACAACAATGCATACAATATTTGAATAATATCTGCCACAACAGTCTCCCATGCTATGAGAATTTCTATGCTAACTTATAGACGACCTGGGTGGTATAGATAGTCTCCTCATTTTGAGTGCGTAAGATCGTCATTTCTATATCTTTGGTGGAGTAAACTAAAACCAATTACTAAGTTTTTATTTTATGGTCCACATTAAAGAGTAAGATAAAAGATGAACGACTCCGAGTCCGGATAATGAGTTCAAGTTAAGCAATATGTTTAACTGTAGACTGTCGTATTGGTCAGCTAGCACTAAAACACCAAATTGGTGCCCTAGTCTAGTGCAAAGCAAGCGTGATTACGTGTAATCAAAAAGTCAATTGCTCTTTGCCAGGATATTTCTGACATAATGCTCATTTTGCGTTGAACAACAATTCACTTACCATTATATTATCTGATATCATTATCATATTACACTTGAAAAAATTGAAATACTGTTTTAAACTTAGTGCTTTTCAATTTGCATGTATTACTTATGGGTAATTTTCAACAATACGCTTTACTAAATAATGAATAAATATTTTCGATCCGTCTCCGCTCTGTTTCCCGTCAAAATAAAACGTATCTTGATTGCCATAATATATCTCACATTGTAAATAGGAACATAGATATACCTTTACGTTTTGTGGATGTAATTGTCCACGAGTGCGTCGCCGGTCTTAGGCACTGTAGTCTCTGCTCTGTTTCTCGTCAAACTAAAGCGTATCTGGATGTCCACGGTATATCTCATGTTATCAATATGTGCATACAAGCTTAAGCCTTTAAGTTTTGGGGATTAAAATAGTCCTCGAGGGAGTCTCCAATTTTAGGCACTATCATGGTTTATTAGATATATATGTACACATTGTAGTTATTATTAAAACTAAGCTCAACCCTCCCCCTCCTCAGACATAAGAAAGCATAGGCAATTTTTCCTATCCCATTTAGGTCCGTTAGCTTACGTCCTCCTAAATAGCTTTACGTTATTTGACTTTCTACTCTTTTGACTATGAGTGTATCTGATGAAGGCTATTCCAGAAAGGTGTCGTGTGTGCTCACTTTGTGTAATAGATGGCTGCAAAGTTGCATCGTGTCACAAATTAATGTAAAGCAAATATTAACCACAAAATGACACAGAAAAGGTCAACTCTATTATATAAAAGTGGATAATATCTAAATTATGACAATTTGTTGTCTAACAATATGGCGCCTCGAATTATATGGCCATATGGTATCATTTGTATTAACACCTTGTAAATCCGATCAACTCTAATTGTGTCAAGCAGTGTATCGATGTTGAATTTATATTACTAAAAATACAACGATATGGGTGTAAATGAACATGAGGGACTATCCAATTTTACACTTCTACAAAAAATAAAGCAAAGGAACAACGTTATTATTTTGAATTTATATTACTAAGACAGGAT
The DNA here is from genome assembly GCA_963383655.1 of Bathymodiolus septemdierum. Classification (NCBI taxonomy): domain Eukaryota; kingdom Metazoa; phylum Mollusca; class Bivalvia; order Mytilida; family Modiolidae; genus Bathymodiolus; species Bathymodiolus septemdierum. Next base: position 44,798,696 of record OY726525.1, read on the forward strand.
ATGGGTGTAAATGAACATTAGGAACTATCCAATTTTACACTTAGATACAAAATAAAGCAAAGCGGCAACGTTTTTATTTTTTTGCATGTAAATAAACATGAGTGACTATCCAATTTTACACTTAGACACAAATTAAAGTAAAGGGACAACGGTTTTATTTTGAATGTATATGAACATGAGAGACTATCCAATTGTACACTTAGACACAAAATAACGTAAAGGTCTGACGTTATTATTTTGAATGTAAATGAACATGAGAGAATATCCTTTTACACTTAGACACAAAATAAAGTTAATGGACAACGTTTGTATTTTGAATGTAAATGAACATGAGAGACTATCCAATTGTACACTTAGACATAAATCAAAGTAAAGGAACAGTGCTTTTATTTTTGTTCTACATTTCAGTCATAGACTGAGGGTCTTCTATAATGGACATAGCTCATCCCAAAAATGAGCGTGACTCGGCCCCTAGCCTGTATTTGAGCGATACTCGTGGTCGTGCTGGTACGACAGTTGGATTTACAACTACACGTGCAATTAGTGACTGTCAGTTGTGAGTTCCAATCCCGCACATGGTGAGGTGTACTCAATACAACATTATATGATAAAGTTTGTCGATTACTTACGACAGATCGGTGATTGTATCCGGGTACTCCGGTTTCCTCCACCAATAAACTGAAAAATATCGTTGAAAGTAGCGTAAAACTCCATAAACCAACCTTCCAACAAACCATTTTATAACTGGATTAAGATTACATGTCGATTATGATGTTATGTATTGTTTTTTTTCGTTTTTTTTCCGACCGCATGTTTGTTTTTCTATTAATATTGAATTACGATTTTTTTTATCACGTATGTTCATCTTTTGCTTCTCTCAAAAGGGTAGTTTAAGCAACATATCAGTTTTATGGTGTAACTCGTATTTCATGGCCAGAATAAATTATTTTTGTTGAAATAATGATAATACCCGCACTGCGGACATTACTCAGTCAGATTTTTCTCTTATTTTTCAATCTTACCACAGGGGCTTTGTAGATACATTGCATAGGTACAATAAGTAACATATATACCGCGGTTTTCGGAGTTAAACGGTGAAATAATCGAAAGCGATGCGTGAGATTGTCTAACCCTTTATCTCGGAAAACCGTGGTATAAATGGTTTGCAACATGACGCCATGCAATATCACATCTAGATCGTTGCACGGTTCTATGAGAGTAATAAAACTACAGGCCAAATTTAAATGTGGAATATCTCGTATCTGCGTGTATTATTATTTCATAGTTCTAAGCTGTTGCTTACATTCTGGTATATAAACCATAAAAAGATCAAAGGAAAAGAATACATTGATGTGACAATATGAAAAAAGAGGAGGAAGGACTAAAACATTGTGCTTGTTTTAACTCTTATTATGTGTTTGACCTTATCTAAATATATGTAGCAATTGTCTCTATCCAAAACCACTGCAATCAAGACACACTATGTTAGTATATATCATCACATATTCATACATATATTGCAAATTTATAAGAGGCAGGAACTGCTCACTCGTCGCGAGCATTCACCGACAGTTTTTGTTTTTGTGTGGCCCCTGTTGCTCATTTTCTTTAGATCTCTGTGTTGTGTTTTTGTGTTTTGTTTGTCTTCCTCCTACTCTTCGCGAGCATTCACCGACGGCTTTTATGGGGCCCCTGTTGCTCATTTTCTGTAGATTTCTGCGTTGTGTTTTTATGTTTTGTTTGTCTTCCTCCTGCGTCTTGTGTTTCCAGTGTCTGTGGATTATCCATTTTTGAATTCCCCTTGGAGTTTTCTCTAACTTGTATCTACTGTCGAGAAAGTAGAACTATTACTACAAACTGATGGGTGGAGTAACAAATAAGAAACAGATATATTTACATGTACTTTGTTTATCAATATCATCATATAGTGTTATTACTCAGTCATTTAGTATAGGGACATTTACATAAATAGTAGTGTTATCAATATTGACCTTTTATGTCAATTGTCTGAAAATTATGATGGCAGCAATCAAATTGTCTGTTCCTTTCTAAATTACATTGTATATGCCAAGGTCTATGTAATTCGTGAAGACAAATATATAATGAGTATTATAAAGTTATGATTGGTTTATCGGAAAGTGCTTTGTTGATTTGAATGTATTTTCTAAACAGTTGCATCCTTTAGGGAGTGCTTATGTAATGTTAAGAGAGAGTGAGTGGTGGGGGTATCAGTTGCATCCCTTAGGGAACGACCATGTAATGTTAAGAGAGAGGGGGCTATGTTTTTCCTCCAAGCCAGATTTTTCTTCAGAGGGAACAAACTAATCACAGTCATTACTATAATAAATTTTGAATGATTCATGTCAATTACAGAGGCGGGTCCAGATTTTTAAGAAACGCGTCGTGCGCACTAAATCAGATAAACATGTGTGCAATACTCTCACTGGGTAGATACCTTTGCTGGTGGACTATTAGTCCTCGAGGGGTATCATCCACCCAGTAGTCTGTGTTTCGGCACTGACATGGTTTATCAGATATATTTATTATTGAAATATATGGATCCTAAATAATATAATTATCAATAAAACTAATGTTCTCCTCCCTCAGGTACAGTTGACCTTGGCCGATTTTGGCTATTCTGTTTAGACCCTTCGGTTTCATTGCTCCCGAAACTTTTAATTATTGGCTTTCCAATCTTTCTAGATTGGGCATACCTGATGAAAAAGAACAAGCAGAAAACACTACACAGAAAACCAAACATTGAGCAACGCGAATCCCACAATAATAATAATCACATCAATATCATGACATGCAATATTCACATAAAAAGATGCATGCATTTAGCATGTGAATCGTATGATTTCTACCCAAATGGTTATGATATGCTATCCAATCGTACAAAGATAATGTGCCAATAATGTCTGAAGAAACCAAAAGGACAATCAGAAGTTATAAATCAAAGGACAGACTATGTAATGTCCAAATGAAAAAGGACAAAAGGACAAACAATAATCTTTAAAACATTACACAGAAAACTAGCTTGAGCAACGCCAACCCCACAAAACGCGTTAATAAACGTTAGAGAATACCGAAGGGGGAATGTAATCATAAATGGACAATACAGAGAAACAGGAAACATAATATACACAAGACGAAGAAAAACAAGATAAAAAACACAACACAATATGTGTTGGACACCACTACACGCAAACAAACACAAATAACCTGAATAAAGCACGATTCCTCCTACAAACAACTACAAAGACGAACCGAATATCGTGTTAAAGCTTGTGAATCATGAGACACCTTTGTAGTTACATGTGCCGTTTTATATATCAAACAGCTTTGTTTTATGTTTTATTGTGTAATACGACTAATTTCAGTTGCATTTTATGACTGTTTAATTTCCAAGGAACATATGTTTTGCCCTTAGTTATTTGTCTGTAATAGTTAGAGAAGGTAGTCAGAGAAATAAATATATATTACTACTGTGAAATCACCATTAAATATGGGGTTTTAATGTTTGCTGATTTCATGGTCCATTTAATCCACGAAAATAATATTGCAAGTAATTTTCGCATTGATTGTTGCCTGTAATGTTTGAAAACACGAATGAATTCAAGAACCCATCGATCAATGCATTTTTATAGAAATCACGAAAATTGGTGCCAACGAATAAAATCACTTTCACAGTATTTCATCAAATGAACACATGATAGGATTTATTGTTAAATTAGCTATTAAACTAGATTTAATTGTAGAATATAGGAGTGCTGTGAGTGGTTGTTGGTTAACGCCAAGTGGGCAATTCTACAGCTATATCATGGGTATAACAATTGCATCTTGATGGGAAGATGATACCTATTTTTGGTGTCTTGGCACCATAACACTTGAGGTAAGTAACGGGACTCGGTCTGACGTCAGTGGGGGCAGAAGTCAATAACTTAGACCACCCACCACACCCAGTACCCACCTAATGTGATATGAATATCAAGTATAATACTTGTTATCCTTAAAATACACCGATTTTCTATAACATGAATTATAATTTATGACGTGGGTAGACAGATTTATTTTCTTTCAAATATATGAAAAATGTCTAGTCATTCTACCATGAAATTATGTTGGTATATATATGTTTCACTTGATGCTAATATTAAATGCAATGTTTATGCATATTTCAGCACGTTTGTTAATATTAAGCAAACAACTAGTATTTGATAAAAAAAAATCCGAGATTTCTGTGCATTTTCTAAGTAAAAGCAACAAATAATGAAAAAAAAAAATATGAATAACATTTTCTTCAGTGATAATATTTGTATAAATTATTCTTTGTGATATTAATATGGCTCTACACCATTACTAAAAAAGTAGTTTGAAATACAAAAAATTGGATTCCTACTTTTTGATGAGCTAGCAAATTGAAACAGTCCGCAGGTAGACATAGTGTCCTTTGCATTTTATCATTACGCACGTTAATTATTAATCCTAAGCTTACCAGTGTTTCTTCTTTAATTACTGTGTGTTTAGAATATAAACAGCCAAAATAAATGTTTAGTCTTTGGTTAGATCTTAATTACTTACACATGTTTTTATTGAATGTGTGGGTGTTCTTTTTATATTGTTTGTTCTTGAATTGGTTTTTTTTAATCTGGCAGAAATGTAGTGCTAAAATAAAAAGAAAAGAAAAACATACAACACCATCAGAACTATCCCAAAATACATTAGGAAGTCATATCAATGTTCCTAGCACATATATGCATTACCACTCGGACCCGTGGCTTATAGACACTTCAATAAAAAAACTCGATTCGTTAAGCTGGTTGTATTGACCCAAATCTCTTCTGTTATTGACATGATGTGGTCATGTTAGTGTGTTTTTTTTCACATCCCGACCCTCCCATATAACATGGTGAACAGCGTTGTTGTGAAGAACGCTGAGTGATTCTCTTGCACGTAATCATAATATGTTTATTCTTTGTGACGCAAGAAAAAGTCATATAATATATATATATATATATATATATATATATATATATATATATATATATATAAGGCTAAAGTGAGACTTAACCATCATTTAAAAGTTAGATAGTATACAAGGACGTCGGAAGACACAAGGAAACAAATGTCCACTTTGAACCAAAATTATGTTGCCAATAAAACCATCTCCCGTCATCTGTACGCAAGTGACAGAGTATCTGTTTGATACATTTTACTAGTTTATGTGATACACATCTTTATTTTCAGCCAAAATTTTGCTAATGACGAGGTGTACTCAGTACAACTTTATGTGATAAAGTTTGTCAGTGACTTGCGACAGATCGGTGGTTTTCACCGGTTTCCTCCACCAATAAAACTGGCCGTCACGATATAGCTAAAATCATCTTGAAGATGGTGTTAAAACACCATAGCCGAACCTACTAACCCCAATGATATCATCTCGCGTCATATGTATGCAAGCGATAGAGTATTAGTTTGCTTCATTTACTTGCATTATACTTGTATATTGTGCACGATAAGCATGAATTACGGAACTATTTTCAAAAGCTATATTATTACACTAAAATGTTTTCTTGATTATTTAATAACTGTCATTTTATAAGTTACATAGGGTTTCTCTTTCAAATTGGAAGACTGAATGGTTTATGCTTCAACATTCTATTCCAAGGTTCATTCATATTTCATTGAACTACATTTTGCCGATGTACTTTAAGTGACCAATCTCCCAGTTCACATGTTGTCAATGTTATTCAGCTGTAAAATACTTTAATTGTGCTTCTTTCGTCTATATAATAAAGAGAATACCTACTTTGAGTTTCAAATTACCATAAACTTTTTTCTCTACTTTCTGTAAATTGCTAAAAACACAAGAATCATGAGTTCGGTTAAGGCGTTTTCCAATTGTTTGTGAAATATTTATCGCATACATATGAGAACTTCTGTGTCACGCATGCCGATAAATATATTATATTATATGTATAATATACTTTATTTCCTGTGACTGTATAATGAATTCTTCATTATCCTATACAATATATTAAGAATTGCTGAGTTAGATTGCTGTCAAATTATAATATTAAGTATATATGTACCATCTACACACGCTTAAACACATGTCTTATGTCTATCTCTAGATTTTCCTTACGAGACAAGGTAACACTTCGATTATTGAAGCTCCATTGTTATGGAGCGGAGGTGGTCGAGTGGTCTAGGGCGTTGGACATAAGGCTAAGCGATTGGTGCTGCAGTGTATCAATGGTGTGAGTTCAAATCCCGTCGAAGGAAGAACAAAAATTTGACAGCTCAAAAATCTAATTCTAACACTGTTTGGTTTAATTTTCAGACGTATATATATATATATATATTCAAGATTACAGCGTTCTATATATCGAGTACGGATATTGTGACAGACTTAAGCGACATGTCTACATGTGGATTGTTGTTTCAGTACGATAGCACTATAGAACAAAAATACCATTTTCCCTCTTATCAAACTGTAACTATGATGTAACCTATACATTGCTCAGATGACGCAAAACAACTATCAATCAGTGAACTTCAGGTGTTCATTTATTTTTGTCAGTAAGCACCACTTATTATAGGCTTTATGAATGTTCATGTTATTGTTAGTTATAATAAAACACAGATGGAGATATAAAATAATTTAAAAAGGTAACACAATTGCTCTGATGAATGCTAACTTCGTTTGAACAGAAGAAAGCTACGAACTGAAGCTCTGTATTTCTTGTTGGTTTCTTTCAGTTGACATGTTTCTTCTTGCATCAGGCGTTGTATGTCTTTTCATATTGACTTCAATCATAGCGATATATATTTGTAACTTTCCAAATAGAGTGTATGTACATTATTTTGATGCTATCTCATTATTTACACACGACGCTTTCCTGGAATAACCTTCATCAGGTACGCTCATATAGTCAAACGATTGGTAGATCAAATAATTTAAATATCTCTTGGAGCAACAAATTAAGACTTTGGGAGCAAGAAAACCAAAAGAACCTAAACAGGATATCCAATATAAACTAAGGTTACATACATCTGAGGGCTTCGTTTTGTTTATGGTGTTTAGCGCAACAGTCAACAACATTTCAGTTATTTGTAGCAATTAGTTGTATTGGTTGAGGAAACCGGATTACCCGGAGTCACTAACTAACTATATCACATAATTTTGCATCGAGTACACCTTTGCCATGAACGGGGTTCGAACTCGCAACTTTAGTGGTGATAGACACTGATTGCACATGTAGTTATAAATCCAACAAACATACGATCACGATACGATACGTCTGAGGGAGATTGTCCATAGTTTTAATCGATTATACTATGAAGCAGGTGTATTATATGAATGCGAACATTATTGTTATTACTCCATTATTTTATGATTATTACCAACATGTCATTGCTTGGTATTACTCTCAATATTAACTTGTCTAACATTGTAACTATTTGTGATTAAAATTACCGAAATGTCATCCTGCTGTCAAAATATAGGACTAAGTCGATAACTTTACCAATATATATATATATATATATATATATATATATATATATATATATATATATGAATAACTGTAATATTGTTCTACATCTAATGATGTGATGTCTCTCTTCTGACCAGACAAGACAGTTCACATGTACTTTTACCATCGAAGGCCATCGAAATAAATGATAGCTGTAATTGTCTACGATTAGATAGGTAGCTATTATATATTATATATATTACATGACATGACAGTGTAATAGACATCATCATGATATGCAAATCAGAGACATTCATACTTTTATAAGACATATGGTAGCAATCATAAGTAGAGTCATGTTTAAAATAAACAGATCCGATGTGTGCCTTTGCTTGCAAGGATAGCTTTATATATGTTCTAATATGAATAATAAACTTCAAATAGAAATAAGCACATGGTCTTTGCTTTACAGATATATGCATGTTGAATACAAACTTAGATATATAATTCAGTGCGCATGACGCGTTGTTGCAGTAACATTCATCACCGGAAATGATTGGAAAGTCAAATACAGTCAAACCTGTGCTAAGAGGTCTACTGGGACAAAGAAAAAGTGGCCTTATAAGACAGGTGACCTCTTAAAAGAGGTTCAATTCAAATGAAAGTTTCTATGACAGGACAAGAAAAAGATTACCTTTTAAGACAGGTGACTGCTTAATAGAGGTGACCGCATAGGCAGGTTTCACTGTTATTAGAAGGTTTTGAGAGCAGGAATACCAATAGGGTCTAAACAGAATGTGATATATAAATAGATTATGTGGCTTTCCAATATTTCGATAATATTCGTACCGGATGTAGATTATTCAAGAAACCCTTCGTGCGCACTAAGTTTGATATCTACGTTTTTATTATGGATTTCTTTGTATAAACCCCACTTCCCAGAAATATCATTTTTGCAATTGTTATGTTCTCCTAATTACCTGAGTGTTCACAATTAATTTTGTGTGGATGAGGAAAACTTTCAATCCACCATTACAGAAATGAATAAGGAACTTTCTGGTGTGGATACACCACGATATAAATTGACGTTGCTTCAATATATGGTGTTAAACCGTATATCGAGAAATGGTGTTCATGTGATTGTGTTGTATGAATGTGTGCTAAATGGGCGTGTAATTTGTTTTGTGATGAACGCTAACATGTTGAACTGGGTACACAAATACTTAAGTCACTAAGCAAGCCAACGATGAAAAAAATATTTTTGCAAGTTGGGTATATAGACACAAATACACAAGACACTAACCAAAGACGAAACATATTTGTGGTTGTTCAACGTTTAGATTAAATGGTTTATAATCAGATAAATCTCAATTTCAACCCAATAGATGCGGCTAAGGAAGGAAGTATTACTGATAGTGTAGAGGAATATTGATGGCCAAGTCTACATACATGCCAACACAAATGTGTTGATATTACTTACTAAAATAAATGTTAGACAAATTGCAGGCTATCAAGATTATCATTGGAGCCAATTTGTACGGCGCTTTGATCAAAACAATATATTTTCCCCGTTCAACAACAGGGTAGCATGGGGTCAAAGTGAGTAATATGATATAGTTTTTTAGTATTCTGGGGGAAAAAGGGGAGCATGTTGAAAATATCCGTTTTACTTATATAGGGGGCCGTTGTTATCATGATTGCATAGTAGTTGGGTTTATATATAGATTTATAGCTACCGATACAATCCCGCTCATGGCGAAGTGTACTTGATACGCAACAGTATGTGATAAAGTTTGTCAGTGACTTGCGGCATTCCGGTGGTGTTGGTGTTCTCCCGGTACTCTGGTTTCCTCCACCAATAAAACTGACTCCCACGATAATATAACTGAAATATTGTTGAACGTATTGCTAAGCACCATAACCCAAACCCTATTAATATTCTGGATAAAACAGGGAGTCTGTTGATCATATCTTCTTTACATATATGTCCGTTCGTAAGACAATCGTTGTTTTTTTTTCGAAAACAAAATTAATTGCCGGTCAGGTAATATCTTAATTTGTTTTTTTATTTCCTAGTGGTTGCGACGAAATGTAGACAATTTTTTTTTTTTCATATGAGAGGGTTAGGGGTTAAGATTATGTTGATCAACGCCACTTTCAACAATATGTCAATTATATCGTAGCTGTCAGTTTTATTGTCGGAGAAAACCACGACCTGTCGCAGGTCACTGACAAACTGAATCACACAATGTTGCATCGAGTACACCTCGCCTGAGCGGGATTCAAACTCACAACTGATTGCGTGGGTAATTGTAAAGCCAACTACCATATCATCACGACCACGACGGCCCCAATTTTCATTTGAATGTTGTCAACACTAACACCGCAAATGGATAGTTTCGGAATCCTATTTTCAGCTTAATCGAAAAAAGGTCATTCTTCAGTATTCCATATTTTATAAGAACGTGCGTACTAATGACAACGTAAATATCTAACTTAGTGCACACGACACGTTTCTGGAAATTAGTGGATTATTATTGCTCCCAATTGCATCATCCACAAAGTAATCAATGTATCAACAATAACATTGCTTATTAGAAATATTCATACTTGAAATTTACAGTTCCCAAATAATGTAATTGTAAACTGAAGTCAACCCCCCACAGGTCAAAAGTAGCCATAGTCGCTTTCGTCTTTCCTACTCAGGTCATTTGGTTTACACTTAAATTACTTGACATTACCATCTTTTGACTATGAGCGTACCTGCTGATGGCTATTTCAGAAACGCTTCGTGTGCACAAAATTAGATATCTACTTTTTATTTTTTTATTATCATATAAAAGTATTCACCCATCAATTTAACATAATTACTTCCAGTAGTGATAACTGCGAAGACGTCTATCTTTTCTTTTTTTAGCCGATATTAAAACAACGCCATTAGTATTTATTTTTGTCATAAGATTACGTGCATGTATGCTGCTAATGATAACACATTGCACGTGTAGCACGTTGTTAATATGTCACGATTTTGTCATTAGACATCTGATGATGTTCTCATCTTTGTGGGAGGTTGTTTATTCTTTGATACTTTATCAAGATTTGTGTTGCATGTCTGTTGTTTAGTCTATCGACACATGAACATCAGCACGCAGTGCACTCGGAACTAAACGGAACCACTCGGATGTCTCCGCATTTTGCAATTTGTTTTGTTTCTGCAGAGGAATCGATGTTATCATGGCCATATTTTGACCCTTTACAAACCGCTGTTTCCACCCGCATGCATTTAGATGACAAATTTCAACCATGATAATTTCCTCACAAAAGTTATATAATAGCATTAACCCATTGTTTCTCATTTCATTAAGAGGGGAGGTTTGGGCACATAAATCTAGCTTAACCTCGCCACTTTTTATTGGTGTTGTTGTTCAAGACACGAGAGTGAGCGGTCATGTATATGTGTCCTTGGGGTATCGATTTTATCTCTTTTTTTCTATTTTTCCATTCAAATTTGGAATTTTTCTGACGGAACAGGATTATACGGTTTTCATTTTTTATTTACTTTTTTTGTAATAGTATACGGTTACACGTAAGACGTTTTTACCATATGTGCAGATTTTGTAATAAGTCAAAAATGCTTAATTCATATTAGTATTATTACTAATAGCATTTGACTAAGCTTCCCCTAATTGTGTTACAATCAAGGGGATTACAGTTTGTCTAGAAGAATCTCATTTTGGTATAACATGATCAAGTTCACAATGCCATAAAAAAAATTCGCGACGTTTAATTAGTCACGTGTACCCTCATAGTTTGAATTGCCTTATATCTACAATTCCCTAATAAAAATACATGGGTTAAAGCTATCCTAAAATAGAAATATGTAATGCTTACTAATGAAGGGACAAGATGAATATGTATGAGGTATCGAATATCGTATGGTTTGCTGGATTACAAACAGTAAATTTGACTTACGTAACGGCCCATTTATTCCTTTGTATGGATAAAAAGTTTGAAGATACTAAAGGTGTAATAAGAAAGCCGAAATCGAAGAAATACGGACAATACAATGGTCAAAGGAAAAAAATGACAAAAAAAACCAAACAATGATCCACAAAACACTTCACTTACATCCATATCTTTTCTTACTAATTGAAGATTGAGCAACACGAATTCCACAAAAAAACTTTGGGTGAACTCGATGCTCCAGAAATGCTAAGCATGTGGCACTGTTACTCTTGTTAAATATCCGGTGACAAGTCATGCAAGAGTGGCGGAGCACGGGATTATGACAACAACAAACGGATTGTTAGTGGTCATTTGTGATACAGCTGTATTTCCGTAGAGGAAAACAAAGTCTCGATGGCGACAGTAAAACTTTCGTAGCGTTGCTCTACAATTAAACACTAGGAACCCTTGGTACAGTAACTTACTGGTTCTTGGTATATGGTGGGACTTAGCGTCAGCTTCTTCCCATTTGTATATTTTATGTCTTATTGATTACATCATGGGTGTATTTCATTTAAATCCAAATGTTACTTTAAACATATTTTATTGTCAAGCAATTACATAGAAAATGGACGCCACGATATAGCTGAAATCCTGCTAAAGTTGGCGTTAAACACCATTCAATCAATCATAGACAATAGATCCCAATGTGATTGGTGCGTTAATGGGTAAAGCGCAAAAAGTGGATAAAGAATAACGTATCCTATATGAGAAATGTGTCTACCTTCTAGCTGTTGGTTCAAAGAACATGAAACCATATCACGTCGTTGGTCTAAAACAAAGCACGTGTAGGTCACGTAATCATCACTTTATGTTATCGAGCGTTTTCCCGCAAAATTATTTTCCATTGCTGAATTAAATTGTCGTTTTATCAATATACTTGATAAGTCTTGGCAGTATTATAAATGTATTTCATGATCAAATACAATGTATTTTATAAATACATTATAAATGCTACTACAACAGAGATAAATACCTGTAAAAATCATAAAAACATGGAGTAAAATGTAATAAAATATACCGGTAAGTAAATTTCATTTTCTTATACAGCTGGAAAAAAACGCTTATACACCATTCTGTTTGAAGATGAAAATAACAATAACAAAAAACTATCGAAATGTGCACTAAACTGCCTGCCTGTAATTGCTCAGAAATAAAACTAAGAATCTTGTAAACATAAAACAACGCTACATGCAAAGTATTTGATAGCATTGTAATATTTGCCTACTACTTATTTTAGGCATAGGGTTATGACTATGGTGGTTAGGGAACGACCATTTAACTTGAAGGGGAGGGGTGTTATGTTTTTTTTTTCTAAAAAAATATTCTGATTCCCAATGTTGCTGAAAAAAATATTCTGATTTTGGTGGAGGAAAAAACAAATCTGATTCAGAGTTTTTGTCATATAACCTAACGTTGAATTCTGGAAACAAATTTCGCGCTTTGCGCGACAAAAAAAATAAATATTCTAACTCTCGTGTTGTCCGAAAAACAAATTCTGAACGAAACAAAAAACCATAATCCCCTCTTCCCCCCCCCCTCCTTTCAAGTTAAATGGTCGGTCCCTTAGCGCTACTTTCAACAATATTTCAGTTTTGTCGTGGTGATCAGTTTTATTGGTGGAGGAAACCGGAGTGACCGGAGAAAACCATCGACCTGTCGCAAGTCACTGACAAAATTATCACAAAATGTTGTATCGAGTACACATCGCCATGAGCGGGATTCGAACTTTGAATACAAATATAAATATTTATCTACTAGTATATATCCTCAGATAACTTTAAGATGTGGTTATATTAGATGTAAACCGAATTTATTGAGCTTCAAAAAAACATCAGTAGAAATAATATATAATTATATCTAATATGAGATTAGCAGACTTGAAAAGGGAGGTTTTAGCTAATGTTGTAATAGTTGTAAAATAATTATTAGAAGCATGTGAATTGAGGGCATCGTTCGTATATTTTGTATAGTGAGATGATATTAATACTTATACTACATATCACGATGGGGAAAAATGTATTACCGTACCGTCAGAACTATCACGAAAATAATTAAGTTAAATGTAATTAACGAAGGGAAGGCTGTAATTCACCACTGGCAAAAATATAACTGCTAATTTTTGCGGATTGGCTAAACTTGTTGCAAATCCTTTTCTTATTAATAGCCTTAATAAATAAATTGTTGCTATGCAAGTTGAAATCTTGAGTGACCACTTATATTTACTATGTACATGTAATCAGTAAAGAAATGCTGTTAGTAAATACAAGTCAAGATTTAACTTTCACATTAGCAATTTTAAGGGATAATTGATTTAAAAAAAAGGGGGGAGGGCATGTAGCAAATATACGGATTGGGATAAAAAAAAAAAAAAAAATGCCACACCGTCAGTACAGTTCCAACATATAGTCTAAAATATCCATTATTTATAATTACGTAATGATGGAGTCTTGATGACAAGTGATCTAACAGACCGAAATATGAATTGACATTTTATTTTATTTTTTAAATATTGGCAAGAGAATGAATTAAATGAAAAAAATGAATTTCATTGGCGAACCATTCTAGTAGCAACCCCTTGATATTCAAACTTTGGTTATATATACAAAAACATTTGTTTCCACTTAATTTGAACCCGTTTATAATATATAAATGTACAGATACCGATGGTTTTTACAATAAAAACGTAGATATATAATGTATCCTGTCACTGCAATTTACCTGCTTAAATTAAAAGCTGCTGGATAAATTTATATATCCATTCATTGGCTATCACCACTAAAGTTGTGAGTTCGATTCACGCTTACGGCGATGTGCACTCGATGCAAAAGAGTATATCACTAAATCTTAAAGAAAGAAAATAATTTATCTGAATGGGGAGGGTCCGATAGTCCGACGGCCCATTAGTCCGACGGCCCATTTGTCCGACAACCCATTAGTCCTACGGCCCATTAGTCCGACAACCCATTAGTCCGACAACCCATTAGTCCAACAGCCCATTAGTCCGACAACCCATTAGTCCAACATGTCAGTTCGTCACGGTGAGGGACTAAATTCTACATCGCATTACCATTTTTACTATTAGTTTCCTTTTCTGGTTTAGTTTCTTTCCTTGTTATAGTAGTCCCCGTCTTTATGAAAGTCTTCGGGATGTCAGTTAGTTGGGAAATAGAAAAATCGTAAGCTCGGGTGGTATGTACATACATGTGTACATACATGTTTAATTACCTTTTGGGTCAGTTAGGAATGGGGACTACTATTACAAGGAACAAAACGAAACGAAACGGTTTGTTTCTCTTCAATTTAAAGACTGTACGGTTCCATTTCGTTTATTGAATTAGCAAGTAAGCAATCCATGTTTTTGGTTTAAAGTAGCGGATCCAGAGGGGGTCTGCTTTCTTCCAGCGATCGCGTCAAACGAGTTTGATCCCTCGTCAGCCGAGCTCGACACCTTGTTACCCTAGCTCGACCCCTTATTAGGCCCCTCAAGACAGTGGGTTTAAAATGGCAGGTTTCTCAAAAGGACAGGTTTTGTCGAAATTAACATTTGATAGCGTCTGAATCTGAAAATATATTAAACCACTAATAACTGTTTGAAATAGCCCCATGGGGCCCATCCTATATACATGTAATAAGAGAGCTCTAATCAGTTTCGCATATTTTTAGTTGAAAAAGGGAGAAAATTAAGATAATGATAAAATCCATGGTGTCGCGTTAAGCAAAAAGGAGAGGTGTTGATCCCAAGTACCTGTGTCGTGAACAAATGAGCTAATGGCAGTTAGGTTAAAATATATGTCCGTGTCAAAACGATATCGATGTTCGTGTCGTCATTTTACACGACGGGTGTTGTTAACAAGGCAGGACTTGCTCACTCTTCCGGAGCACCTGAAATCACTCCCGGTTTTTAGTGGAGTTCGTGTTGTCTGTTCTTTTTAGCTTTATGTGTAACGGATTTGTCATATGTGTCCCTTGATTTTCGATTTCCTGTTTAACGGATTGGTTGCGTTTGTCTCATAGCCAAACCGGTTAATCAACTTGCATTATTGGGAAATTGTTTCAATATATTTCCATTCTAAAAACTGGATACAATCCATGAGAAGAAGACGGGTGAAAACGGGTCATTTACCGAATTCCCGGGACCCGTCTGGTGATTGAAAAATTTTGGGTGAGAGGACACATTTCGGCAAATTCATGATCGGTGTGACCCGCAAAAAAACCGGTGAGTTGACATGTATGGACGACGTTCAGTTATAAAGGGTACATGTATATAGGAACCACCCTCATGGTCTGTCGGAATGCCTTGAATGATATTAATGAGATTTGGTATGCCTCTTGCATTTATAGGTTGTCGGACTAATGGGTTATCGGACTAATGGGTCGTCGGGGACAAATGGGCCGTCGGACTATTGGGAGGACCCCATCTGAATGATAAAAACAAAATACAGATTTGCTAGTCCAAAGAAAAAAAAGATATTTGTCTTGGGGAGGAAAAAAATATCCCAACAGTTGAATTGTGGGTCCCATTCCAATCTCCACCATAATGTTATGAGTTCGATTCTGGCCAGTCACGAATTGTATTAGATACAACATTATCTGAGAAAATTTGTCAGTGA
Source organism: Bathymodiolus septemdierum (assembly GCA_963383655.1). Classification (NCBI taxonomy): domain Eukaryota; kingdom Metazoa; phylum Mollusca; class Bivalvia; order Mytilida; family Modiolidae; genus Bathymodiolus; species Bathymodiolus septemdierum. The sequence goes on from OY726525.1 coordinate 44,814,795, forward strand.
TTTCCAGGCGCGGATCCAGGCGGGGGCGCACCCCTCTAGAAAAAAAAAGGATTGGCGTGGCTGGATTGACAATCGCTTTATGTTAAATACGTGATATCAACACTTTGTTCTTTCGACTCATCTCTCCATTGTAATGAATATTCTTACATGTCTTTGCTGCCCCGTTCCAGATCATGTAAAAACCGGCATCGGTTACATTTCACTTTTTGCAATCATGGATGCTGAGTCTGATCAGGGAGTTATAAAACAACCTTGTTTTTATAATTCCCTGGTCTGATGAACCACGAGCAAAACGAGAGAAAGTTCAAAGGCAACTTGATTTTTTCTTCAATAAGCCCCTTGATAGAGAAGGAAGGTATTTACTAAGTATAGTTACATGATTATATTCTAAAATCAAATTAAAACCCTTTGTAAAGATTGCGTAATACCGTTTTATGATTTCACACGTATTTGAACATCACCATGTGTCTTATATCAACACAAATCACAACAACACGTGTAAATATATATACTTTCACTTTGAATGATTAATTAATTTACGCTTTTGTTTTTACTGTGGCTGATTATTTTGAAAATAAACTAATTACTTCATGATTGAAATTGTGGACATATATGCCATAGTTGTTGGATTTTTCTTGCTTACTTATAAATATCATACTTCATTGTACGTACCTTCGATGTGAAGCATCATGCCGCACATGGTACAATTTGTACCCGTAGTGGACCTAGGCGGTCCCCAGACACCTCGCCAAGAAGTGCGCCCCCTCCCTAACGTAAAATCCTTGATCCGCGCCTGATTTCTGCATACAGATTGTTTCTTCTAGTTTCTCTGCTTTACAACAGAAATAATTCCGCACGCCTTAGTATAACTGATCCAACTTTACTTGATAATTTTGTATATACAGTCAGTGCATGTGCACTAGCAGGCTAACATTAAGCAAAATTAAAACAATATGTCTGTTTTTGTATAATACGTCATATGTGTTTCTCGTGTTAATTTTAAGGGGTCAATATATAGGTCATTTCATGCGTCATGCGTGCATTTCTTGTAAAAGAACCCACAGGCCTGTATGCCAAAAACAGACTATACATGCTAAGCATATAACATGCAAATTATATACAAGTCATATGGAATCTAGACAAAATCCATTGCTCTATTATCATCCACTCGGCTGTGATATGTATATGAATAGGTATCAAACGGATACATTTCCATTCAATGTAGAACCTTTTACTCGTCAATAAATGCGCATATACATATGGAACTATCTCGGTTGTGTAATATATTTGGATATATATTTTTTTGTATTTGTATATTTTGGTGCTTATCGCCACTTTCAGCAATATTTCAGCAATATCATGGCGACCAGTTTAAGTGGTGAAAGAAGCCGGAATACCTAGCTGCAATAATGTAGCTCCTGTGACAAACTTGTGTCTCGGCAGAGCTACAACGCGGTCCCATTCGTCACAATGGAGCAAAATAAAAGTTGCAGTTGAAACATAAAAACTCACTATTTACGCTTCAAACATTTCATTATAACTATTACTGATGATCCCAGTCCTTGTTAAATCGGTTTGGCTGAGAAATATATGCTTTTCAAAGGTAGCAACAACCTTGTTCAAATTTATCGATCGTTTTCCATAACCGGAAACTACGGAAGGCGGAGCTTTTCTAAATATGGTATTTCTTACTACACGCTGATGTAAACATTCACGCCTCAAATCGCCAAATATGGTATCGACATCCAAATAGCGAGGCCGGAAATGACGAAATTCAAAATGTTCAGAGACAAGGGTTTTTATTTTGTGGGAATTACATTCTAAAATACTGGTAGGTGATAAATACTTGTTATAATAATGGACAAAAGGAAAGGTTATGTCATAATATTGATAAATGCAGTCGTCAGAAACTCTGTAAGCGAGCGCAAAAAATCTCGGCGGCTGTTCCATTACTAGTAATGGCATCCGGTCGTTATAACCCTTGCGAGTAAGCGAGCATTTAAGGTTTTATTATTAGAACTAGGAATACCCAGAGAGAACCACCGACCATGGGCAAGCAACTGGTAAGCTTTATCACTTGCGACTGCGAGTCGAGTGCACCTTTTTGTAATTTACAAAGCCGGGCGCGAACCCACGCCGTATTGGTGATAGGCTTGTATGAGTTGTTAGGTAATTCAAATACCTAACCCATTGAGCCACCCGGGCCCTCGATTGTGTAATATGCAGCCAGCACGCCGCCAATGCGGAAGACCAAGGTCAGTTCAATTCAAAAACTATTAGTGTGATAGTTGCTGTTTCTACGCAAATACACAGTATTCATGAATAAGAATAAAGCCGAGTTTGCTCGGATAATGTGTATTGGTTAATCGACATGTCTTAATATCGAGATTCGCATAATGTATATGGATGAATCGGCATGTATTTCCTTTGGACTCATCACCTTGTTTCATTGAAATTCGTATAATGTATATGGATGAATCGGCATGTCTTTCCTTTGAACTCATCACCTTGTTTCATTGAAATTCGCATAAAGTATATGGATGAATCGGCATGTCTTTTCTTTGAACTCATCACCTTGTTTCATTGAAATTCGTATAAAGTATATGGGTTTATCGACATGTCTATAGGTGAACTCATCACCTTGTTTCATTAAATATATCAGCAGGATTTAATCCCAATATACATTTGTAAATAAATATTAACCCATAAATGTCGTTCAAAAGACATATGTCAGTTGTGCTGATTACGGAGTTGTCTCCCGTTGTCTTTTATCGTCTACTTCCTATTGAAATACAAATTGAATTACATTAGAATGCATTACCTATAATTTGTCTTATCATTGACTCGATCAATCAGATATTCATAAAACTTTATTTTCAAAGATATTACAAATTGATTCCTTTGAAAAGTTACTTAATTATAATGTATGCCAGTATGATATGCTGTCTTCCCGACATTAAAAATGCTGTGTATTGCAATATCATGTTCTAATCTTAACCAATAATCTGATGAACAAATATTTATTTCCTGTATTTTTAATTACTTATGCTAGGCTGTTAAAATATCTACGTTTGCGTGCTGTAACATGGCTTTAATTTCCTCTTTGTTCTGTTAGTGGTATGATAACCACTTGTCTGTGTTGGTTGAATAAAATAATAACTCCATTTTCATTGCATTTGGTTTGATTTCAAATTACAATTTGACACAGTTCGAAGAATTTTCACAGTTCCTTAAGAAAAACTTGGCGGGAAAAAACAAAGATTTATAGGTCTTGTAATATAGATTTGCAGGACTCAATAATATAGATATTCAATCGGATAAAACAGAAAAGGAAATTATATTCTACCACAGTCCGGAACGATAGAAAGATCCAGATAATAACAGTTCCGTAAAACAAAGCGCCAATAACACATTTTGTGCACACGACACGTTTCAAGAATAATCGTTATCAGGTATGCTTAAAGTAAAAAGATTGGAAAACGAAATAATTATAAAAGTTTTTGTGAACATGAACACTAAAGGGTCTACACAAGATAGCCAAATGACTATGATTACAGCCATGCAAATCAGGAAGCAATAGATCCACTACGATGTATTATCGTTTCTACTATGAAGGACAATAGAATAAGATTGCTTCAGAACAAACAGTGAGCTCGGGACACCGTACTCACCTCAAGGATTAGAGTTTACAGACACATACCCAAAGCCACAAGTCTCACCGATCAATACGTTATAGCTTGCGGGATTTATTTCCCATTAATTTTGGTAGTCATGCTATAGCGTAGAATTCCCTTTCTTAACAATGATTAACCTTTAAATAAATTGTTGCTATGAAAGTTGAAATCTTAATTGATCATTTTAATAACTATCCGCATGTTGAGAAAAACCTACCGCCACATTTAATCCGTCAAAAAATGTTGTTTGTAAATACAAGTGGTCAGTCAAGATTTGAACTTACAGCACTATTTTTTTAAAGGGATTCTTAATAAGAAAAGGACTTGTAGTAAGTCTAGCTATAGCTAAACTATTGCTGATAGTATAACTTGTACGATGTTAACTATTTCCACCGTAAGATGAAACTGTGACATTACTCCATCATCACGATATGACAAAAACGATTTAGTGCAATTCCTGCTGCGCATTAAAGTATGTAATGTGCAACCAATGCTTAAATCGTAATTGTATATCGTATACTCCTGTGTAAACATTTACTTATTGTATTATAATTATCCTACTACAACGTGAGAAAACTCAAGATTATTGACAATATAAACATAAAAATGCAAAAATGATTTCGAGTGACTACGTTTGAAGAAAAAGGTGTATGATTGTTTTAAAACGATGCACATGGCTCTGATAGCTATAAAATACTATTTAAGAAAACCTGGTAAATTAATCTTGCATGCTTGTTTACTAAGATCACAAAGAGTTTTTATTTGAAACAAATGTCATTGAGAACGCCCTATCGTTAATACAATGTGTTGTTGTAAGATGGATATATATATATATATATATTTTACATTTCGTAATGAAAATGTTATTATTTTATTTAAAAAAGTTGAAAAAAAAAATACCACACCCCCAGAATTTGTTCCAAAAGAAATTGAAAAATCGTAAAACAACGGAGGCAAAATTATTATTATTATTATTACATTCACTTACATTATCATTGCATACATTCCCAACAGAGCACGCTTTAATGAAAAATACTTGTTTAGTCATATACAACAGTATGTGGCCAAAAGTAATGGCACATGTGAAAACAAATCCCTATATAATCAACCAAAACCATATTTTTTCAAAATAATATTGTGAAGTCATTTCTGGATAGATGTTAACAAATTTTACACCAAAACATTCAGAATTGTCTATATTTTGATTGTTTATTTGCTCATTATGTTTATATGAGTGGTTTTTATTTGTACATAATTTAAACATAACAAATAAAAATTGACTTTGATTTTCTTATATATTTCAACTAAAAATAAATCCTAAAAATTAACAATCCTGTTTAAATTATGCACAAATAAAAACATCACATATAAACATAATGAGCAAATAAACAATCAAAATATAGACAATTCTGAATGTCTTGGTGTAAAATTTGTTAAAATCTACCCAGAAATTACTTCACAATAATTTTTTGAAAAAATATGGTTTTGGTTAATTACATAGGGATTTTTTTAACATGTGCCAATACTTTTGGCCACATACTGTTTGTATAATATATATAGGAACCGGGAAACTATATATATAGGTCGCATTATAAAGCTCCATACTTTCTTTCAATGAAACAACTCTTTTACTCGCGAGAATCATTTTTAGCGATGGTAGACATATAATTCTTACAAAAACAGTAATTGTAATTATATAGTTAGTATATAAAATCGTCCTCCATTTGTAATGTAAGCTTTCTCATCGAAAATCTACCGCTCGTTATCTACTGTATCCTCTCCTTAATGTTAAAAAGATACAGTCTAACCTGCATTAAGAGGTCACCTTTAGGACAAAGAAAAAGTGACCTTGTAAGACAGGTGACCTCTTAAAAGAGGTTCATTTCATATACAGTTTTCTACGACAAGACAAGAAAAAGGTGACCTTTTAATACAGGTGACTGCTTAATAGAGGTGACCGCTTTGGAAGGTTTAACTGTGATTAGATTCAGTAAGATTTTCGACTGTAGTCTACCGAGACACTTTGTCTTAAGTTTAACCTTTCCAACATCATATATTTCGGCAACGTACATGATTCCTCTATACGTTCTGTCGAAATATAATGGGGTTTGTAAAATTTTGTAGTGAAATGCCATTCTTCAAGACAAACCCATACCCTAAATATTTAATTGACGCATCCAGATATTTTTTTATTTATAGGTCAGGCATCAAGCCCTACATAAAGACAAATAACTCCAATCAAATTTGGGCTAAGACATTCTTATATTACAATACAAAATGAAATAACACACTGTCGGAACAACTCCAAAGTCAAACATCATAAGTGTAGAGAGTCAAAATTGATACCCCAATATATGATGTCATTGCATTTGATTTGCTTTGCAAAGTGATTGATTGATTGATTGATTTTTGGTGTTTCACGCCACTTTCGGCTACATCATGGCGACCAGTTGTAGTGGTGGAAGAAGCCGGAGTACCCGGAGAAAACCACTGACCATGGGTAAGCAACTGGTAAACTTTATCACTTGCGGCTGCGAGTCGAGTGCACCCTTTTTGTAATTTACAAAGCCGGGCTATTTTGCAAAATATAACAAAGCGAAAGTATGCTCTGATTGGTAAGGTAGTGTTATATGCCTAAAGGAAATGGTTTCTCGTAAACGATGTGCCCACAAGAAACTAAAATAGTCATGAAACTTGTATTCTAATTTTTAATGTGAAACCTTCAAAGGTTATATATTAATTGATCTTAGAAATTAAAGCCTTGTTTTAGATAGCCGAGTCTGCAAAATCATTGCGTTGATATGTTTCTAATCTATTTATGTACACACCTTTTTACTGTGATGACATAAGTGCAATTATGTTGTTAACCGCTAAGTAATTACCAATACTTTACCTATGAGAAATACTTAATATTTAATTTGACGTTATTACGCCAACCGTGACGGAGGATTTCTTGAAAACTACTAAAAATATTCTCTGTTTGTTAAAATAAACTTGGCTTGGGTGTAGTATAAACAAATATGTGCTTTATTAATGTGCACCTGCTATAAATGAATTAACAGAAACTCGTTAAGATATGATGTCACGTGTATGGTTATAGCTACCGAGTCATATATGGATGGCTAAGGTACTTTACTTGAAGTCTGGCTTCTATTAGATATACATAATTTGTTGTAAATAATATTATTGCAATAATTATATTATAATGTAAATATAAATTGGTACAATAACTATTAATTATAATATATGATTTGTAATATTCCGTTTGATCTCCACACGTGATATTATACCAATATAGCATACTGATGAGGTCAATACCTGCAATTATCGACCTGGTATATCGACGGAGAACTAAATCGGAATATATATTTGATCGGTAATGTATGCATTTTCTACATCATATTTTCAGCATCAACGGACTGTACATGAAACTGAAAACTATCGCTATGTTTTGTCTGAAACGGACTCGGGTCATTCCCTTGGATGAAACATTGCTCTGAGTAGTATATTCTCATACCTCAAATCAAGGAGTAAACAAATGTGTATCAGATTAAAGGCTTATTATTGTAGTGTATTACAGAAATACTAATAAATGTTAAAACTTTCAACCATTTTGTATATAATATAATATTTCCTGTCTGATACATACTGAAATAATCATCACTCGTTATTGTGGTAATCTTACCATGATAATCGTCCAGTTTGCTAACAAGTTCTTATTTTCCATCTTGGTCCTCATGTCACACCATCTTGACACCTATGGATTACTGCGATTGAATGTGGAACAAAGCACGTCAAAAACCAAGGATCGGTAACTATGATGGAAAATGCTTCAAATGTAGTTGTTTGTCACCGGGTTGTTAGGGTCTTTGTTACTATCCCTCTTGTTCATCATAGCACTCCTTTCTATGGAGCACGACTTAGAGGATATACCAAGGATTGGGAACTATGAAGGAAAATGATTCAAACGCAGGAATTTATGAAAGGGTTTTTAGTTATTGTCCCTCTTGTTCCTCGTGACACACTATTCTATGGAGCACAACGTGGGAAGCTTAAAAATATGTGAAATATCAAGGCTGTTGAAGGAAACCGGAATACCTGGAGAAAGCTACCGGCCTGTTGTAGGTTACTGACAATCTTTATCACATAATGTTGTATCGAGTACATTACTGACGCAAGATCATACAACATGGTTCCCTCACTATGTACTCTGGAAATGATATGAAAAATATTGAGGTCATCGAGCTTTTCGTTCCTGCTTCAAGACGAGTACGATTAAATCTTATATTTCTCGAAATTGTAGGTATATTGTGTTAACACCACAATCTTATGTATGGTTAAATGTACACACAGAACATTGGACATCTTGGTTGAATTTCTTATTGGGTGTCCACATGCAGTCCGCGTTCTAACTGTGTCTATTCCGCTTCACTCTACATAAGACGTGCAGTGCCAGGAGACTCTCTTTATACGTCTAGTTGACTATGAAGCAACGGTTTATATGTACACCTATATATAGTCAGTGGATGTATTGATTGCAGGATAAATTTCAATAAACGTAAAGAAAATTGCATTGCACAATCGCTTCTCGGAACACGTGTTCATAGTTATCTTAGTCATTTACACTGAAGGTGAAAACGACGGACATATAATAGAATACCCCGTCCACCTGTCAGAAGAGTCGGTAATTAACGGTACTTAATTTATATCGTTCTTTTGATGTTTTAATATATAAAAAGCATGGTTATATTGGAAATTAAGATATTAACGGCCTCTATAGCACATTAGAGGTCTTTAACACAGCTTAATGTCTCAATGCAATGCAATGAATGAAAGCATAGTAAGTGAAACAAGACCGATAAGATAAATTGGATGTAATAAATCAAAACTGAGTAATAATACGTACGTATTTTGTCCATTATTCAATATATCTAGTATCTGTCCCGCAACGTTTATGTAATTTTTAATGTTTTATATAATAAGAAACACTATTAGGGTATCTAGTACACGTAAAATGCTGCAGGTCGGTGGTTTTTTCCGGTTACTCCACCGTTTCCTCCACCAATAAAACTGGCCGCCCTAACTCTAACCCCTACTTCATGTAAAATGTGTAGGTTTTACTTATAACAGGATAGTGCAATTAAAAGATCCTACACAAGTGTTTCATTATTGAGTGATGTTAGAAAAAATAGTCAAGTACAAGATCTAAACATCAATCAGTGCAGCATTTAGTTCTCTCCCACACTCTTAACACTGACAAAACCATGCAACTGGAACTACTTTACGTCGATTTACTGAAGTGTTAAAAAGGGACGATCTAAGGGATAACTGCAAACCTAGTTCCCAGCTATGGGTTAAATAGTTCCACTGTTTTGTGGATGGTGAGGGAAACTCCATATATCAAACCTCCGCTGCCTTGCGACGCTCAAAGCCAAACTATTTGAAAGCCAAATGTTATATTGTAAGTAGTAGTTAAAGTTGATTGTCACAATTAAAATACAAATGTATTACTCTTTAATATTGACTCGCTTCAACCCAACCTCTACCGTTGAAGATTCAAATAAACGTTAGGAAATACCAAAGGGACAATCACAAATGGACAATCCAGAGAAACTGGCAACATAGGGTATACAAGACGAAGACAAGCAAAGAAAAAACGCAGCACAATATGTGTTGAACACCACTTTACGCAAACAAACACAAATAACGTAAATAAGATACGAGCCCTCATTTTTTATACGGAAATAGTAACGGACATTACAACACAGAACTCAGAACGTAAAGACACAAATCAGTATTATCAATCATCAACAACACCTACCATAGTGACGTATTGTGATTTCAATCCCCTCCCCCCAATATATTTGGTTGACCATCTGTTGTCTTGTGGTAAGAGATATATACTATTTAATTTCTTTTTTGTATTGACTTTAAATGAGATGTTCTTTAAGACCTTTTATCCATGGTTTATTGCACCATTGTAAACTGACGATAATAAGTATTTAACTACTATTAATGATAATTTTATAATATAACAGGTGTTTCATAGTACCCAAGTTACGCAAAAACACAACCCCACTGCTTAGTACGTTGTCTTTGCCTTTTAAACGCTCGATTACAAACAATTGACCTAGCTTTTTCAATCTATCTTTATATTTCCTCAATAATTTATTTATTACACGGTTTATTTGATATATTTGTTATTGAAATTTACAGTTTCTAAATAATGTAGTTATTATTAAAACTAAGGTTTTCCTCCTGAGGCATGGGTGACCTTAGCCGATTTTAATGACCTTGTATAGGACCTTTTGTTTACTTGCTTCCAAAACTATTACATTTATTTGGCTTTCGAACCTTTCGGCAGTGGGCGTACCTAATAAAGATTAACCCAGAGACGTGTCATGTGCACTAATGTTGATAACATTGCCGCAATCTGGCTATACCTTTGTTTACTTGCTCTTAAATGTAATAATTATTACACTCACGAGCCAAAAGTATTTCCCCACTAAGATATTTCCCTATATATTTCATATAAAACCATTTATTTTCAAAACATTCTCTTGAAGTCATTCCTTAAACTTTAATAATTCTACTATTAAAGGTGAAAATTTCATGAAAATCGGCTAAGGAATGACATCATGAAAATGTTATGAAAATAAGTGGTTTTATATGAAATATATAGGGAAATATCTTAGTGGGGAAATACTTTTGACCCGTGAGTGTAAAACTAACTTTCATCTCTCTAAGTCATATATTAACTCTGTGATCTTGGCTCTCCTGTTTAGGCCCTTTGGTTTTCTTGCTTCCAAAGTCCCAAGGACCTTGAAATTATTTGGCTTTTTAGTCTTTTGACTATGAGAGTACCCGATGGAGGTTATACTAAAAACTCATCGTGCTCATTAAGCTAGATATTCACGTCTTAATTTGTATTGGATTAATAATCCAATCTTCTTATCGCTTTTTGTTAGAGAGCCCGGGTGGCTCAATGAGTTAGGTAGTTGGATTACCTAACAACTCGTACAAGCCCATCACCAATACGGCGTGGGTTCGCGCCCGGCATTGTAAATTACAAAAAGGGTGCACTCGACTCGCAGCCGCAAGTGATAAAGTTTACCAGTTGCTTGCCAATGGTCGGTGGTTCATTCTGGGTACTCCGGCTTCTTCCACCACTAAAACTGGTCGCCATGATATAGCTGAAATATTGCTGAAAGTGGCGTGAAACACAATAAATCAAATCAAATCAAATCACTTTTTGTGTAAATCAGATTAGTATTGTACTTTGTATAAAGGTACAAATAATATCAACACTAAGGCCAGCCTCCATCAGACATCGTATTCAGGCCCTTTGGCTTATTAGCTTTCAGAATTTGTTTGCATTTTCAAACTTTCGATTTTGAGCGTACCTGATGAAGGTTATAACAAAAACGCATTATGTGTACTAAATTAGATATCCACGTTTTATCTGTATTGGATTAAGAATTATATCTGTTTATCACTCTTGGTGTTAATTAGATCAACAGAATTGTGTACTTAATATGAAAATGACAAATCATCCATTGATTAGATGTATATTTCAACAGATTGATGACTACGCCTTTCTATCCTATATACATCTGTTTAAACTAATAGTCTTCATACACTGGGCAAATTTACCTCTCCTTTGATGAAATTAAAGAATATACTAAAACAACGTCTAATTTTTATATTTATATACATGCTACTGCTTTCATGATTGCTTTTGTCTGATAATGTAATAAAATTGCGTCTTAAACCAATTACCGCAGTGTATTACCCACTGTTAGGTATGCTTTTTGATACAAAGTGTATCCTAAATATATATATTCATATGGAGTAAGTTACCTGTAACATTCATGAATCATTATATTGTAATGGTTTGAACGTATTGATGATGACCAGAATGTACTTTGAGTAGTGTGAGTTGCTGTATTGCTGTTGGATGCAATTTTCAACATTTATTCGGATAGGGACCGTCCATAGAAACGTAGATATCAAATGAAGTGCGCACGACGCGTTTCTGAAATGACCTTCATGAGGTACTCTCAAAATCGAAAGATTGGAAAGCCAAATAATTTAAAGTTTTGGGAGCAATACAACTTTTAGAGGGGGTATGTTTATTTCCTTGAACTATAGCATTTCTTTCTCAAACTAAGCAAAAATGTGAAAATCAATATAAATGCATCTATTTATAACGGCACCTCAGTGTTACCATTGATCAAGTAAAGTATTGATATATATTACACATATTCTATCGTTACAGTTTATTTAAAAAATCACAATTATGTATAAATGGTTAATAGAATATCATGGATAGTTTTACGTACAGCAGAACCCCTCAGTATCTAGATAAGTTGTTTTATTATATCACGAGACGGAAAGTCTTTGTTGGTAGCATATACTGGCTTCATTCGTCCGGGATAAGTCAAGTATATCAAACTGCAGTGGCTGGTCCCTCTGATTTTGGTACAATGCATATGATTGTACTATGCGATTTTAAATAGAGGACAAGCAAGGTTCATGTTTTACTAGAACAATTGAGAAACAACAAAGCATAATAGCTACATGTCTGATCTAAATTAAATTTTAGTTGAAGTTTGGCCTTCTTAATATCAATTAACTAGCTTGTAGAGGATGGGGAACGGGGTGGGTTCACATTTGAACCTTCAAGAATTGGTATTGCTTATGAAATGGAAATTGTTAGGTTGCAGAATTAATGTGTAGTTTTCTTGCCTTTCTACTATTATATTAGATGGATATAATTTTGCTTGGGTCTGTTTGTCGAGTTGCTATAATGAATTGTTACGTTATCTTTCAGAATGGTTGTACATGGCATCGAAATAGACTACGAAGATGAAACCAGTCATGTGTTTACGACTGTGTTCTATAAATATAGTGAGAGAGTACGACCCTATAACAAACAGTTGGGACCAGTAGAAGTTAAAGCAAATTTAGAAATTATTGATATTATTTCCATGGATACCAAACGTAATCAACTAGAGAGTATTGTTGACCTTAGATTGGTAAGTTAGACAATCTGTTCTGCAAATTATTTTCTAATATTCTAATATACAGTTATAACGACAACGGATTTGATCCGTATGTGTAAATAATAGTATGTGATAAGCAAAAACTGATGACGTATGTGCAACTTGTTGAAAGTCGTGTACAAAAACGTCACGAAGTTATGCAAACTGTTATAGTCAATGCATCGCTCAGAATAGTAATAATGCGTGAAAGGCATGCTTTATTAAAAATTGTATGTTGTTTACCAGATACGATATTAATAGTTTTACAATACTGTAGGTTACAACAGAAGGTGATATTTCCATTGTTAGGTCTGCATCTTACACGAAAGTAAGAAATGTAGGAACATTTTTATGATTGTTAAAATGTTAATGATACTATCTTTGTTTTAATTGTTATTTGTATTGATATACGTATATTGATGTCCAATACGATTTTCTTGTAAGATGATGTTCGTTTCGTCTAACAGTAACACGATATGTGCCACTAGTGGTGCAGGAACTTCCTACCCCCCGGGGCACCTGGAACCACCTCGGCATTTTGAGCGTTCTTGTTGCTCAATCTTTAATTTTCTGTGTAATATTTTGTCGATCGTTGTTTGTTGTGCCTTATCTTTTGGGTTAGGGTAATGGTGTTTAACGCCACTTTCAATAATATTTTAATTGTATCGTGATGGTCTGCTTTATTGGTGGAGGCACCCATTTGCCGTAAGTCACTGACAAACTTTATCACATACTGTTTTATCGAGTACACCTCACCATAAGTGGATTCGAACTCACAACATAAGTGGTAATAGACACTGATTTGCATAAATAGTTGTAAATCCAACTACCCTACGATCACGACCACGATGGTTCCGCCTTTTCATTTGGCCGTTCTATTGTCTGTCTTTCTTCGGCCTACGGCTTATGAATACTCCTTTGATATCAATATTAATATAATTGAGCTATCTTATCCACCACTTGATTATAAATACTACAGTAAGTGTAGTATACCATAGATAAAGTTTATCTCATCATCATAATATCACTGTCAAATAAATCAATTTGGCGTTGATTTATTTCAATAAAAAGAAGATTGAACAATTGTGTTTACTGCCAAGAGAAGAGCGAAGACGATGATATCAAGAACAAAAATATTATTATTAAGAAAGGAAGGTCGATTACTATAGTATTTTTTTTCAAATATACTATATAGAAAATAGCTTGTAAACAATCAATTACCAAATAACATATCGGTGGTGTGATGGTAAGCATGTTCGCTTCGAGTTCGGAAGATTGTTGTCGATCCCCAATTGAACCAAACCGAAGACAAAAAAAATTATTTGCTGCTTGCAAGCTAATTTGTTTGATAACCTTTTCCTTCAGTGAGTACAATGTAATTCCAACTAAGTACGTTAGCCTAGTGCAAGTCAGACATCATCTTGATTTTGCTGTAATGAAGTTTAATACATGCTATTTTGGGGTAAACCACAATTATTCATTAAAGACAAAAAATAATGTACAAATATAATTCTGTCCACAGGAACTTTGTTATGTAATTCTTTCTATAATACACGTAAAATTATACATAATGTAATTCATATCGATATGTTTGGTCAATAGCAACTCTTTGCAATTTTATTTTGACGTTTGAACATCTGTGTGCATAGGTTCGTACGTAGGCACGCTTACATAGTTTCAAACGTTATATGTTCACCGACTTCAAACCCAAATCTTGCAGTCAAAACACATATCATTCCAATAGTTGATGGACCAATCAAACGACGTTCTTAAACTGTCAAATGTGTGCTTGAAACAGTTGCACATGTAACTTTTGCATCGACTTTGAGTAAGAATATCAGACCAGTGTAACTGTAACATTAAATAGTGTCCGCCGTGAAATAGTGTCCGCCCTTACAATTGTCTCCTATGATAAAGTCCGAGGACGGAATAAAGCACAGCGATGACTTCGTTCGGTCTGTGTAAGGTTTTTCATTACAAATATAACACAACCGGACACAATTTCACAGGACACTATTATGTCTTACGCAACCACACCTTCACTTACTAATGCTTGTTTCGCTCATATTACAAGGATTTGTAGTACACTGTCAATAAACAAAAACATGTATATAGATAATAGATGTATTAACTTCTTGAAAAGTATTTTCCGTCCATGTTTAACTGTTTATTATTTTTGTGTCTGAAATCAACTTTTTCACAATGGTAATTGAAAAAATAGATCTCCAAACCAGTGCGCACGACGAATTTCCGGAAAAAATCCTCATCATACACTTTTTAAACAACATCTGTTGTTATAAGAGACCTCTTACTTCTAGTGTTTTCCTCATGTGTAAATACTCATCGATCCTCTTGGCAACAAATAAAGGGTGAACTTGTTCCTACTCTTCAAATGACATAATGTAATATTGATTACTCTTATGTAGTTAAAGCAGATGTCATAACAGTATGTATGTATAGTACTGGTAAACTTAATAACAAACGGCTTAAAATGCTTACAAACTGAAAATACTATAAAATATTATATTATCTGACAATGGATTTTTCCATGGACGTGTCACGAACAATTTATGATAATTGTTCAGTTGTTTTTTTGTTTGTTTCGTTTGTCTTCATTCAGTGTCTTTTGCCCAATGTTACCTGTTTCTCTGGATCGTCCATTCTAAATTGCTCCTTCGGTTTTCTCTCTGCGGTTTATTTTGACATGTTCAGATAATATATGCGACAAATGATACTATTTTGTCATTGATAACTTAGTGTTGACAAAAATGTGATTCACTTTGGTCAAATTGTTGAGATAAAATTGAGGTAATAAAAACGTAGATATCTACTTTAGTGCGCACGACGTGTTTCTGGAATAACCTTCATCAGGTACGTTACTGGAATAACCTTCATCAGGTACGTTCAGAATAACCTTCATCAGGTACGTTCAGAATAACCTTCATCAGGTACGCTCAAAATAACCTTCATCAGGTACGCTCAAAATAACCTTCATCAGGTACGTTACTGGAATAACCTTCATCAGGTACGCTCAGAATAACCTTCATCAGGTACGCTCAGAATAACCTTCATCAGGTACGTTACTGGAATAACCTTCATCAGGTACGCTCAGAATAACCTTCATCAGGTACGCTCAAAATAACCTTCATCAGGTACGTTACTGGAATAACCTTCATCAGGTACGCTCAGAATAACCTTCATCAGGTACGCTCAGAATAACCTTCATCAGGTACGTTACTGGAATAACCTTCATCAGGTACGCTCAGAATAACCTTCATCAGGTACGCTCAGAATAACCTTCATCAGGTACGCTCAGAATAACCTTCATCAGGTACGCTCAGAATAACCTTCATCAGGTACGCTCAGAATAACCTTCATCAGGTACGCTCAGAATAACCTTCATCAGGTACGCTCAATAACCTTCATCAGGTACGCTCAGAATAACCTTCATCAGGTACGTTCAGAATAACCTTCATCAGGTACGCTCAAAATAACCTTCATCAGGTACGCTCAAAATAACCTTCATCAGGTACGTTACTGGAATAACCTTCATCAGGTACGCTCAGAATAACCTTCATCAGGTACGCTCAGAATAACCTTCATCAGGTACGTTACTGGAATAACCTTCATCAGGTACGCTCAGAATAACCTTCATCAGGTACGCTCAGAATAACCTTCATCAGGTACGCTCAGAATAACCTTCATCAGGTACGCTCAGAATAACCTTCATCAGGTACGCTCAGAATAACCTTCATCAGGTACGCTCAGAATAACCTTCATCAGGTACGCTCAGAATAACCTTCATCAGGTACGCTCAAAGTCGAAAGGTTGGAAAGCTAAATAATTTCAACAAATTTGGGAGCAAGTAAACCACAAGTCCCAAACAGGATCGCCAAAATCCTATAAATAGCTTGCCATAAATTATCTGCCAGTCATCGTAACCACTGTGTCAAAGGGGGTCAATATCTTACATTAGGTCAGTGTTACTGGTTGTGGGTTAGTCGCAGATTTAAGACTGAATTTACAAGCCAATAGAAATTGTGGGCTTTTCCAATAAATGATACTTTATTGTGTGTGCGAATCTACCTTAAACAAAATGAAAAACAATAGCTCATAAAGATTAGATATTTAATATCTATGGCATGTAAACCTGCCTGCCACCAGTCTGCGTAATTAAAGAATTCTTTAATAAAGTGTTCCTATGATAGTGTAATTATATGATATGATGCTTGTTTATATCTGACTGCCGTGTGTACAGACGTTTGATAGCGTTGATAGTATATCATTTCACTTTCATAACAACACTGTTTAGAGAAAAAGAAGAAAAATACATAAACAAAATGAAACTGATACGTATGCCAAAGTCTAGTGATTTAAATAGAATCATATAAACAACAATGTTTGTTTTTGAATCTATGGTGTCGAGAAGAAAGATATTATAAATCACAGTGTTTCATAGTAATTTGAACATTTTGTCATGTCACATTTTTTCTAGTTACTTACATTTTTACTTTCAAATACTTTTCGTACCTTAATGTGCTCAATTTCACTAATAAACTGGTAGCATCAATGCATGTAGTGTTATACCTCTTTGTCGTGAAAAATGTGGAGAGTGTTCTTTAATGACGATTGATTTACACATATTATTTGGGTATTTCAAATACCACTAGCTTGAATACATTTCAGTTCCATGTTTATTGTCATCTAAGCTTTCACAAACACGTGACAGTCAACAAAAACAAAACAAATGTCAGATTTCTTCCAGAATCCGCACTGACATATTGGCTATGATCACCAAATAATTGAATTAAAAATTTCAGGATTTTTTTTTTCTCGAAATAAACTTGTCGGAGAGTCAATATTCATATTTTGATCATGTGCCATATTTCGGACTTTTAGCTCATCTAATTATAGACACATCATGTAATCTATATAAGCATACAACATGACTGTGTAATTATAAACCTTACTGTTTGTCCACGTATTGTAGTACACAGGTATTGTATTTAAAAGTGATCACCACAAATGATAACACTTCATCGAAATGCAACCTCTTCTTCCATATGATATAGCTGAACAATCGCTCAGCTGGTATTAAACAACAATCACTCACTTGATGATGACACTATATCAACACGACGGGTATCACAAGTGAAGCAGTAACTGCTTACTATTCCGGAGTACCACTGGTTTTAAGTGGGGCTCGTGTTACTTAATCTTAACTTGTCTGTGTAATGTTTTGCAGATCTTTGTTTATCCTTTCGGCCATTGCGTTGTCTGTCTCTCTTCGATATATGGATTATAATTACCACTTTGGTATCCTCAGTATCTTCAAGCTGTTTTTGAAAACTATCAAGCATACTCTTTTGCATAACATCTCATGTTCAATACGGCGGGATGAAGACCTCACACATTTGAGACGGTATTGTAATTGTTTTCATTAATAGAAATGTGCGCATGATGCATTTCTGCAATAACTTACATCAAGTACGATCATAGTCAATAGGTGGAAAGCCAAATAAATATTACAGGTATTGGGAAGCAATAAAACTAAATGACATAAACAAGATAGCCAAAATTTGCTACGGAATCATATGAGTGAGGAATTTTAGCTTTGGTTTAATACATTATAATATTCAGATAAATATATATAATAAACCATGTCAGTGGCGAAGCACTGGTTACTGCTCTCAGATGATAGTAGTTACTAAAACAATTTTGAGTTGTCTTAAACGAAACAGGAACTATTTTCTCCTCGCATGCACCTGAGTTCACCTTCAGTATTTCGGTAGGAATTATTTTCTCTTCGCATGCACCTGAGTTCACCTTCAGTATTTCGGTAGGAACTATTTTCTCTTCGCGTGCACCTGAGTTCACCTTCAGTATTTCGGTAGGAATTATTTTCTCTTCGCATGCACCTGAGTTCACCTTCAGTATTTCGGTAGGAACTATTTTCTCTTCGCATGCACCTGAGTTCACCTTCAGTATTTCGGTAGGAACTATTTTCTCTTCGCGTGCACCTGAGTTCACCTTCAGTATTTCGATAGGAACTATTTTCTCTTCACATGCACCTGAGTTCACCTTCAGTATTTCGGTAGGAACTATTTTCTCTTCGCGTGCACCTGAGTTCACCTTCAGTATTTCGGTAGGAACTATTTTCTCTTCGCATGCACCTGAGTTCACCTTCAGTATTTCGGTAGGAACTATTTTCTCTTCACATGCACCTGAGTTCACCTTCAGTATTTCGGTAGGAACTATTTTCTCTTCGCGTGCACCTGAGTTCACCTTCAGTATTTCGGTAGGAACTATTTTCTCTTCGCATGCACCTGAGTTCACCTTCAGTATTTCGGTAGGAACTATTTTCTCTTCGCGTGCACCTGAGTTCACCTTCAGTATTTCGATAGGAACTATTTTCTCTTCACATGCACTTGAGTTCACCTTCAGTATTTCGGTAGGAACTATTTTCTCTTCGCATGCACCTGAGTTCACCTTCAGTATTTCGGTAGAAACTATTTTCTCTTCACATGCACCTGAGTTCACCTTCAGTATATCGGTAGGAACTATTTTCTCTTCGCATGCACTTGAGTTCACCTTCAGTATTTCGGTAGGAACTATTTTCTCTTCGCATGCACCTGAGTTCACCTTCAGTATATCGGTAGGAACTATTTTCTCTTCGCATGCACCTGAGTTCACCTTCAGTATTTCGGTAGGAACTATTTTCTCTTCGCATGCACCTGAGTTCACCGTCAGTATATCGGTAGGAACTATTTTCTCTTCACATGCACCTGAGTTCACCTTCAGTATTTCGGTAGAAACTATTTTCTCTTCACATGCACCTGAGTTCACCTTCAGTATATCGGTAGGAACTATTTTCTCTTCACATGCACCTGAGTTCACCTTCAGTATTTCGGTAGGAACTATTTTCTCTTCGCATGCACCTGAGTTCACCTTCAGTATTTCGGTAGGAACTATTTTCTCTTCGCGTGCACCTGAGTTCACCTTCAGTATTTCGGTAGGAATTATTTTCTCTTCGCATGCACCTGAGTTCACCTTCAGTATTTCGGTAGGAACTATTTTCTCTTCGCATGCACCTGAGTTCACCTTCAGTATTTCGGTAGGAACTATTTTCTCTTCGCGTGCACCTGAGTTCACCTTCAGTATTTCGATAGGAACTATTTTCTCTTCACATGCACCTGAGTTCACCTTCAGTATTTCGGTAGGAACTATTTTCTCTTCGCGTGCACCTGAGTTCACCTTCAGTATTTCGGTAGGAACTATTTTCTCTTCGCATGCACCTGAGTTCACCTTCAGTATTTCGGTAGGAACTATTTTCTCTTCGCGTGCACCTGAGTTCACCTTCAGTATTTCGATAGGAACTATTTTCTCTTCACATGCACTTGAGTTCACCTTCAGTATTTCGGTAGGAACTATTTTCTCTTCGCATGCACCTGAGTTCACCTTCAGTATTTCGGTAGAAACTATTTTCTCTTCACATGCACCTGAGTTCACCTTCAGTATATCGGTAGGAACTATTTTCTCTTCGCATGCACTTGAGTTCACCTTCAGTATTTCGGTAGGAACTATTTTCTCTTCGCATGCACCTGAGTTCACCTTCAGTATATCGGTAGGAACTATTTTCTCTTCGCATGCACCTGAGTTCACCTTCAGTATTTCGGTAGGAACTATTTTCTCTTCGCATGCACCTGAGTTCACCGTCAGTATATCGGTAGGAACTATTTTCTCTTCACATGCACCTGAGTTCACCTTCAGTATTTCGGTAGAAACTATTTTCTCTTCACATGCACCTGAGTTCACCTTCAGTATATCGGTAGGAACTATTTTCTCTTCACATGCACCTGAGTTCACCTTCAGTATTTCGGTAGGAACTATTTTCTCTTCGCATGCACCTGAGTTCACCTTCAGTATTTCGGTAGGAACTATTTTCTCTTCGCATGCACCTGAGTTCACCGTCAGTATATCGGTAGGAACTATTTTCTCCTCGCATGCACCTGAGTTCACCGTCAGTATATCGGTAGGAACTATTTTCTCTTCGCATGCACCTGAGTTCACCTTCAGTATTTCGGAAGGAACTATTTTCTCTTCGCATGCACTTGAGTTCACCTTCAGTATTTCGGTAGGAACTATTTGCTCTTCGCATGCACCTGAGTTCACCTTCAGTATTTCGGTAGAAACTATTTTCTCTTCACATGCACCCGAGTTCACCTTCAGTATTTCGGTAGGAACTATTTTATCTTCACATGCACCTGAGTTCACCATCAGTATGCTAAGTCTTACGTACCGTATGCGTTCTCAGCATTGTGATTCTTAGCTTATCGTTAATGTAGATATAAATACCCATTTTCGTTGTTGCCTATTTGTCATGTTTCTAAATTAATCTTTCACAGCTGACTTTATTTTACTTTTTTTTCTAAAACAATCATTAATCAATCTTATCGACAGCGCTACAGTTGTTACTGAAATAAATGCTAGGTCTAGCTTGTAAAATGTCGTAATATGAAATGATTACAACATTGTTTATTTTTTACAATATTTTAACACATACGTTTTACGTATGACGTAAGTTAAGATAAACTTTATGTACCGATGAAACAACATAGATTAGATACGTATATCGATAATGATAAATATCATTCGATCTTGACATCAATGTCGAACAGCTGGAAAGCCAAAATAGTCATATATTTGATATCCCAAAATAAAATCCTTAAGTACATGCAAACATGAAGCATAAGAAGTTTATTCTTCCACAGAACCTGAGCCTGTATGCATAAAACATGCGAGAATGAGGACGCCAACCAGAACAGTGATTATGTATCAAACAGTTTTCTGATTGCTCGTTTTATTTGTTAGGAATGCAATATTAGGCTCAATCCAGTATTATTGGGAGATTCTGTTGTGTGGTATGTCCGGGTTGTTGGTTTCTATACTATTCACTCAAACTGTTACTCAAATGACTTGGTTGACCGCTATGGAATATTTGTGTCACAAATGACCACGGATATGTTCCACTTGTCGTAAACACTTCCCGGTCCTTTCCTCGTTCATGACTTATTGCCGGGATTCTAACTAGATTAACACGACGGGTGTCACTAGTGGAGCAGGAACTGCCTACCCTTCCGGAGCATCTGCGTTCACCTCCGGATTTTAGTGAGGTTCGTGTTACTAGATCTTTAGTTTTATATGTATGTTTTCAATAATAAATTGATAATGAGAAACAGTAACTACCGGGGATACTCTGTGTCCACATAGGATGCTTGTGAATTCGTTTATACATATATGTCATTGCTGATTTTGCACATATTATGACATTTCCGATTAACAAAAAAACGTCAGCTTTGAAGGTTTCGACACACGTTATCACTAGTATTGCTTGTTGTTCGGTCCGATTCCCTGCGATACTAATGATTATGTCTACCTCGACTTTCTAAACTGACGTTATTCTTCATGCTTTATTTAACATAAACAGTTTACTAAATACATTCCATGAAATTTCAAAATAGTAAAGATTGTCGTATATTTATATCGGGAATATTGATTTTTGATCTTGCAGTGATTAAGGCTTATTGTGGGTGGCAGGTAATGTATGACTGAAGAAAACCAGAGTACCCATTGACCGCCAACCTTCCACAAGTAACTAGAGAAATTAAACATGAAATATTATACATTTATTGCATGCTAGTGAGGGAAATATGAAAATGTATTCACCCAAGAGTATCATGTTCCCTCAGGGTAACGCCCGAGGGGAATATGATACTCGTGGGTGAATAAATTTTCATATTTCCTGAACCCGCATGCTATAAATGTTTTATTATACCGAATGCAACCAAGAAAACACATACATGTAAAATACTGCTGGGAAACATCTTTTAAGTCTATTGGAACGTTGTCTCAGACATTTACAAATCACATCCACAACAATAAAGAGATTCAAGATCAATATCCAAGAGAAAACAATCTGACCAATTAGAAATATGGCCCTTACTTTACATTTCTACCTTCATTTATGAACCAAGATAAAATGCTTTTCAAATTTATATTTTAACAATAATAAAAATTCACAATATCACAGAAATTTACGCAACAACAATTTTCGATTGTAACGGTCGCCTGCAAGTGAAGCGTTCCGAGTGCCTCTGACGTTTTCCTATCAAAGAACGATCACTCTAGCGGGAAAATCCGTGGGGTTTCCGAGGGGGTGGAATATGATTTTTATTTCACGAAATATGAGTTTTGTCTGTGTGATCACGTGTTCTGATTTTTACCCATTGTCCAATCAAATTAATCTATTTATGGTAATTAATATATGAGGTATAATAATATACAATTGTAGTCTTTTGTTGAGGCCAATACGAGTTTTTATGGACCTTAAAATCGACATTCACCGAAGCCTTTAGGCTGAGGTGAATATTGATTTCTAAGGTCCATAAAAACTCGTATTGACCGATACAAAAGACTGTAATTGTTTTATTACATTAAAATGAAAAGTGAAAGTGAAACCAAGTCAATATGAAATTAATCACTTCATTATGCAATGGAAAGTGAAAGTGAAAGCGAGTCAATACGAGTTTTAATCAAACAATATCAAATTTTACGGAATGTCAGGTGAAAGCATGATAGCCAATAAGATTGTTTAAATAAAATCATTATGTAATAATAAGTAATATTATATTGCTTAACGCCACTTCGGTCAATATTTCTGGCATAACATGGGTGACGGTTACATTTGTAGTTGTATGTCTGACTAAAACAGTAATGGAGTACTCGTTGACCACCAGCCTTAAGTATATGTGTAATATTTATGAATATGATGAAAACAGATGAATATTAATGTAAATAGTCGTATATCATTGTAAACACCATTAATTAAATGTTGTACATATGCGTTGCTTATATAAACCACTTAATTGATGGAACGTATTAACCAATATATACATACAGCACTGTTATATGTTTGTGTTTATCGAAAATGAAAAACAGAAAATACCACGCTGCCGAACCAGTTCCAAAATCCATTAGACATACCGTAGAGGCAAAGTCGATATCACTCATAGCACACAAATACATGACCGTTCACTCTGCTGGTTTTATGGACTTAAACCTCTCTTTGCAGTGAAAAGAAAATACAATGAAAACTTTATTTAATAATTTTGATAATTTTAATATTGTAATTCTTTTTCCCTAGTGTTGAGGAGATTTATATCACCATTCGGTATTTGATTTCGACTACCACTTTCGTCATCGCTTTCAAATGTGTCTTATAAATAGGGTAAATGTTCTCTGTACACTACGACTGCATGATATCTTCTACCTTAGGTTCTGCCAAACGTGATAACACACAAGTTACCTCAGAAGTTTGTTTGTATAATCTGTTATCTGCTGTAGGTGGGAGTGATAAACAATTTCTGTTGTCATAACGTTTTTTTTATTGTTGCCATACTTACATACCTACGTAGATGACGGAGCTACCTATTTGTCAATCTATAGCACCTAATTAACTGTTCATACTGTCTGTTCATTTTATGTCTTATATTATTTGTAGAATGTAGATATAGTCCTGCGATTGTGATGTTTCACATTTTGTTTTGATTCCTTTATTACTCATTGTTGAGCTTTGTTCCTAAATAATTGAATTTATTAAGACTAATGTCTATCTCTCTCAAGCATAGGTAATCTTAGCCGATTTTAGCTATTTTGCTTAGGCCATGTGGTTCACTGTCTGTTCATTGCGTGTCTAGCATTATTTGTAGAATAATTATAGTCCAGCTAAATATGAATGTTCACATTGTGTTTTAATTCCTTTATCACAAATACAATGTAATTTCCGATTGACTTTTCTGTTGTCGGTAATAGTTACAGTTTCTCTAAGCTAGAATAAAATTTCATTTTTTATTATTTTTTCTTAATCAAATTAAAAAAATAATATTCGATCAAACAATTTTAGGTACACAATGTTGCATAGAAATTGACAATGCGGGCCGTTTAAGAGCTAAACTTTACGACTAACGAGATGATTTCAATATAATATTGCGAACTGTCCACTTATATGTAGTAACATTCCAGAAGCTGCTGTATATGGAGTAAATATCTTTCAGTACAAAATAAGACGGGGTGGACTTGGTTGCTCCGGAAGTGTAAGCAGTTCCTGTTCCACTAAGAGCATCCTTTGTGTTACACTTGCTACAAATTCGGTGTTAAGTCACGAATAAGGAAATGAAGGGATTTCGATACGACAAACGGAACATATCCCTCATCATTTGGGACACAGATATTCCACATCGGTAAATCAAGCCATGCTGGAGATCGGAAAAACCGTTAGCAGCAAGCATCCATCAATATAGGAACCGTAAACTCTGGTATTTCAAATCAACTAATTTATACCATGTCTAAATGATAAAATAAATTATGATAATAAATTATTATAATGTTTGTATGTTACCTAAATAGGTCATGTAAAATACACCATGACCTAGTTATCGAATAACCTCTGGTTATACATGTGTAACACTAAATGTCATTGACTTAGACATATCATGTTAATTATAGGTTAAATATATACTAGTAATTATCATGCTAATTGCATACAACGTCAATGCATCATATTATCTTATTCCACTGCATACGTGGTTGTATAATAATATTATTATTCCACTGCATACGTGGTTGTATAATAATATTATTATTCCACTGCATACGTGGTTGTATAATAATATTATTATTCCACTGCATACGTGGTTGTATAATAATATTATTATTCCACTGCATACGTGGTTATATAATAATATTATTATTCCACTGCATACGTGGTTGTATAATAATATTATTATTCCACTGCATACGTGGTTGTATAATAATATTATTATTCCACTGCATACGTGGTTGTATAATAATATTATTATTCCACTGCATACGTGGTTGTATAATAATATTATTATTCCACGGCATACGGTTGTATAATAATATTATTATTCCACTACATACGTGGTTGTATAATAATATTATTATTCCACTGCATACGTGGTTGTATAATAATATTTATTGATTGGTTGGTTTTATGGTGTCTAACTCCACTTTCAATAATATATCAGTTACAGTGTGGTGGTTAGTTTTATTGGTGGCGGAAACCGAAGCGCGAGAAGAAAATCACCGACCTGCCGCAAGTCACTGACAAACTTTATCACATATTGTTGTATCGAGTACACCTCGTTTTGAACGGGGTTCGAACTCACAACGTTTGTGGTGTTAAGCATTGTTTGCATAATAATATTGATATTTTACAACATTAGATATACAAGAAAGGTGAAGGACTATAAGTTTACTTCTGTTTTCTGAATAGTGTTTTGTAGATCGTTGTTTGTACTTTTTCTTTTGACCATTGTGTTGTCTGTCCTTCTTCGCTTTACGGATTCATAATACCCCTTTGGTATCTTCAAACTCTTCTTATGAATCATGTACAATGCGGTAGATCTTCACCGTTCAGCATCGTTGCTTGTTTATATGATCCAGAATATCTATTGGCTTTACACCTACAAAATATGTTTATTATATCTGCATCCTTAGCATACGGGGAATATCATGTGATACATTCTAGATCTTAATGTATATATTCCGATATGAAAGGCTTAACATTATACATTTAGGGTATTTCACGTAATAGTCAATCTAATGATGAGACATAAAACTAGGTTAAGCTAACATCTGTAAATAAAATTCAAGATTAAGCAAACTTTGTTTATCAATTTTATGATTTTAAAGTACTGTGTTTTTTCTTAATTTCGTTGTTTTTCTTCTGCCGTTACATAACCCTTACGTGATGCACTAAATGTTATATATCGCTAATAAGATGACAACTTCATGACTTACACGGATAACATCATAGGTGTCGCCAATGAAGGATGAACTGGTTACCCGTACGGGAGATTATAACTCACATCCGTTTTAGTGGGGTTCGTAATAATTAATAGTTTGTGTTCTGTGCCCAACTGTTTTTTTGTGGCCGTTGCATTGCCTGTCCTGAGATTTACGGCTTCTGATAACCATTTTGACATCTTCAAACTTCAATTATGCCTAGCATACATTTTTATAAGATGACCTGACATTTTTAGAAACGTATATTGCGGGAAGAAAATGTTGCTTTGGTAGCACACATTTCTGTGTAAGATAACTTGATTTAGAATTTCAATGACTGTATTATATGCGATGATTTATACGGCACAAACTGTATTTAACTTGACTGTTATCTAACATACTTGCACCAATATGCATAATGTCTAGACGTGATGCATTCTGACAACATTCACTGTTTAGTGTTGAGGGAGAGGTGCCAGAAGAACCTTAGAATTTATTGGGTTTGATTTTGGAGGCTTTCGGAATTGATAATAATATTTAAGGTTTTCAGAGTATCAAAAAGCAATTTATTCCTTTTAACATGTAATATGTAATGTGTCATACTACTTACTTTCTTACTTACTTGTAACAGGCTTTCCGACACTTGTCAGTTTAATAGATTTTTTGCTTTATATTGATAAAATGATAAACAAAAATGACCACACAGTCCGAACAGTTCCGAAAGGAAATAGAAAAATCGTAGAAAGAGGTAACATCGATATCCCTAACACCGCCACTTTTTATTGAAGTGCCTGCACAAAGCCAGGTAAGTGAGCGGTCATGAACATGTGTGTTGGGGGTATTGATTTTGTATCTGTTTCAACTGTTTATCGTCCATTCGCTGCTATTTTGGGTAGCTTCATGATTATAGATTTAACATGTCTTTCCTTTCTTTTTGCATCATTAACAAATTGATGCACTCTTCATATACATGTAGTAGAATATGCTAAATAATACCGGAAGGGCTAACAGTTTCTGCTCCACTAGTCATACCCTTCGTGTTACTGTTTTAACGACACGTACATCATCTGACATGAAAATAAGTATACGCAAGTAAATAAACAAATAATAAATAAAATATGAATCCCATACATTATGCGATTTCAACTGATTTTCTGTGAGTATTAGTGCACCAAACAGCCACTGTCTAGTTGATATGAGTGTTTGGTATCAACGTTGAAAGGTTTAGAGTTTTACAAGATGTTGTGAAGATTGCAATACACCGATACAAAGATAATAGAGGGTAAAGACGATGTATATCAGACAGTTGTAGTGGATAACAGACTTACTAAAACAAAGCAACAGGCGCTGTCCTGTTTATGTTTGATTCAGTATATATTCTACTATCTTGTTCGTTTATATCTTTTAACGATTTTGTTCTTTTCGCTCGGAACACTTTGATGAATGACAAAAGAAAAGTAAAGTAATTGTTGTCTGTATGTCATTACGCGTTCTGATAATTCATCATGTGATGAGGAACATAACGGATGTTGTTTTGTATGCATGTCTGTATGCTTCTGGATAAGCCATCATCTGATGAGGGGCTTAACGGAAGTATATATGTCATCAGGTGACCTGATAATTCGTCATCTGACGAAGGGTTTTAACGGTGGTTATTTGTATATGTATGTCATACAACGACCTCTTAATTCAACCTGTCGGGGGTAATTTTTGTATGTATGTCATTAAACGACATCATAATTCAATACGTCGGAGGTTATTTTCGTACATGTATTTTCCGGGCCTTCCTCCCCAAATAATAATTATGGTAGCTGAAAAATTGCTGAAAATGATTATATATAGGTATAACCGCCAGATCTATTTTATCTTTTCGTTATGTGGATATGTTCTTGCAATAATCATTGAAAACGGATTTAAATGTAATGCAGTTATTATTTAGGTGGAGTGCTAAGCACTCTGATAAATCATACTAAAACCGATCATTTAGCCCCTAAGGAGGGGGCCTTGTTTTACCCCGCAACTAAAATCAGGACATTTCGTTATTGGACATGAAACCTTTTTAATTTTTCTTCAAATTTACCGTATTCTTCGTTGAGAACTGCAAGGTCAGATCATTATTTTTTTTTGCATCTTTCAGATCAATTAATTTAAAATAAAATATGACCCCTACACCCGCTTGTCTCTCCTAAAAGCTAAATGATCGTTTCAATAATGAAATACTTTATTCAGTGGTAAATTTACTGGAACATAATATGATGTCCAATACATATTGAGTTGAGTTTTTGTTTTGTTTTTCTTCGTCTTATGTGCCTTATGTTGCCAGTTTTTCTGGATTGACCATTTTTGATTGCCCCTTCTGTATTCTCTAACGTTTGTATATAATGCTACTTGTTCAATAAGGGTAATAACAAAATTACCGAACTCCGAACAATCTTACAAAGGGAAAGTCAAAACTCATAATTATAGACAGACAAAATCAGTCAACAACCGGAAAACTGTGAAAACCGTAAAGACCCTGACTTGGTACAGGCATTTCTAAGGAAATGGTGGGTTGAATCAGATTTTAAAGCGCCAAACCTCCCACTTTCATTACGGCTCAAAGTTTCCGGCTGTCATTATAACAGTATTTATAACAATTGAGAGTATTTTAGTAAAGAAGCAAAACAGA
The DNA here is from genome assembly GCA_963383655.1 of Bathymodiolus septemdierum. Lineage (NCBI taxonomy): Eukaryota > Metazoa > Mollusca > Bivalvia > Mytilida > Modiolidae > Bathymodiolus > Bathymodiolus septemdierum. The sequence continues at coordinate 44,844,047 of OY726525.1, forward strand.
TTATTCCTAAATCTTTGATGAAATTGTGGTAGGTTTGATTTTCATGCCCAATATCTGTCTATAGATTGTTATACTTGTGCTAACTACATCAGGCGGTTTAGCATTAAATTGTCCGTGTAATATACTTGGCACCATACCTGTATTTTTAGCTTAAGTAATCTGTCAGACTATTTAAACGATGTAATATAAACAGTGGTTTCGTGTATGTTATCGACAGTGAATATTAATGCTACTAGGGTGGCGTGTGAAAGTCTTCTTTATGTGCAGGCTACCAATAACTTGAAAAACAAAAACAAAACATACCACACTGTCGGAGTTAGCTTAACACTATTTTAAACAATAGTTCACCTATATCGTGGCAGTCGGTTTCATTGGTGGAGGAAGTAGGAGTACCCGGAGAAAAGCACCGACCTCAGTGTCGGAAGTCACTGACAAACTTTATCACATAATGTTGTATCGAGTACACATCGTCATGAGCGGGAGTCACAACATTAGTGGTGATAGGCACTGCTTGCACGGGTTGTTTTAGATCCATATACCATACGATCACGACTAAGACGGCCCCTCAGTGTGGGGCCAGCTCCACAAATCAAAAGAGGCAAAATATATGCCCCTAACACAGAACTATAATGTGAACTAATCTGTCTATATAACCTTTTTTCTATGATAATTAGATTGTAATCAGTTTGTAAAATACTAGTTAACGGTCACTGATTATCAGGTTTAGATTTAGTGATTAAGAAGCAAAATATAAACATTTAAGAGAGTTTTGTGTAATTTGGCTGTTTTACATTTATCCTCTACTGTTATTTCCTTCCTTCGGAATGCGTGTTGATCTAGTACAAATCAGACATCATCTTATCGAAATGCAACAAGAAACTAACGACCCCTCTTAACAAAATGTTGTTCATGATGAGATGTTTGTTGCATTTCACGGTTACGTGCTAGGGACATGATATTCACCATACACGAAACACTAATTTATGGCTCAGCCCTTAGGAGGAGTACGTATTTGATTCGTTGCAAAAAGTAGTGAATGCCCCCACACGGAGGGGTTGTTCCCCACAGCGGAGAAGCAGTGTTCTACTTATATATCCTGGGTTTTTTGGGGAGGTTTTGGTTCTTGTTTTTGCTTCGTTTTTTTTTGTTTTTTTTTTTAAGTTTTTTTTTCCGTTTTGATTAATATTTTTTTAATTTTTTAATTTTCAATTTTTATTTTGCGAAAGTATTTGAGGAGGCTCCTTTATTTCCTGCATGTCGTATTCGTGCAAGCAAACAAATGGAACAAACACAGGTACTGACTAATGGCTTCATTTTACCTTTGGAATACAAATCTTGCAAATTCCCTTGGATCCAATTTCTTTGTTTTCATGTAGGAATTTCAAAGGAATTTTGCCAAAGCTAAATGTATTTTAGTTATTTATTTATATTTTGCTTCATAGACAATTGGTCTTTCAATGACCTCAAATCCCTTTTTGAAGGAATGAAATGATGTATATAGGAAAATAAATCAATTTCCGCATGATTGAAAAAAAGCTAGAATGAAAAAGACAATAAACGAACACACCTTATTAATAAAGGATCAAAGGGAAGTAATAACACCGAAATCATCTTTATTTTACAGTCTTAGAAGTTAGTTTTAGCTTTGGTTCAATTAACTGTTTCACATATTATCGTATCCCTCAAGCATATGTGACCTTTGCCGATGTTGGCTATTCTGTTTAGATTCATTGGTGTTCTTGCTACTAAAAGCTTTAAATTATTTAGCTTTCCAAACTTTTGACTTTTGAGCCTACCTGAAACCAGAAACACGATGTGATCACTAAATTTTATATATACGTTTCTATGATGCAACCATGAAATACATTTCCATATTATTTTATTAAATAAACGATAGAAAAAACCAAAGTGGCAATCAAAAATCGACAATACAGAGACACATTCAATATTGGGCACGCAGGACACAAGACAGAGGACCAAGACGAACAAAATATAATACACATCAAAAGAAGCTTAAAACAAGTGTAACACGGACTCCACGAAACCCCGTGGAGATCCCAGGTGCTCGCAGCGGGTAAGCAGCTCCTGTTTTTTTATAAGACACCCGATGCTTTACTCATAGCCCAGTCCGGTGAAAGTCTTGTGCCTCTGCATATATAAACAAATATATTACACATTGACCTGTTAATTATTTTATTTTTTATTTGACGATGCTAAGCATGTTCATAGACATTCGAACCTCGTTTCCTTTAACTCGAATATGTTCTTATCTTGGATATCTTGAAGCAAGAATCTGTTCCGTTCATGAATTAATGTATTCCTGATAACTGGCATGCACGGCTATTTCCAACTAAATATAGTATAAAACTAGGTCCATTGGACTTGAAAACAATGAAACTTCAGTTACTACTCTAATATTCAGGCAACCGGGTCCTTGTAGTATGTTATTATTATTATTATATGAACTAGTTAGAGAATGGATGAATGAGCATTGCTAAAACAACAAAGTGAACAAATGTCAGTTATATCATAGCGAGAGCATGTTACTTTTCTATAGGATGATGATGATATCCGCTTTGTACAATGCCAACACGCTTATATTAATGTATGTAGTGATAATTCACTGAAGCAAATATTAAAGTACATGGTTAGATATTCCGCTCTACTCAGACACACTTGGCTGATTCCTAGTCAACCAATCTTTGCTCTTATTCCCAAGCGATGCATGATGTCTAGCGGAGAAGCAGAAAGTACCAACTTCATAATCCTTGGTTTGACAAACTCAAAGATCGAAATCCACACTAACCTTCACACCACCGATGGGCTTTAGCTATGTTATGACAGAATAAGCACATCTTATAAGTTCATTTGTCGGGATTTGAGATAGTCTTGTGAAAATTCTATTTACCAACATTATATGCATCTGATTTGTCACAACATAATTTTAATATTGACCGTTCATTCTTCAAAGTATTAATTCTTTCTTGATATTATATGAAATACGAAATATACGAAATACTTTATTAATGAAAGCTCAATAATTGAACATTAAGATTGACAAAGATTATGAGATAGTACATGAAAGAATGACATAATAAAATAACAAATAAAATTATGCCTATATCACGTACGATTTTATTTTAGGCAAAGCCATTACTTATATTAATATTTAATTAAGAAACTATATTTTGGTGAATATGATTATTTTATCAAAGAAATAAATGCATGCTCCTGTACATATATAATGGAGAGCCATAATGGAATAAGTGTTCTCTCAGATTGTAAAAGTGCGTCTTGTTTGATTTATAACTTTCAATACAAAACACTTACTCGATGGAATGATATAATTATGCCTCATGCTATTTATTACACGTTAACATGCAAGTGAAATGTTCATAAAATTACCAAACATGCATTTTTGATATAATATACTTCATGATATCAAACGTTAATATGCATCTGAAAATTTCGAAATATGCATTTAAATTTATATTTAGGACCAAGAGGGAGAAAAACAAAATAAGAGGCTATGCTACACATGAGAAATATATTTCATTTTTTTTTTACAAAACGAAACATAATTATTAATTTTTATTTTCTTTTGATCTTCTTCAAGATGATAATAAGCATATATGATTAAGTGGTTAGATTGTTGCCGCTGTCAATCACGGTGAAATATGCAATCATCGTTCAAAAAATCATTTCCACTTAATTTGAAAGATTTGTGACTAACTGTGTTGTTCTCTTTGAAATATATATATATATTTTTAATTTTTCTTCATATTTCTATAAAAGTATTACATAACCTGTTAGAAATTACAAAATGCATGCACAAATTTTCCGCCCATGCGAACGACATATTTGCCAAACACGAAACAAAATGGATATTTCATAACCTGTTAAATACGCATGCACATGAGCAAAACATATTTGCGAAACATGGACAAAGATGGCTAGCATCTTTACAAACAATTCGGTTACAATCATGAGTCGTCTTTGCATAACCCACAATTCTAGTTACGAAGTGCAGAACAATTATTTATAAATATGAATGACATGACAAATAGCCCATTATAAGAATAGGGCGTTAAAACAGGTTGAAGTAGAAGCGTATGATATACTATAAGCGTTTCTACTACTTTCGCTACTATAAGAATTTTAAAACACTCATATTCGTATTTCATCTGAAAAAACATGAAGCGAAGCGTTTCTGGCTAAAAATAGAAAGTACAGAAGACCCACACTGATAGTATAATGAAAACAATATGTAAATAATAATAAAAAAAATATATAAAAGACATGTATATTTTAAGCATGGTTGTTTGCTGTTCTATCCACATTTGCTGGTATGTCTCTCTAGAATTTAAATTTAAAATTAAGTTGTCATCATGTCTTATTATACCACCGCTTCCCGAAGGGGGAGGGGGTATACTGTTTTACCTCTGTCCGTCTGTCCGTCCTTCCGTCCGTTCAAGATATTTTTCGTCGCATTTTTCTCAGTAACTGTTGATGGCAGAAATCTGATATTTGGTCACAAGCATCATATAGGTATACCATATTGTGGGTAGCGTTTTTGGATCCGTCAGATTCCTACTTCCTGTTTGCCGACTTAGTTGGTCTTTATACACATTGAACATATATGCACATTTTTCGTCACATTTTTCTCAGCAACTATTGATGACAGAGATCTGATATTTGGTCACAAGCATTATATAGGTACCCCATATCATGGGAAGTGTTTTTGGATCCGTCAGATTCCTACTTCCTGTTTGCCGACTTAGTTGGTTTTTACACACATTGAACATATATGCACATTTTTCGTCACATTTTTCTCAGCAACTATTGATGGTAGAAATCTGATATTTGGTCACAAGCTTCATATAGGTACCCCATATCGTGGGAAGGGTTTTTGAACCCATCGGATTCCTACTTCCTGTTTGCCGACTTTGTTGATTTTTATACACATTGAACATATATGCTCATTTTTGCCGAAGAGCGGGGGTATCATAAGTGAGTATTAGCTCACAGTTCATCTTGTTCTATATGTTATCTATAGTATCATGACTATGACTGTTTAATAAAGGACGAAGTCCTTATAACGGTAGGCTGTCCGATTTTTCCTTCTATATTGATAGCCAACGTGATAGCTGTTCACCGGAAGCTTAAAAAATAGATCAATTGATAATTTAGAAACGCAAAAGAAATATATTTCAAAGAAAAATTCCCAATTCTTTAATTATTTACTCAATGCAAAATCGAAATAAGCTTGAAATAAAATTCTATTGAAAAAATATCTTTCTACGAAACTCCCGACGAGCGGCGTACAGTAAGTAAAATGAACGGAACAGCCGTAACAAATCTGCTACAAAATTCATTCAAAATAACTTGCACAGATCATCGTATTATTGAAATTTTAGGACTTCGTCCTTCAAAGAGGTTGCCTGTCTCATATTAAAAGCGGAGATATTTAATTTAGTACGCATGAGTAATCAGGTAGTCAAATGAACGGCAAGCCAACTATTCTAGAAGTTTTTGGGTGTAAGTAAGGAAACCAAAGGGCATAAACAGGATGCACAAAATCGGCAACGATTACCTATTTTACCTGAGGGATATTGATCTTAGCTTTAATAAATTACATTATTTAGGTACTGGAAGCTTCAAATATAAATATGTCTAATAAATCCATGTCAGTACCCCAGCACTGACTACTGGATGGGTGATACCTTAAGGGAACTAATAGTGCACTAGCAGAGGTATCGCCCCAAGGATAATGATGAAAACGTAGATATTTAAAGTAGTGCGCACGGCACGTTTCTAGAATAACATTCATCATTTTTAAGAAGAGTTTGACGATGCCATAAGGGTAATGAGAATCCGTAAATCGAAGGACAGACAAAAACAATGGCCAAAAGAAAACGGACAAAAGGAGAAACAACGATCTACAAAACATACACATAAAACTAAAGATCGAGTAACACGAACCCCACTAAAAATCGGAGGTGACCTCAAGTACTCCAGAAGGGTATGCAGTTCCTGCTTCATATGTGACACCCGTCGTGCTACTCTTGTTACAAACATGGTGTGCACATGACATTTCAGTTATATCGTAATGATTATCTGTCTTGGTGGAGGAAACTAGAATACAGGGCATTCTGGAAGTTATAGACGTACTCTCTGTTTCAAATAAAAATCTTTGATTTAAATATAATTTTATTTTCTATTTTAATAGACTTGGAATGACCCCCGCCTCTTATGGAATACCAATAAGATACCTTATATCACTGTAAATGAGAGCACTGTTTGGACACCAGATGTAGGTTTCTTAAATACGTAAGTATGTCTAGAATATAGTATTGTTAAACTAGTTTATGGGACCAAACCTCCTCTCTTAGTGAACTAATGAGATCATGCAAGAGAAGCATGAAGATACCAAAGAGGTAATCAGAAGAAATAAATCGAGGAAGGACAGACAAAACAATGGTCAAGACCAAGCAATTATCTACAAACATCCACTAAAATCCTGGGGATGAAGGGTAAGTGGCATCCGTCATGCTACTCTTGCTTCTCAGCTTAAGAATCAAAGAGTTTATATAGATTTCAGAATAAAAGATTTGATTTGATTTTGATTGTGCTTAACGCCACTTTCAGCAATATTTCAGCTATATCATGGCGACCAGTTGTAGGGGTGGAAGAAGCCGGAGTACCCGGAAACAGCCACCGACCATGGACAAGCAACTGGTAAGCTTTATCACTTGCGGCTGCGAGTCGAGTGCACAGAATGAAATATGAGATTTATTTATTTTCAAGTATGAGCTATGCCCATTATTGACGACCATAATAAAGCGCAGATATCAAATTCAGTGCGCACGACGCGTTTCTAATGTGACTGAAATACTCGCGCAGCAATAAATGCACTGTTTCTTTATTTTCATTTGTGTCTAAGTGTACAATTAGATAGTCTCTTATCTTAATTTACTGTCTTTTCCTTCCTCTCGAATTATATCTATGAAAATGAGCAATGATGCTCCCGAACATGATCTGTTTGCATTAGAGTGCATAATTGATTGTTGTTTAACGCTACGTGACAAACTTCGGTTTTTAATGAGATTTGTGTTCCTCAATCTTTAGCTTTCTGTGTAGTGCTTAGAAGATCAGTGTTTCCCCTTTTGTTCTTTTCCCTTTTGCTATTGAATTGTCTGTCGATTGATTGTCTTCCGATTACCCCTTTGGTATCTTCAGACTATATTTTATTAACTGGTCAATGTGTGGTATATTTCCTCTATGCAGAAGTAATAACACAATATAATGTTGAAAAAACAAATATTAAAAAAAAAATAACACAACATTTCAAGGGGTTAGCATTATGGTTATGGTATTTGGCGCCACTTTCTACAATATTTCAGTTATTTCTTGGCGGCCAGTTGCATTGCTGGAAGAAACTGGAGTACCCGGAGAAAACAACCAACCTAACGCAAAAAACTAACAAACTTTATCACATAATGTTGTATCGAGTACACCTCATTAGTGGGATTCAAAATCAACACCATTAGTGATGGTATATATTGAAAACAGTGTTTGCATATCAGGACTGTGGTGGTCGTGATCGTATGGTATTGGATACATATACAATCAGTACCTATCACCACAAACCTCAAATATGCCAATGTATTTTATGATTGCATTACATATGACAAACAGTCAATTGAACCAAAAGTAGCACTAACTTCTAAGGCTGTAAGATAAAGATTATCTCAGTGTTAATACTTCCCTTTAATCCTTTATTAATAGGACTGTTTCGTTTATTCTCTTTTTTCATCATAGCTTTTTTGCCATCATGTTTAAATTAAGTTATTTTGTTATATACATCATTGCATTCTTTCACAAGGCCTATTGAAGTCATTGAAAGGTCAATTGTGTTTGAAAGAAACTATACTAAATAACCGAAATAAATTTAGCTTTGTTCAAATTCTTTTGAAATTCCTACATGAAATACTAAGAACATATGATATTATATCCAGAGAAATTTGCATTGTTTCTTAATTTCAAATGTAGAATGATGGCATTTGTCAGTGTCAATGTCTGCGCCGTTGCTTGTAGCGAATGATGTTAATTCGACGTAAAAACTGGATACACTAGTCCTTGAAGGTGTTCATTATAACAGTATATGTAAGACGTAAAATAATCCCTGAAAATGCTGGATTGCTTACAATGCTTCACATTCACATTCATAAGCATTTCGGGTAGACACATTCCTTAAGTATATTTCCAACAGACTCTGTGTAATAGATCAACGTTTCTGTAGTTTTTGTTGTGTTCGTTGTTGTTGTTGTTGATTGTATGGTGCTGTCTCGCTGAAAGGACAGTCTGTGGGTAAACATGTTGCTCCACTTATGATACATGATTGTGATTCCGAGACAACCTTAATGTTGGATGCTTAGTGGAGAAGCAGCAAATGCCAGATATATAGTATTTAGTTTTATCCGACCGGGACAGGAAATAACAATCTACCGCAATCGTAGCGAGCACGCTAACCATAATACCACCGATGCAATAAATTTGTAATAAAATTAGAGACAGCAAATATATAACAGTCAATAACGAAATGCTTTATTTATTGGATGGAAAAATGAAATAATATGCAATGAATCCGATATACATAGGGAAATTCAAGGGCAAATACTGATGTAAATCGTAATGTTTGTGTTCACCTTAGAATGTTGATCTCTGGTGAGGCTAGTATTTACCATTTACAAAAAAAAACCTGGAGCTTATTTGTTTAACAGCAAATCTAAACACAAACGGATGCATCCAGGCAAGAAATCAACGTGTGATCATTAAAAACAGAAGCTAATCTGGATTAAAAAGTGCTAAATGTATCATTAACACCGCTAGCCAAAGACCACTAACCTCTTTAACTATAAACATGGTTTATATCGGTTAACGATTACAAGATTACAAAGGTTATTGCATAAACAGTACGTACAAAGGGAGATAATCCGAAAATTTGACAAAACAATCTCACTGGGTCCAAAGGTTATTGAAAAAAAATCATCCACTGTTTTCCAAGTTTCTCAACATTAGTGGGGTTTTTAGTGGGGTTCGTGTTGCTCCATCTTTAGTTTTATGTGTATGTATTGTAGATCGTTGTTTGTCCTTTTGTGCTTTTTTTCTTTTCGCCATTGTGTTTTTTGTTCTTCTTCGATTTACGGATTCTGATTACCCCTTCGGTATCTTCAAAATCTTTTTAGAACAAATATTATTGATAAGGTATCATTGTCGAATTCGAATATAAACTGCTCTGCCTATTACAAGGAAATATGTGATCTCCATTCTATCCATAGATATAAAACATTTAGTGCGCACGACGTGTTTCTGGAATAACTTTCATCAGGTACGCTCAAAACCGAAAGATTGGGAAGACAACTAATTTTTGGGACAATTTCCTTCAAAGACGTTGGCTTGATAAACAGTCATAGTTAATGCAAAAATGTCAGAAAACATTTACAGAATATAGAAACATATGAGTTTTTCGGATAAGTAAAGTGTTTGAAATTTACAGTTCCTAAATAATGTGATCTATTGAAATTAAGGTCATTCGTGACTTATCACCGGGTTTGTATTAAGAGTAACACATGTGGAGCAAGAATTGATTACCCTTCCGGAGCACACGAGTTCATCCCCTGTATTTAATGGGGTTTGTGTTCCTAGATCTTCAGTTTTCTGTGTAATGTTTTGTAGATCGTTGTTTGCCCTTTTGTTCCTTTATTTTTTGGGCATTGTAATATCTGTTCTTCCTCGATTTACGGTTCTCATTACCCCGTTCGTACCTTCTTACTTTTTTTTAAATCTTCCTGTGGCATAGATAACCTTAGTTGATTCTGGCTAATCTGTTTAGACCCAAAGGTTGACATGCTCACAAAGACTTTTAAATTATTTGGCTTTGCAATCTTTTGACTAAGAGCGTATCTGATGAAGATTATTCCAGAAACGCGCTCTGAGCACTAAATTAGATATCTACGTTTTAATAACACACATTAGAGGAGCTAAAAGCATATATTTCTACAAAACCATGAATGAAACATGACCACACTTCCTAACGAATTATGGTTGATTCCCATTTTTCTGGATTGTGCCGAAAAACAAGATGCTTATTGGCATTGTAGTTCATTTTATTGACATTCCATTCTATTTCCTGCGTAACCAAGTCTAAATGTCGAGGTGTTCTTAAAGTTGTGGGCTGATATATACTACTCACAAGGTCCACGAACACTAATATTCCATGATTATAATTAGATCATACTATATTTGTAGAATTACTTCACCCGTATTCGATTTCTTTGATTACACTACTACTGGATAAGTGGGAAGAGCTGGAAGATACCAAAGGGGTAACCAATTCCGTAAATCGAAGGACAGACAACACAATGGCCAACAGAAACAAGGACAAACAACGATCTACAAAACACTATAAATTATATAAATAATATACACCATATGACATTGAAACGATAAAGATGTTCAGATGTAACATTTATCTACAGACGTATTGCTCAACTGCAGGCTATGGGGCGTTTCACACTCATTGTAGGGGATGAAGACCCTACCGTGACTGTGAAATGCAGAACAGCAATAAAAGTACCGTTCCTTTACTTTAGTTGTGCCTAAGTCTAAAACGTTTATTGACAGACGTGTCAGTCAACAGCAGGCTAGGATCGTTTCACATTCATTTTAGGGTATGAATCATGCTCTCTCTAGAAGACCCTACCGTGTCTGTGAGATGTAGAACAGCAATAAAAACGTTGTTCCTTTACTTTACTTGTGTCTGAGTGTAAAAGAAATTGGCTAGTCTCTCATGTTCATTAACATCCAAATCTATTCTTACTGACATTGTAAATTACTGTTTTCTCTCATTTATTTTAGATTAGAACCACCACAAGTGATATTACATCCACGGTTTGTTGTGATTAAACGTCCTGGAGATGTTTTTCATTATTCAAGGCTGAGAATTAAGACGGCATGCAGACAACATATAAACCAAACATGCGAAATACAATTAGGATCAAATGTGTTTACCGAGTCTGAATTAATATTTACAGACTCAAACTGTGGAGTACAGGATGAAATGTTAACTTCTAGTTATTTAATAGAGGTGAAAAACATAACTGCCAACATGAGTGTGGTTGAACATAAAATGTTTAATATAGCTGCAATGTACATTCCAAAATTTACAGAAAGCACGTATTCGATTGTGTCTTGTGAAATGAAATTCATTAACACACCTAATATGGAAATGGAATATTCCAAACAAATCAATGATGATGACGAATCATTGGACGATACCAATAGTGCAAAAAAGACAATCCAACGAATAGGGTTATTAATAGTAGGAATTTGTTTATTTTTCGTTTCGTGATTTAATTAATGACAGGTGTTAGTTGATCTCTTAATTAAGTTGATTATAATGATTTCCTTGCTCAAATTATTGACCAACTCCCATTATATTAAAACTGCGCAACGATTAATATACGTCTACAGTGACATCTGTCTAAACCGAGTCTGAATTACCCGGAAATCTGTCTAAACCGAACCCTCAATAAACTGGAAATATGTCTAAAGCGAACCATGAATAAACCGGAATCTTCTTTAAATCGACATTTAATCAAGTCAAAGTGTGGGAAATATTTGCTAATTTAACGTGTATAGACAAACCACCTGTGTATTCAGTACGCAAAAGTTGGTCCCAATGAAGTTCTGTTTAGTCAGGTTTTACTGCATATGAAATAGATGCATACATCAATATTCTTTTAAAATTTTGAATCATATGACCACTTATCAGCACTCTCATTAAGAGTTAGAAAATAAAACTATAATTATAAAATGCTATCGATTCAATTAAATGGTGGTGAAGTGAACTATTTTGTGTATATTCCAGATGACAGTGCTTACTGAATTAATACACCGCAACTACAAAAGACACAGTAAATGAGTGACTATACAGTTGTGTTCAGAATGCTCATCTCTGTGAAAAACGCATAGCGCTTAAGACAATATACTTTATACCACCTGCATCGCTCATTCCGTGTAATGCGTTGAAATGTCAGGTTTTACTTCAAAGTACTTTAAATGAATGACTATACATTTGTGTTCAGAATTACCATCTCTGATAAAACGCATACGCTTGAGACAATATACTTTGTACCACCTTGCATCAATTTTTCAGTGCGTTGCAATGTCTATCGTTCATTTAAGCAGAATATTAAAACCGATATTTGCGAACGTCAAATCTCTTATTGACGCCGCAACTCTTCAAATATAGTACTGTTATTTCTATTCTAATGCAAGTCAACAAAAAAGGAAAGGTTACAAAATTGCTTGAATTAAAATGCGCAAAATATTGTCGATGACTTCAGCAGATAAATGTCACAGAAAATAGTGATATCTGAAGCTTTCCAGCGTAGAACATAAACACTGAAAGTTATTTCGAAACATGTACGCTGCAATTTCGGGGGAAAAAAATACAACAGGAAATTCAACAGATTATCTCCCTTGTATTTGTGTCAGTGTTATTATATTAATTGTTTTGTGTTATCAGAATACTGCCATTTTGTGCAAACATATGTGATGCTATTTTAAAAATATATGAATGTCGTAATTGTAAACATCAAACAGACTGGGTTCCAGTAATTTCTATAAGTACTTTGTCAAAAGGGTAGATTAAATGTCCATCCATTATTGGTTTCAATCTACAAAAACAGATTAGGAAACCGTGCCTATAATCCATTCGACATTGTCATTTATAAGTTCAAAGTCAGGTTCAGAAGATTAACACGATAAATGCGGTTAAACACACTTTTTATTTCGATAATGGGGGTCGTCGTGGTCGTGATCGTATGGTAGTTGGGTTTACAACTACCTATGCAAAACAGTGTATATTACCACTAACGTTGCGAGTTTGAACACCGCTCATGGTGAGATGTATTCGTTACAACATTATGTAATAAAGCTTGTCAGTAACTTGCTGCAGGTCGGTGGTTATTTCCGAGTATTCCTGTTTCCTCCACCAATAAAACTGGTCGTCACGATATAATTGAAATATTGTTGAAAGTGGCGTTAAGCGCAATAACCATAACCCTATTTCGATAATGAATGTCATAATATAAATGACAGAAAGTATTTTACTTCCCTCTTGTAAATGACGCGCACTTGGAGAGGTGTACTCGAAAGAAACTTCTGCCAAGTGATTTGCGATAATTAGTGGTTTGATGTAATGCCACTCCACTAATAGAGCTGACCGCCACAATATTATTGAAACATTATTATAATTGAAGTGGCGCTAAATACAATGATACATAGCTATAGTATCATTTATATAATTTTGAATGTGCTTGTCAAGTTATGTCACTCGCATTAGTTATGGTTAGTTTATAAACTTACTGTTTAATACTGAAGAAAAGTGCTACAATATTCCAAATGGATTGATTATTAATGAATGAATAACGTTCAAGTATTAGGCCAAATTCACGATGTTGTGCATAAAGTTTAAGATTAGTACCCGGCTTTTTTTTAACAACAACGCTGCTCATACTGTTATATGCGAGTCTCAACATTTTAATCGGATTAAGAGAAAACATGCTTGACCGCATAATTTCACTAAGAGGAGAGATTTGGGCCCATACAACTATTTAACCCAGCACGCTTTTATAAGTATCTGTACGTATACCAAGCCAGGAAAGTGATCGGTCATCTATGTATTTTGGTGGTTATGATAGCAACAATAATGTAATCATTTATTAATGAAGGAGGTGAAAGAGGCAAAGGAACTACAATAAGGGATTGTGCAGGTCGTAATCGTTGGATTTGGGATTTACAACTAACTGCCCATCATGATCTATCTGATTGATTGTTAATTCACCAATCACACGTTATCGTAGACTGAAATAATTTCACCATTTGATTTTCAAGAAAAGGGAGATAAATCAACCATATCTTACTATCTTTATTCCTTTATGTTTGCACTCGGTGAAACCTCGGGTAATTCCACTGGTTTTCCATCATCACTTCGACTGTAATAAGTGTATGAATATGTTTCAAATAAAAACATTTCAAGTCGCCAGAACCCGGTTTACTCATCTATTAATACTCATAGAAACAAAAATTAGAGTCCAACTATCTCCCTCATTTAAAATGTTGGAAGTTAAACTTTGGAATGTCTATTGATTTGAAGCAATAATAGTTTGAGGCTATGAAATCGCCAGACGATGAAGGCCATAAGATGGCTGTTTTGCCAACAGAACTCTAAAATAAGCGTCACATGTTTTTAAAGGAAGTCAAAATGGCGACTGTTGTATTACGTTCGAGGTCAGTGTTGAGTACCGAAACACCCGAGGAGTGTCGAGTAGTATGTTTGAGTGGTGTTGTGCTTTGTATGTTTACTATGTATGCCCTTTACTCGAATATATTCGAATATGGGTAGTCTGCCTTTCGTCTTTCTCTAATATATTTTGTGTATTTAGCGGATTATGATGAAGACATTGTGCAATTTAATTTCAATATCTATCAATAATAACTAAATTCACTAATTTTAAATAACACAGTATATATATATTTATCATTTTTGTATATTGCTTAGAAACCTTGATTGGCTGAAAACGGGTCACATGACGTTCTATAAAAAGTAGTGCTTTACTTTTAAATTATTTGGTTTTCTAATATTTCGATATTAAGCGTACCAGATGAAGGTACCAGAAACGTGTCGTGTTTATCTACATTTTTATTCGACTTGAAGTTATATATGTGTATGTGCCTTTCATGTATATCAATGTGATGATTAAAAATAGCTTATTTAACCTCACATTAAATGCTAAGGTATCGACTAGAATTCCACGAAATATAGTCATAATTATATATATAGGTTCAAATGTCAATAGGACATTACTTGTCAGGGCCCGGGTGGCTCAATGAGTTAGGTAGTTGGACTAACGAACAACTCATGCAAGCCTACTACCAATACGGCGTGGGTTCGCGCCCGGCTTTGTAAATTACAAAAAAGGGTGCACTCGACTCGCAGCCGCAAGTGATAAAGTTTACCAGTTGCTTGCTCATGGTCGGTGGTTCTCTCCGGATACTCCGACTTCTTCCACCACTAAAACTGGTCACCATATCATGATATAGCTGAAATATTGCTGAAAGTGACGCTAAACACCAAAACTCAATCAATCATTATTTGTCACGAAGATTAAACAATATACATGTATAATGTATGATGTTCAAGATTAAAATGTTCGCATGGATATATGTATGGGTTGGCATTTTACTCACATGTGTAAAACACATGCTTGACTCCTTCACTTCACTAAAAGGGGATATTTGGGTTCATAAGAGAGGCTTAACTCCACCACTTTTGATTGAAGTTCCTGTACCGACCCTGGAATGTAATTAAGCGCTCAATGTATTTGTGTGTGACGGTTATCGAATTTCCTTTTACCTGTGATTTATTTCTAATGGATTTCGGAAGTGTTTCAAAAATGTGGTGGTGCCGTCGTAGTCGTATGGTAGTTGGATTTACAACTACCTGTGCAATCAATGTATATCACCACTAAAGTTGTGAGTTTGAATTCCGCTCACGGCGAGGTATACTCGATATAACATTATGTGATAAAGTTTGTCAGTGACCTACGGCAGATCGGTGGTTTTCTCCGTTTCCGCCATAATATAACTGAAATAGTGGCGTTAAACACCGTAACTCTAACCCATAACCCTCAACAATGTGTTTTAATTAGTTTTTCATTTTTATAACAAATGCACAAAAGCAATTGACTTAAGATTACAAACTTAGATGGTACCTTCATGTTAACCTGTGGAAAGCACACACAAACTAGTATGTATTCAATTAATATTATTCCCGGTGTTTTTAGCACTTTAGCAACTGAGTGTACAGTATACAATTATAGTATTAATATAAATTATAAATTTGACAGATCTTTTGTCGAATGTTGTTTTTTTTTAACTCTCAATAATAAGGTTATCTCCAAATGATTGCACCCTATGTAATGCCGCTCATCAATATTCCATTTGACCTAGCGCTTTTATGTATAACTCAAATATTCAGTGCTATAGTGATAGGCGAGTTAATCATGTTTAAAGCTGTAATATTTGTTGACTCTTAAGATAAACCAATAAAGATCTTATATTCTTATTGTTGAAGTCTTAATGTAGTACAATGTGATGAAGATTTTGAATGTACCAAGGAGCTAATGAGAGACTGTAAATGGAAGAAATACAGACACTACTATTTGTCTGTCGTAGTCACAGTCCTGTCCTTCTTTTCTCGTTCATGAATTATCACCTGATGTTTTAACATGTGTATTAAGACAAGTGCCACTAGTGGAGCAGGTTTTTCTTACCATTTTGGAACACCTGAGTTTAAACTCTGGTTTTAGTTATATGTTCATTTGGTCCATTCTTTAGTGTTCTGTGTAGTGTTGTTTCTTCTTTTTGTCCTTTTCATTTGACTTATGGAAGCTTCAAACTTATCTTCAAAGTTTAATTTTCTACTAAGAAATAAGAAGAGATTTCGATGGAACAACGTCCCCCCCCCCCCTAACCATGCAATATACCTTTGCTTGTATTGACAATTGTGTAATATTTGGTATTCAATGCAGGCCTAGGAAGAATACATCCATTTTGATATATATTTGGTGGAAATGTGGAAAGGAAACAAAACTGAGTTATGATTGACGAGCTCGAGGATTACCCTTCCTCTCATCAAAACATAACCAGTTCTCTCCACGATATATAGCTGAAATACTACTTACCTGCTAGCTGGCGTTATACAACCTACAACAATCATTTACGCACTCACTATAGCAAAACGATCATGTTCGGAAGATTCATAACTCACTTTTATAGATACAATTAGTAAGGAAGAATATGACAGTAAATTAACATAGGACACAACCTAATTTTACACTTCGACACAATTTAGGTAAAGGAACAGTGCATTTATTGATGTGCTTACATTTCACATTTATATTAGAAGCGCTAGCGCGTCATGTGCACTGAATTTCATATCTGCGTTTTTATATGGGTCGTCAATAATGGACATAGCTCATACCCTAAAAATAAATAAATGTCATCTTGTATTCTGAAATATATATAATCTCTGATTCTTAGACGGACTGTTAGATTTTTTAATCGGCCTCGCACTACCACCAGATCCATCTTTCAGATCGGGTATATATCCTTCAGAAGCGGGACCATGTCATATTTCGGCACTGGCGTGGTTTATTAGATATATTTATTAATGAAATTTACAGTTCCTAAATAAAGTAATTTTATCAAAACTAAAGATTCTCCTCCCTTAGGTATAGGGGCTGTGTGTTCCAGACAAAAGACTATAAAACTAAAGATTCTCCTCCCTTAGGTATAGGGGCTGTGTGTTCCAGACAAGACAATAAAACTAAAGATTCTCCTCCCTTGGGTAGAGGGGCTGTGTGTTCCAGACAAAAGACTATAAAACTAAAGATTCTCCTCCCTTAGGTATAGGGGCTGTGTGTTCCAAACAAAAGACTATAAAACTAAAGATTCTCCTCCCTTGGGTAGAGGGGCTGTGTGTTCCAGACAAAAGACTATAAAACTAAAGATTCTCCTCCCTTAGGTATAGGGGCTGTGTGTTCCAAACAAAAGATTATAAAACTAAAGATTCTTCTCCCTTAGGTATAGGGGCTGTATGTTCCAGACAAAAGACTATAAAACTAAAGATTCTCCTCCCTTAGGTATAGGGGCTGTATGTTCCAGACAAAAGACTATAAAACTAAAGATTCTCCTCCCTTAGGTATAGGGGCTGTATGTTCCAGACAAAAGACTATAAAACTAAAGATTCTCCTCCTTTAGGTATAGGGGCCGTGTGTTCCAGAAAAAAGACTATAAAACTAAAGATTCTACTCCCTTAGGTATAGGGGCTGTATGTTCCAGACAAAAGACTATAAAACTAAAGATTCTCCTCCTTTAGGTATAGGGGCCGTGTGTTCCAGAAAAAAAGACTATAAAACTAAAGATTCTCCTCCCTTAGGTATAGGGGCTGTATGTTCCAGACAAAAGACTATAAAACTAAAGATTCTCCTCCCTTAGGTATAGGGCTGTGTGTTCCAGACAAAAGACTATAAAACTAAAGATTCTCCTCCTTTAGGTATAGGGGCCGTGTGTTCCAGAAAAAAGACTATAAAACTAAAGATTCTCCTCCCTTAGGTATAGGGGCTGTGTGTTCCAAGCAAAAGACTATAAAACTAAAGATGCTCCTCCCTTAGGTATAGGGGCCGTGTGTTCCAGACAAGACAATAAAACTAAAGATTCTCCTCCCTTAGGTATAGGGGCTGTGTGTTCCAGACAAGACTATAAAACTAAAGATTCTCCTCCCTTAGGTATAGGGGCTGTGTGTTCCAAACAAAAGACTATAAAACTAAAGATTCTCCTCCCTTAGGTATAGGGATGTGTGTTCCAGACAAAAGACTATAAAACTAAAGATTCTCCTCCCTTAGGTATAGGGGCTGTGTGTTCCAAACAAAAGACTATAAAACTAAAGATTCTCCTCCCTTAGGTATAGGGGCTGTGTGTTTCAGACAAAAGACTATAAAACTAAAGATTCTCCTCCCTTAGTTATAGGGGCTGTGTGTTCCCGACAAAAGACTATAAAACTAAAGATGCTCCTCCCTTAGGTATAGGGGCTGTGTGTTCCAGACAAGACTATAAAACTAAAGATTCTCCTCCCTTAGGTATAGGGATGTGTGTTCCAGACAAAAGACTATAAAACTAAAGATTATCCTCCCTTAGGTATAGGGGCTGTGTGTTCCAGACAAAAGACTATAAAACTAAAGATTCTCCTCCCTTAGGTATAGGGGCTGTGTGTTCCAGACAAAAGACTATAAAACTAAAGATTCTCCTCCCTTAGGTATAGGGTCTGTGTGTTCCAGACAAAAGACTATAAAACTAAAGATTCTCCTCCCTTAGGTATAGTGGCTGTGTGTTCCAGACAAGACAATAAAACTAAAGATTCTCCTCCCTTAGGTATAGGGCTGTGTGTTCCAGACAAAAGACTATAAAACTAAAGATGCTCCTCCCTTAGGTATAGGGGCTGTGTGTTCCAGA
Organism: Bathymodiolus septemdierum; assembly: GCA_963383655.1. Taxonomy (NCBI): domain Eukaryota; kingdom Metazoa; phylum Mollusca; class Bivalvia; order Mytilida; family Modiolidae; genus Bathymodiolus; species Bathymodiolus septemdierum. Next base: position 44,863,190 of record OY726525.1, read on the forward strand.
CAAGACTATAAAACTAAAGATTATCCTCCCTTAGGTATAGGGGCTGTGTTTTCCTGACAAAAGACTATAAAACTAAAGATTCTTCTCCCTTAGGTATAGGGGCTGTGTGTTCCAGACAAAAGACTATAAAACTAAAGATTCTCCTCCCTTAGGTATAGGGATGTGTGTTCCAGACAAGACTATAAAACTAAAGATTATCCTCCCTTAGGTATAGGGGCTGTGTGTTCCAGACAAAAGACTATAAAACTAAAGATTCTTCTCCTTTAGGTATAGGGGCTGTGTGTTCCAGACAAAAGACTATAAAACTAAAGATTCTCCTCCCTTAGGTATAGGGGCTGTGTGTTCCAGACAAGACAATAAAACTAAAGATTCTCCTCCCTTAGGTATAGGGGCTGTGTGTTCCAGACAAGACTATAAAACTAAAGATTCTCCTCCCTTAGGTATAGGGCTGTGTGTTCCAGACAAAAGACTATAAAACTAAAGATTCTCCTCACTTAGGCATAGGGGCTGTGTGTTTCAGACAAAAGACTATAAAACTAAAGATTCTCCTCCCTTAGGTATAGGGGCTGTGTGTTCCAGACAAAAGACTATAAAACTAAAGATTCTCCTCCCTTAGGTATAGGGATGTGTGTTCCAGACAAGACTATAAAACTAAAGATTCTCCTCCCTTAGGTATAGGGGCTGTGTGTTCCAGACAAAAGACTATAAAACTAAAGATGCTCCTCCCTTAGGTATAGGGGCTGTGTGTTCCAGACAAGACTATAAAACTAAAGATTCTCCTCCCTTAGGTATAGGGATGTGTGTTCCAGACAAAAGACTATAAAACTAAAGATTCTCCTCCCTTAGGTATAGGGGCTGTGTGTTCCAGACAAGACTATAAAACTAAAGATTCTCCTCCCTTAGGTATAGGGCTGTGTGTTCCAGACAAAAGACTATAAAACTAAAGATTCTCCTCACTTAGGCATAGGGGCTGTGTGTTTCAGACAAAAGACTGTAAAACTAAAGATTCTCCTCACTTAGGCATAGGGGCTGTGTGTTCCAGACAAAAGACTATAAAACTAAAGATTCTCCTCCCTTAGGTATAGGGGCTGTGTGTTCCAGACAAGACTATAAAACTAAAGATTCTCCTCCCTTAGGTATAGGGGCTGTGTGTTCCAGACAAAAGACTATAAAACTAAAGATGCTCCTCCCTTAGGTATAGGGGCTGTGTGTTCCAGACAAGACTATAAAACTAAAGATTCTCCTCCCTTAGGTATAGGGATGTGTGTTCCAGACAAAAGACTATAAAACTAAAGATTATCCTCCCTTAGGTATAGGGGCTGTGTGTTCCAGAAAAAAGACTATAAAACTAAAGATGCTCCTCCCTTAAGTATAGGGGCTGTGTGTTCCAGACAAGACTATAAAACTAAAGATTCTCCTCCCTTAGGTATAGGGATGTGTGTTCCAGACAAGACTATAAAACTAAAGATGCTCTTCCCTTAGGTATAGGGGCTGTGTGTTCCAGACAAGACTATAAAACTAAAGATTATCCTCCCTTAGGTATAGGGATGTGTGTTCCAGACAAGACTATAAAACTAAAGATTATCCTCCCTTAGTTATAGGGATGTGTGTTCCAGACAAAAGACTATAAAACTAAAGATTCTCCTCCCTTAGGTATAGGGGCTGTGTGTTCCAGACAAGACTATAAAACTAAAGATTCTCCTCCCTTAGGTATAGGGATGTGTGTTCCAGACAAAAGACTATAAAACTAAAGATTATCCTCCCTTAGGTATAGGGGCTGTGTGTTCCAGACAAAAGACTATAAAACTAAAGATTCTCCTCCCTTAGGTATAGGGATGTGTGTTCCAGACAAGACTATAAAACTAAAGATTATCCTCCCTTAGGTATAGGGGCTGTGTGTTCCAGACAAAAGACAATAAAACTAAAGATTCTTCTCCCTTAGGTATAGGGGCTGTGTGTTCCCGACAAAAGACTATAAAACTAAAGATTCTCCTCCCTTAGGTATAGGGGCTGTGTGTTCCAGACAAAAGACTATAAAACTAAAGATTCTCCTCCCTTAGGTATAGGGATGTGTGTTCCAGACAAAAGACTATAAAACTAAAGATTATCCTCCCTTAGGTATAGGGACGGTGTGTTCCAGACAAAAGACAATAAAACTAAAGATTCTTCTCCCTTAGGTATAGGGGCTGTGTGTTCCCGACAAAAGACTATAAAACTAAAGATTCTCCTCCCTTAGGTATAGGGGCTGTGTGTTCCAGACAAAAGACTATAAAACTAAAGATTATCCTCCCTTAGGTATAGGGATGTGTGTTCCAGACAAAAGACTATAAAACTAAAGATTATCCTCCCTTAGGTATAGGGATGTGTGTTCCAGACAAAAGACTATAAAACTAAAGATTATCCTCCCTTAGGTATAGGGCTGTGTGTTCCAGACAAAAGACTATAAAACTAAAGATTATCCTCCCTTAGGTATAGTGGCTGTGTGTTCCAAACAAAAGACTATAAAACTAAAGATTCTCCTCCCTTAGGTATAGGGGCTGTGTGTTCCAGACAAGACAATAAAACTAAAGATTCTCCTCCCTTAGGTATAGGGGCTGTGTGTTTCAGACAAAAGACTATAAAACTAAAGATTCTCCTCCCTTAGGCATAGGGGCTGTGTGTTCCAGACAAGACAATAAAACTAAAGATTCTCCTCCCTTAGGTATAGGGGCTGTGTGTTCCAGACAAAAGACTATAAAACTAAAAATTCTCCTCCCTTATTTATAGGGGCTGTGTTCCAGACAAAAGACTATAAAACTAAAGATTCTCCTCCCTTAGGTATAGGGGCGGTGTGTTCCAGACAAAAGACTATAAAACTAAAAATTATCCTCCCTTAGGTATAGTGGCTGTGTGTTCCAGACAAGACAATACAACTAAAGATTCTCCTCCCTTAGGTATAGGGGCTGTGTGTTTCAGACAAAAGACTATAAAACTAAAGATTCTCCTCCCTTAGGCATAGGGGCTGTGTGTTCCAGACAAGACAATAAAACTAAAGATTCTCCTCCCTTAGGTATAGGGGCTGTGTGTTCCAGACAAAAGACTATAAAACTAAAAATTCTCCTCACTTATTTATAGGGGCTGTGTGTTCCAGACAAAAGACTATAAAACTAAAGATTCTCCTCCCTTAGGTATAGGGACGGTGTGTTCCAGACAAAAGACTATAAAACTAAAAATTCTCCTCCCTTAGGTATAAGGTCTGTGTGTTCCAGACAAGACTATAAAACTAAAGATTCTCCTCCCTTAGGTATAGGGGCTGTGTGTTTCAGACAAAAGACTATAAAACTAAAGATTCTCCTCCCTTAGGTATAGGGACGGTGTGTTCCAGACAAAAGACTATAAAACTAAAAATTCTCCTCCCTTAGGTATAAGGTCTGTGTGTTCCAGACAAGACTATAAAACTAAAGATGCTCTTCCCTTAGGTATAGGGGCTGTGTGTTCCAGACAAGACTATAAAACTAAAGATTATCCTCCCTTAGGTATAAGGTCTGTGTGTTCCAGACAAGACTATAAAACTAAAGATGCTCTTCCCTTAGGTATAGGGGCTGTGTGTTCCAGACAAGACTATAAAACTAAAGATTATCCTCCCTTAGGTAAAGGGGCTGTGTGTTCCAGACAAGACTATAAAACTAAAGATGCTCTTCCCTTAGGTATAGGGGCTGTGTGTTCCAGACAAGACTATAAAACTAAAGATGCTCTTCCCTTAGGTATAGGGGCCGTGTGTTCCAGACAAAAGACTATAAAACTAAAGATTCTCCTCCCTTAGGTATAAGGTATGTGTGTTCCAGACAAGACTATAAAACTAAAGATGCTCTTCCCTTAGGTATAGGGGCTGTGTGTTCCAGACAAGACTATAAAACTAAAGATTATCCTCCCTTAGGTATAGGGGCTGTGTGTTCCAGACAAAAGACTATAAAACTAAAGATTCTCCTCCCTTAGGTATAGGGGCTGTGTGTTCCAGAAAAAAGACTATAACATTGGTATTTGTTACTTCTCAGGTAAACATACAGCATTAACTAAGGAGTAAAAGTAAAGACTGGTTCATTGGAATCTGGATAAATATAATTACAACTTATATGCCCCCTTCTCCTATATTACTCGAAACAATTAACACATCTGCACCTACAAATGTATATGTTACTGTGTTTACTGTGTACTTTCATACAGTGATTATCTGGACAGAGCTCAGCTGCTGACACAATCCCTAGGCCTGTTCAAATGAGATTATGTTGCTCCTAGGTTGAAGTCATCGCTACAAAAATTCTATGTTACGAAATATCCATATCTCAAATGACATTGGATCTTTTCCTTTTAACGTAGATTATATCTTTCCTCTCTATTACCAATAAGACTGTTATTAGACTTTACTATATATATATATATATGAATAACACAACGGGTGTCTTATAAGAAGTAGAAACTGTTTACAACTGGCCATCACATGGCAAAGACTGTTAAATCATTTGACCTTTCAATCTTTTGACTTTGAATGTATTCTGGTTAATTCAGAAAATATGTTGTGTATTATTATAAGATTTCTACGTTTCTTTTGGTAATCTTAAGATGAGGCCACTTATAATGATAATAATAAATAATAATAATAACAGCATTATCAAATACAACATTTGTGCTTTTATTCATTTAATTGCAATTCTTACACATCAGGAATATAAATGAAACATGTTGACATCGGGAATGTAAATGAAGCATGTGACATCAGGAATGTAAATGAAACATGTGACATCAAGAATGTAAATGAAACATGTGATATCGGGAATGTAAATGAAACGTGTACTGTGACATCAGGAATGTAAATGAAACATGAAACATCAGGAATGCTTAATGAAACATGTAACATCAGGAATGTAAATGAAACATGTTGACATCAGAATGTAAATGAAACATGTGACATCAGGAATGTAAACGAAACATGTGACATCAGGAATGTAAATGAAACATGTGATATCAGGAATGTAAATGAAACATGTACTGTGACATCAGGAATGTAAATGAAACATGAAACATCAGGAATGCTTAATGAAACATGTGACATCGGGAATGTAAATGAAACATGTGATATCAGGAATGTAAATTGAAAGTTTCACAATAAAATAGTATAAGTATAATTACAGTTCTTGCAAATATCTCACTCACGATTTTGATGATTATATAACCATGGCATATCATTGATATATTTATTGTTAGACTAGTTAAAATTATTTGTTATCTTACAAATCAGTTTTATTGTTATAGGATGTCATCTCTAAATAAATAAAATAAATATGTTCTTTTATGTCGAGATATACAAAACAATACATGATACAAATTGTGTATTATAGCACATCTTCTTTTCAGGAGTACAAATTAAAAATATATATATATTTCCAGACAATGTACGTACATTGTGTTCATACTGCATAAAATTACAAAAAGAGAAAAATCTAGGAGATTTTGGTTGTATTTCTAAAGTGTGCATCTAAAACAAGGTAGTGTCTTAATTGTGCTTCACTCTACATAAGATATGGAGTGCCAGCAGAATATACAGTCAAAACTGCCTTAAAGGGCTACTCTATATAACAAATCACTGTGAAGGGAAGCCTCATTTTTTCCATTAATGAATAGTACATATAATTTCAACCTGTGTATGAAGAGCAAATGCTCATAAAGATCACATTTTCAGGATCCCTTGAGTGGCCTTTATATACAGGTTTGACTGTACAAGTCTGGTAGACGTTTAAAGCAAAGGTTTATATGTACACCTTTATAATGTCAGTAACTACACAGATTGTATTATAAATGTCTGCACTGTACAATAATGCTTGTAAAATGAATATAGGGGATTATGGTGTTTAATGCCACTTTCAACAATATTTCAGTTATATCGTGTTGGTCAGTTTCATTGGTGGAGGAAACCGGAGTACCACGAGAAAACCACCGACCCACTGCAAGTCACTGACAAACTTTATCACATAATGTTGTATCGAGTACACCTCGTCTGAGTGGGATTCGAACTCACAACGTTAGTGGTGATATGCACCGATTGCATAGGTAGTTATAAATCCAACTACATACAATCATGACCACGATGGCCCTTCGTAAAATGAATATAAAGCATTTCTGAAAAATAACAATAATTTAAATGACGGTTTATGGTGGTCAAAGAAATATGTACCATGTTCAATATGAACACCTTTAAACTTGATATTAGCATAATGTATATATACAAAGGTCATCAAAACTAATCAATAATATAAGAACCATTAAAAGGAACACAATTAATAGACCGTTACTATGGAGATGGCATTATTATTTATTAGAAAACCTTATATTTCATAGATCCACAATTTGCTTAGATGACTGTAAAAATGTCTATCTACAGTAGAAAAGATGCGTAAAATATGAAAATAAAAAATGAGATCAGTATACATAACCATATCTGGCAATAATATAAATCTATAAATTATATATTGTACTGGCATTTTCAGCATAAAATGTTAGAATATAATTTTTGTACACATTCAAACAAGCCTTTCTGACATAAAATTTCCAGTACAGTCAAACCTGTATTAAGAGGTCACCTTTGAGACAAAGAAAAGGTGGTCTTATAAGACAGGTGACCTCTCAAAAGAGTTTCAATTCATATGAAATTTTCTATGACTGAATAAGGAAAGGCTACCTTTAAATACAGGTGACTGCTAAATACAGGTGACTGCTAAATAGAGGTGACAGCATAGGCAGGTTAGACTGAATGTCTTTCATACTTGTACCATAAAAATAACCCAGCCAATTAGAACACTGTATTCAGTATCTGGTATATACAGTTAACTGATTGGTCAATATTGCATAGGAATATGACAACAAAGCTCATAAAGTGTTTTCGACTACAAGGTCTGGTATCCAACTTTTTTAAGAACACATATGAAAGATAATGCAAAGACTAAGTTTTGTTATAAACCATGAAAAATATATTAAAATAAAAATATATCAAAAGTATAGAATTAAAATAATAAATTTGCTACAAACGCTTGAAAGGTGTGCATAGTATGCATTTGTGTATTGCATGCACCCCATTTCTGCTCTTACAAATCTGGGGGAAAGCTTAGTAAAAAATGTCCTCATTATATCATATCTAGTATAAATGGAAAACCTTCCTCGTTGACTTATGGCAAAAATATTTGATTTCTAGCTGTACAACTGACAAACAATACACAAAACAAACAAGGGCGATAACCTAAATGGAAAATTCAATTTTTGTAAAATTTTGTAAATAGAGGGCAATATTTAAAAAAAAAATTTATATAAGAATTAAGATATTTCTTACTTTATGAAAGAGTGATTAAAGAGATCATTCAAATTCCAATATGGAAAAAATAAAATAGGCAAAATTGGCTTAAAAAATGTTATGAGTAAAATAATTGTTTGCTTCATACATATTGATCAGAATAAAAAGAATGCTTTTGTGACATGCTTTTTTTTGCTCAGAATACATACAATGAGTAAACATAATTGCTCATTATTTCTGTATTTTTCCTAAATAAGTCAAGTAAAACCATTTTTCTCCTGAAGTCAACTTTTGGTCATTTCTAATAAAAATTTCACTGACAAAAGAATAATTATGTATATTTTGCCATGGCAAGTTTCAAATAAATTTTTGATTAATAGTTTTCTGCTTTTAAATATTTAAACAAAATCAAAATCAAGTTTGTTTTAAACTCATGAATTTTGGAATATCTTAAATTAGAAAATTATATGAAAATTATATAAAGAAAAACTTCAAAATTTGAGCCTGCAAGTGGAAATTTAACAACATTTTTTCAAGAAATTACTGTTGGATAATTGCTTGAAAAATTCTGGTTTTACATACGAGTACGGGGTTATGGTTATGGTGTTTAATGCCACTTCCAACAATATTTCAGTTATATCTTGGCAGTCGCAAGTCACTGAAAAACTTAATATAGCTTTAACACATAATGTTGTATCGAACACACCTTGCCATGAGTGGGATTCAAACTCACAACTTTAGTTGTGATAGGCATCAATTGCATAGGTAGTTAGATCACAACCATGAAGACCCCGTTTCATAAAAAAAAATATAGAGGTACAATTAGAGGTGATCATCAATTATGTCAACTCACTGTACTTTTATTTCAATAACACACTTTGATACTTGCACATATTTGATATTAAAGAACAAAATGTTAAAAACACTATAAAATTTATAAATATTTTTACTTTCTACAAAAAAAATTACCACAAATTATGAAAACAATTCATACATCCACGAACACATTAATAATGTTTTTTCTGTAAACAATTTAATTCAATAAATAACAAGCTAAATTAGTCAGAAAAAGAACTTTGACTAAATAAATAAATAATACAAGAACAAATAAAATAAACAAATCAAAATAATTTATAATCAGTATCAAGAAAGAGCTTGAAAACTAAAATAAGACATAAAAATCATATATTAACTACTTGGCATATTATCCCATTGTATTAATGAGGATCCAGAAGAGTATGACACAAACTGTAAAAGGACATTTGTTACCTCTGCTACTTGCAAATTCTAAAAGTAAACTGTTTCTCAAAACTGAGAAACCATTCTAGAGCCTCAAGCAATCAAACCATATTCAGCTTTACAAGTGTAACTTCAAACTTATGAACCCTTTCAAGCCTCAACTCAGATTCCATTTTCACCTGAACACATTGTAACTATAAAACAGATGAACCCTTCTGGATCCTAATTCCATTTTCACATGAACACAAATAAGAATAAAACAGAGAAACCCTTTTGGACCCTCAACTATTTCTATTTTCACCTGAACATATACATATATGTAACTTAAAAAATCTTCAATAATGCAATAAAACACCTTTTTTTTCACTAGAATGTAAAAGTTTTAAATTCAGTGACAGGATTATGAAGATTTTTGGTAGAATTTTTTTGATTTTAGATCAAAATGGTGTTATATTATATAATAGATCCCTTATTACCATAGCAACCAATGTAAACATTACATCTGATTGGGAGACCAGGCATGTGTATTATAAATCACAGTAATAATGTTATTACTTGGCAATTTTTAAACATGACATTTTTTTTTAACGATAACAGAATTCAGAGATATTTTACTCATTTTCTTAAAATTATGGACTGGAATTTTGATTGGTTATAATGAAAACTCATATTAAAAGTGGTGGAGAGTTTCTTGTGGGATCAAAAAAAGCTTCATATAAAATATTATGTAGAGAGTGTGTTTAAATCAAATAAAATATAAATAAATTCCTCTGAAAATAAAAAGCTGTTCATAACATATCTGACCTCAGTGTAGACATTATGTTTAATTATCACACTCCTCGACAGCTAAAACATTATTCCTAATTAGAAAAGTATGGCTATAGAGGTCATAAATTAGTACATTATTTCTCCGTTTATCCTCACATATCCAAGTGCATTTTAAATTGACCAATGAAAACATTGAATTGTGACAGAGTTTAAAGTTCACATGCATGAAAGGTTAGATCAAATTGTATCAGAGGTTAAAGTTTACCTATATCAAAGCTTAGATCGAATTGTATCAGAGGTTCAAGTTTACCTGTACAAAAGATTAGATCGAATTGGGACAGAGTTTAAAGTTCATGTGTACAAAAGGTCAGATTGAATTGTCAGAGATTGATAGAACGTAGTGGAGGCATCACATGACTTCGATAAGATTTAATGCTATTAATAACTTGATTGTCTACGATATACCTATATACATGTGCTAGATTATCCATTCACCAAAAGTAGGACATGGATGTAAATGGAGATGAGAAAATAAATATTTTACACAATGAAACAAATTACTATGAATGGAACAGTAATCACTAATTATATTTTTGATCCTTATCTCACAATCACTGTTCTTGCTTGATTGTCTGTTGTGATTGGCTAGATTATAGTCGTCATGTGATTCAACTTCCATTTTGACATTTATCTTAATAATTAATCAAAAATATAAAATAGTCTGCATACATATTTAGCGAAAAGTCAATTAAAAAATATACTTAAACAGAACTGTTAAAATCAAAGTCAGTAAAACTTTCAAGATGTGTTTAACATATTGTGGATGATATCATTACTATTTGTTTTATAAAACTACCATAAAATTAAAAACCCCAATAAAAAAAATATCACAATGCCTTTGACAGGACAGCACACAACCCCACAATTTTTATAAGATCAACAAAGATCACATGAAGAAACCAATAAAACTGCATCATAGTCTACATGTTGCTTATGTTTATTTTACTTTTTGACATCATGGTGCAGTAGTTCCACTCATATCAGGCAAGAATTCAGATACACTACTATTAAATTGTCCTCAAGAGAGGCCACCCCTTTCATAAGACCACTTTTTATTAGTGTCCTTATAAGAGGGGAATTACTGTAGTACAATGAATGACACATTATGTGCCTTAAATGTAATTTGCATTAAATATTAATAAATTGAAAGTCAAAATGAGACTCTAATAAATACAATCAATAAATACAAATACAAAAATATCAAAGGGTAAATATGAACAGTCAAACCTTGCTCTGTTTCATTGAATAATGTGAAGTCTAATACGATTTGTTACAGTACTCTCCCTTTAATAAGGCCACTCCCATCCAAGCCACTCCTCTTATAAGGCCACTCCCATCCAAGCCACTCCTCTTATAAGGCCACTCCCATCCAAGCCACTCCTCTTATAAGGCCACTCCCATCCAAGCCACTCCTTTTATAAGGCCACTCCCATCCAAGCCACTCCTCTTATAAGGCCACTCACATCCAAACCACTCCTTTTATAAGGCCATTCCCATTCAAGCCACTCCTCTTATAAGGCCACTCCCATCCAAGCCACTCCTCTTATAAGGCCACTCCCATCCAAGCCACTCCTCTTATAAGGCCACTCCCATCCAAGCCACTCCTTTTATAAGGCCACTCCCATCCAAGCCACTCCTCTTATAAGGCCACTCACATCCAAACCACTCCTTTTATAAGGCCATTCCCATCCAAGCCACTCCTCTTATAAGGCCACTCCCATCCAAGCCACTCCTCTTATAAGGCCACTCCCATCCAAGCCACTCCTCTTATAAGGCCACTCCCATCCAAGCCACTCCTTTTATAAGGCCACTCCCATCCAAGCCACTCCTCTTATAAGGCCACTCCCATCCAAGCCACTCCTCTTATAAGGCCACTCCCATCCAAGCCACTCCTCTTATAAGGCCACTCCCATCCAAGCCACTCCTCTTATAAGGCCACTCCCACAAAAGACCTATCCTCTAAACCAGGCCTTATTTCATATGCATTCAGATATTAAAATACTACTAAATCACCACGTCTCTTATACTAGGCCACATTTTCATCACAAAAGGAGTGGCCTTAATTGAGAAGAACTAATGTACTTGCTAGTAAAATGTGCCCTGGATAACTCAACTACTTGATAATTCATAGTAAATTGTTGATGCATTTGATTTCAACACAGCAATGGTTCAACTGTATTGTAATTTAAAATAAAATGATCACAATGTTAAACTTAATTGTCTACCATATACAAATGTATTTGTGCTTTGCAATTTATTTTTTTTATTGCTGACTAATCACACCAATTTATTACATTGTAAAGCCATTGATAATGCTAGTTACAGTGACATTAAATAATAAATAACAGTGAAACCATGTCTTGACAGACTTCTCTTAATGGAGACAAAATTCTTTTGAGATACTATATTTAAATGCCTACACATTTTAGAGATGTTCCCTTTAAACATACATGGGACCCAGGGATGACACTTTAAAAATAGGGTTACCAATCATAATAGAAATTTTCCTTTTCTGTCTTCGTCCTGAATATGCATGACAGATTTACCACTGTACGTTAAGGAACCTACAATCAACATTTTCTGACATATTTTCATTTGATAAACATGTTTTAAGACACCTAACCATGGAATTGATTTAAAAGTGTCACCCCTGGGTGCCATGCATGTTTCAATTGAATAGCCCTTCTTATTCTAGAAAGACTTTAGGTGTCAAACCACTAAATCACCAATCAGAGCTTGGAACATATACGAAAGTAGTCTCTTTTCAAGAAAAAAGTTCCTTTCACTTTGTAGTATTGTAAAAACTACTGAATGGAATGGACTAATTAAAATTGATAATTGAAGTTAAATAAATAGGGATTATTTTGAGCCCAAATTTGATGGATTTAGTTGTATTTTAATACCTCTATGGAGGATTTGATGCATGACCTATAAATAGGGAATTTCTTGGGGATGACCGAGCTATTTTTAGAGTAGGTGTTTTCCGTAGCATGGCAATTCACTGCAAGATTTTAAACATGCCCTGATATTTTGACAGAACGTAGAGGAATCATGTACGCTTCAGAAAATATATGGTCTTGGAAAGGTTAAACTTAAGATAAAATGACCAGGTAGGCTCGAAAAAACACAAATTTAGTAGAAACCTTAAAGAAATTAATTAGTGGTTTTACACCTTAAAAGACCTTTTGTGCAATCCTGATTTGATTCTAAAATTATAAGTGCTAAATAGGAGTTACCTCCCTTATAATGTGCAAAATTGTACTTGTATTAAGAAATAAAAGCAACGAAAAAGGACAAAGAATTTGAGTATCATTTTCTCATAATTCGTAAATATTTAAACCTTGTTCAAAATCTGAAGAAAATTTCATAGCAGCTAGAAAATTCACAAGCTGTTACAGCATTTAAATTGTGTACTGATTATGTGAAAAAAATACAAAATATTTTCATTTAACTTTGGCTGAAATTGGACCTCTTGTCTGCCTTAAAGGGAAATAATCCCTATAAAACATGTAAGATCTATAATTATAAAATCAAGTCGGAAATGTGCATATGGTCTATTTAGCTCACAGGAGTCGTCAATCATAACAACGTTTCACTGTATTCTACATTTGCGCCACTATATATGTTGTGTTCATTATCAAATATCGTTACTAAGCAACAATTTGTAAACAACTTGTACTAAAATGCAAATACAGATATTAATTAATTGTTTCATTGTCCACATTTTAAACTCTCTTCCTATTATGAACTTGACTTGCATTTTACTGCATGCCATTTTCCATAAATTGGCATAATGGGAAGCAATCATGATTGTATCACATGACAAATCCAGACAATATGATTGGTCAGTCATCATTAGTGGGTGTACTTCCTTCTTCGTCTGTGAGCATGCCCAGTGCTGTTTGTGCTAGTTCATCAATGGTGGATGGTTGTGATGATATATTTTGAAGTTTTGTTAATACATGTTTTATATCATGCTCTTTAAAGGCTTGCAGGAAAAAGTCGTCTAAAAATATAAAAACATCAAAATTAAATTACATTTACTAAAATATTGTTTTCCCCTTAAGGTACACTAAATGAGTTTATCCCTAATTAATTACTTAATATAACAAACATACATAATTAATACATTTCTCTGACGTCACACTATTGTTTGGACAGTGGATTATTTTTTAATCTAGTTTATTCTCCTGTTCTTACATATATGAACTTTAACCTTATATCATTGTAGGGTTAAAAAAACGTGGTAAAAATATTTTGGTACTTGCAGGTATCAAACCCCTGCTCATGTCGGTGGTTTTCTCAAGGTACTCTGGTTTCCTCCATCAATAAAATTGACCGCCAGGATATAACTGAAATATTGTTGAAAGTTGCATTAAACACCATAACCCCACCCCCAATATACAGCTAAGTACAAATAACTTAGGAGTGAGAGCTAACTTGACCTTAAATGACAATCATTCATTCAGTCTCCACTTTCGGCTACATGTAATATCGTAACTTATCAAACTCAATGGGAATGAAATTTGTAAATCCCCCATCCATGGGCAAGTGTCTGGAAACCCTAAAACATTTGAGGCGAGTACGAGTGCACATACCAACATAATTGGGGTTAGACTTGTGGTCTAAAATCAACAACAGTATCCACTTAGCCATCAACACCCCCTTACTATCATGACTTACTATCTTACCTTTGAGTAATTGTACTAAGGTCCATAGTGCCACATGTATAAAGTTAGGGTCCGGTGATTTCAGAAACATGTCTATATATAGTAGTATACCCTTTTTGTTTTCTGTTTTTAATGGCTCTGGTAATGCTGTAACAGAAAAAAATAACAATTCAATTCATGTATAGTCTGACTCTATGGTACAGCAGGTTTTATGATACCATGCATTCACATGCTATTTCAACCAATTTTCGCCGCCTTTTTTTAAAGTTAACTACCAAGGTACCATAGGACACTGACATACATATACAAAACAAGAGGAAAATATTGAAATTACAAAATCACAACAATCAAAAGATTTAATTAAAGTCTCATAGCAATATGAAGTGATTAATATCCTTTATGCATTGTAGTGCATATAGCTTATATATATTATTCTTGATATATACCTATCAATAAATATAAAATGATATTGTAAGTCTTACATCAAACCAAAAAAAAGTTTGATTCCAATCCAAGGCAATTTAAACTCGATACTAACAATATAACTGTTTGTCGAGACCTTCAATTTGGACGCTATTGTTTTTATCAGTAATATCACAACGTGTTTAATGTAATTTTATTGATACTAAAAATATCACTCGGCGAGATCAGAGCAAAAATGCCTAAATTACAGATAAAACTGAAATATTGTTGAAAGTAGCATAAAACACCAATAACTTATAACCAAAACAACAAAATAAAAATATTGAAACAAAAGTTATGAAAAACTGGATATTTTTTTTGTTTCTTTTTTTTGTGTGGATATTATGATTTTCATGAAGCAAAGAAATTCAAGTATTTTGTGGCCATCTATAATAGCAAATTTAGTCATGTAAGAGTTACTCCCCTTTTATCTTATTTGCTTTATTGACTTTTAGCCTCATTCAACCAGACTCAGTTGACTGGTATGTTAATCAGCCAATCAAAACCCACTTTAGTTTCTGTAGATTTCTGATTGGATGAAAATTTATCAGATTAGACATCATTTAAGAATTGAATGCAAAATTTTGTAGTTTCATTGCTGCGATTCACTGACTGATGTGGTTTCAATATTCAATATCACATGTCAATCTTTTGACCAATCACACTGGGCTATCTAAATGAAAAGCACAGAACCCTGAACAGCTTTAGCTTCATTCTGTAATCAAACATGCTAAGATGACACAA
The DNA here is from genome assembly GCA_963383655.1 of Bathymodiolus septemdierum. NCBI lineage: Eukaryota > Metazoa > Mollusca > Bivalvia > Mytilida > Modiolidae > Bathymodiolus > Bathymodiolus septemdierum. The sequence continues at coordinate 44,878,451 of OY726525.1, forward strand.
GATCATGTGTAAATACATGTACAATATGTATGTTTGTTTGTTTGTTTTATCTAAGATGACACGAGATCATGTGTAAATACATGTACAATATGTATGTTTGTTTGTTTTATCTAAGATGACACGAGATCATGTGTAAATACATGTACAATATGTATGTTTGTTTGTTTTATCTATCTCTGTGAATTATTTCATCAGCCAATTATTAAACAATGTAATTATTTTGTGATCAGAGTGGAATCATTATGTGAAAATGTATACAACGGTGTATCTCTAAATACCATACAATAGTCTGGATGAGTGAGACTGCATGACATGCACACTGCATAGCAAGAATATGAAAATAAATGAAATTAAAGGTTGTCTTTGACAGAAAACCACATGTCTCACCCATCCCAGATTGATGAAATATTCTCAATCAAAAAGGCATTAACTCATTCAAAATGGTCCAAACAAATAATGTAATACATGTAATAAGAATTTGTTCCTACAGCAATGAGCAAGCATACAAAGTTTGAAGTAAATCCTTTTCAAAATGTAGGAGGTGTTGCACATACAAAACTTTGTACAGATTATGGGAAATATGTGATATTTTCACATCATTTCACTAAGAGGGGATATTTGAGACCATAATATTAGCTCAACCCAGCCACTTTTTATTTAAGTGCCTGTATCAAGCCAGGAAAGTAAGCAGTCATGTGCTTGTGTATTGAGGGTATCAATTTTGCCTCTTTCTACAATATTGATATTTGATTTTGGGTTTTTTGGGGTTTTTTGTTTTTCATTTTATTTTATTGAACTTTCATGAACAGGGAACCTTTTTTCCAGTACTAAAGGGAAATAACTGCAATAAAAAAAATACAAAACCATATAATTTTAGAATCAATACTTACAGACTAGAGACAGCTGCCCCAGTATACCAACACTATTGTATTGTACATCTGTAAGACTTGACAGAGAAGCCATTGTTACCAATTTCGTAAAGGATTTCCCATTATGAAGAAGAAGTAATTTGTATTTCACATCATCTGAAATTGAATTTAGTGATATGTTTATTATAGCAGCTAGGAATTTATTTTCTGCAAAATAAGATTTGATTTGATTGATTTTTGGTGTTTTAACGCCACTTTCAGCAATATCAGCTATAAGGTTTACTGTGTTAGCAGTAATGTTTAATAAAAACGTAGATATCAAATGTGTGCGCCTGACACGTTTCTGAAATAACCTTCATCAGATACGCTCAATACAGAAAGATTAGCAAGCCAAATAATAACATGCTTCTGATTATCTGATTTTTTTTTACATACAATTTCAACGATTAAAAAAAAAACTGAAAAAAAAGAACTGCTGATATTCAAAACAAGTAACTTGAGCTTCAATATTAAACATAACTCAAGTTTTTAATCATTTATTTTGATTGAAACTTTCTGTCTCCATATTTGTTCATCATAATAGCAGAACACTTTCTCTGATGTTTCCTAGATTAAGAGCCTTTTTTCATAGTTTGCCTTTCTACATGTGGAAACATTTGGTTCGTCCGATTGCCATTTCAAATTATATACATGTATATACATCAGCAAGTCTGGATATTATGGCATTTATCTCCTAGAATTGCCAATACCAATTAAGATCTTAGCAGTTCGACTCCAGTTTTTAGTGGGGTTCGTGTTACTCGATCTTTAGTTTTATATGTATGTTTTGTAGATTATTATTTGTCCTTTTGTACTTTTTGTTTCAGCCATTGTGTTGTCTGTTCTTCTTCGATATACAGATTCTGATTATCCCTTTGGTATATTCAAACTCTTCTTAAATCCAACTCAAATTTGACTGTAGTCAATATACTGCTGACTCTATCATGTATACTTGAAGGCCACTTTGAATACATTTGTACTGAGAATATTTCATCAGAAAACCAGAATACAAAGCAAGGACATATAATATTCTATAAAACTAAATATTATTTAGACTCAGTCTAATTAAAATTGGATGTCTGTTAGATCTTTTTCCTCTTCTATTTCTTTTTTTAATATACACTAACAACATCCCATATGAGGTTATGTCAGGTAGCCTTCCACTAATCATTGACCATCCAATCATAGAAAGGTAGTAAAAATATATTGACCAACCAGTCAACAGCTCTCATTCTCTGCTTGTCTTTAATACCTCAAGATTTGAAAGGCTCATCACTTATTGGTCTGTTGAAATATGACTCCAACCTGACTCCATATGGGATATCATTAGATTAGTACCACCAAAAAAAAAAAAAAAAAAAACTCCAATAAACGTTTCATTTTAATTTGATTGATTTAGGGATGATTCTAGTTAGAAAATAAAATAACAAAAAATAATGAAAATAGCTGAAACCATCTACATGCACTTTCAAAAGATCCTTGTTTTTACTGTTCTGTCCTACAACTTTCGGAATATTTTTATCAGAGGAAAATAGCTGAAATCAGTTAAATAACTGAAAAATTTTTATCCCTGCGATTTAGATTGGAACTTATCATACCTTCATCTGTTAAAATAGCTAATGCTGCAGTAATTTCTGCTAACACAGGAAGTTTTGTGTCAATATCAAGTAACACAAAAGTCATCGCTTCAATACAGTCATTCTCAATTATAATCTAGAAAAATACAATACAAATTACTAAAGTAATAATTTTTTAATTAAAATAACGAAAAATCCAAATATCTTTTAAACTATAGATTTTTGAACAGCAAAATAAACGAGAGTTTTAATTAGAATCGAATACTAGTATTGATAACTATTAACTGAGGAAATACTGTGAAGTTCTGTGATTATTGAATGTAAGATTATTTAGAAAATTATGAAAAGAAAGTTTAAACAGTGATGGTTATCAATTCTGCCAATATCATCAAAATGAATAATCAGTTCTCATTTTAACTGAATTCATTAAACACAAAATAGATCACACTGTTTAAACAGTTCCAAAAATCCAATCAAAAAATCGTAGAAAGAGGTAAAATTGATCATTCTAACACACAAATACATGACTGCACACTTTCCTGGCTTGGTATAGGTGTGCAACCTATAAATAATTTCTTTAAGGTTTTCTACTAAATTTGTGCTTTTTCGAGCCTACCTGGCCATTTTATCTTAAGTTTAACCTTTCAAAGACCATACATTTTCTGAAACGTCCATGATTACTCTACGTTCTGTCAAAATATCAGGCCATGCTTAAAGTCTTGCAGTGAAATGCCAGGCTATGGAAAATACCTACTCTAAAAATAGCTCTGTCATCCCCCCAAAATTCCCTATTTATAGGTCATGCATCAAATCCTCCATATCCATATTAAAATACAACTAAATCAATCAAATTTGGGCTCAAAATAATCCTTATACATTTAACTTCAATTATCAATATAATTATTCCATTCCATTCAGTATTTGTCACAATACAACAAAGTGAAAGGAACTTTTTTCTTTAAAAGTGACTACTTTTGTATATGTTTTTAGCTCTGATTGGTTGAAATACTGGTTTGACACCTAAAGTCACTTCAATACAAAAATGGTGGAAACAATAATTTTATTAATTTTTAGAAACAGGGACTATGACCTATGTCCCAAAATCTCCAAGATAAAAAGGGGTTCTTCATTTTCCTAAAAAAGCAACCAGACCTAGTTTGGAGACGATAGAATGTATGAAACATTGGATAATATCTTGAAACTAATTGTGAATTTCAACCCACTGTTTATAAAAATATTCATAGAGATTTATTGCAAAGTAGATGCAACAACAAAGCTGACAAAGTATCATATCATTCATCCATAGCAAACCTATCATACAACATAGGAAATGTGCACAATGTTTTGTTAACATAGTCTCATAACTATGGGTGGAAAAATGAGAAAATCATCAAATAGATAGGAAGTTTCTTGTCAGTCTTAACAATGTCTAAAAATTTCAAATTATTCGGTCAAGGCAAGCTTACATTATCATCCTATAGAGTAATAATGGACGAATGGACGAAATGATTACTGATAATCCCTGGGCCCTAATAACAGATATCCTAATGATATACATCTTAAAATTACCAGTTAAAAACTAAATTCACACAATTAAGAAAATGAAACTGTCCTTTATTATAAGAGGTAGTGATTTTTGCTTAAATCTTCCTTCGATAATAAAATTTACCCTGTGGTGATCCCCTACAGCCAAATTTCTGAGTGTCCCTGCAGCGTGCCTCTGTGCTTCTGAATTAGAACTATCACATAATACAGGACATAGATCAGGGATTATCTTTTCTGAGATCAGCGACATCTGTATAATAAAAGATAAAATAGTTAAATAAGTCTGATTATTACTTTAAATATATAAGTGTAGATCAAATTGTAGTTCAATAATTATTGATCTGGGTAGATGAATGGTTAACAAGTGTTCTAGTTATAAATTCTGAAAATAGAGGAGAAGGTCACTTTACACTTTAGCAAATGTTCAAAGTATAGGTTAAACAATAGTTGTCCATGTTTTATGAACATTTAAAGCCCAAGGCGAAGCTAAGGGCTTTAAATATTCGATATAACGGACAGATTTTTTAATAGATTTGTATCAAATTTTGAGAAAAGAGGAGTAAATTAGGTTCAAAAGCAGGACTTTAGAAAAGTTTTGACTTAACCAAAATTTCGAGTAAACCGATTTTGACATAACGAGATTCAACTGCATCTGTGGCATAATGGTAAGCATTCTCATTCGATTGCTGTAGACATCAGATCGGCTCAAACAAAACAAATAAATAAAATTTGTATTTGTTGCTTCTCTGCAAAGCACACTGCATTAAGGATAAAGAGCAAATATTGTTGGATAGGAATCAGGATAATGTGTCTGAATGGAGTGACATGACTGCCGGAGGATTGTTGTTTCACTGAGCTCGCACTATAAAAATCCAACTATAAGTGTGTTGGTCAAGCAAAATGCAGACATACTCATCATTTCATCAAAATTTAACTTGCTCTCACCATGATATGGCTGAAAAAACTGCTCACTTGGCTTTAAACAACAACCACTCACTCACTAATAAAGGGGGTACCATACACTACAGGGAGATAACTCTTTAAAATCAGTTGAACGTTTTGATCATATGATGTTTGTATGCAGATTTCAAGCATCTTGGTGATCAAATAAGGGTAATAACAAAATTACTGAACTCCGAACAATCTAACAAAGGGAAAGTCAAAACTCATAAGTATATAAACAGACAAAATCAGTCAACAACCAGAAAACTGTGAAAACCGTAATGACCCTGACTTGGTACAGGCATTTTTAAAGAAATGGTGGGTTGAATCAGATTTTAAAGCGCCAAACCTCCCCCTTTCATTACGGCTCAAAGTTTCCGGCTGTCACTATAACAGTATTTATAACAATACAAAACAGGTCAAACAGTTCTCAAAGCAGCACCAAACTCAGTGAAGTAAATGTCAAAGACACTTTTACGTCACACATTGATAAAAAAATATTTTTGATATTTTTGTTGAAACCTTATCTTTATACATTTTCACTATATGAAAATCCATCGTTTATAATCTTTTCTGCAGAAACGGAATATATTTCGACAAGATCTTGGTATCGGAATATAAACTTTTTAAGAGATCGAATAAGGCAAATCTTTTTATAGCCCTGGTCCAGTAGCCTGTTTCTCAGATGAAGATGACGTTTCAGGAAATCAGAATAATTGCTACTGGCCCTTGCATAACGAATCAATTGCGAGATGTAAACACCATATGCAGGAGAAGCTGGTATATTGCTGCACAAAGAGAAAAGCTGCTATGTGGCTAGTGAATTTATAGCTCTGAGTCTGTTGGTTGGAAAATTTTGATATTTATTACAGTGGATCTATTCAAATCCACTGCCAAAATAAATAAGAAAATTAAACGAGCAGATCAAATTTTACCTGAAGTGTATGGTACCACCTTAAGTGCTTATTCCTTGTTCATATGCCATCATTACCTCATTAGCCCTATGTATAGACAGGTTCCTGAGACAGGCCACTGCAGCACCTAAAGTGTCCCTGTGTGTAGATTTAGATTTGATAATATTGTGTATGTGTGGCAAGGCTCCATACTGTGCAATTAAAATCTGATTCTCATCTGAAAAAAAATAAACAACAATTAATTAATATATTGGTAATCATCTTTTTTTTCTGCAGTATGACATAAATTTGAGTCAATCCTGCATCATTACACTTTTACTGCATATATCTGCATGGATAAAATCTTCACAGAACAACCCATTGACAGACTAAATTTGAATCAAGGCCTGACAGTCATAAATTTTTCTCGAGTATCGGTACGAATTTTGTATTCATACTCAAAAAACATCCAATCAGAATGTCATATTCAATAAATACAGAATTCTGATTGAACAATTTTGGAGTATGAGTATGAAACTCATACTCTGCAGTTTTATGACCATGTGGCTAGACCTGATTTCCTGACCATGAAAATGGCTTATATTGAAACAAAGAAATTACAAGATAGCATTTATGCCTGTCCACGTCAAAGACTTTCAATGTCACTTTCAATGATATTCCAGATACATTGTGGCACTCAGCTGCAGTTTTAATAGTGGAGGAAACCAGATTACCCAGAGAAAACCATTAAGCTGTGAAGGCAAGTCACTGACAAAATCTATTACATAAAGTTTATTCTGGTACACCTAGCTATGAAGGGGGAAGGGGGGGGGGGGGGGGGGGGACAACTTGTGCCATTTTGGTGGCAATAGAAAACTGGCTGCATAAGCACTAGGCTATTAATGTTTGACTTTAAATCAATATGGTGCCATATGTTTTCCATACTGCAACTGTTTTCTTTAATATGCAAATGTAGGACAAAAAAGAAAAATATATTTAAAAAAGTGTTTTTCTTAATTTAATATATTTTCAGTGTAAACCATTTTAAAGTCTAAACAACTAAACTTAAATGTTGCATAATAAAACTAGCTATTTAAAAAAAAAATGACAATAAAATGTGTATTTTTTGGACATCTGCATGCATATGTGCATAATTTGGACAAATTATAAGATATATACATGTGCATTTATAGTGAAAATAATTTACTGACTGCCAAAGTAATTTTTATTTTGCTTTTAAATTTTCTTCCAAAACTGACCCAAAAATGTTTATATTATTACCATAAGTATTTTTGTATAAATGATAAAAATATAATAAAAACATGAATTATGATGTATCTAAAGTAATAATAAGAAAAGTATTATCTGAAATCGAGTATCTTTTATGACTTTTTCTTAAATTTACCATCAAACATTAAACATTATCTATATTTAAAGAGAAATCAATTATGTACCCATCAAACATTAATTTTCACACCTGAAACAGATGATTGACAGCTTAGCTGTTACATGTATTTCACAGGTGAGCACACATTTTCACTATTTGTAAAAATAAAAATGTTTTAAGCAGTGATTATAGAACATTACCAGGATACAATAGGTTAAATTTTTCAATTATGTATTTTTTCTTTATTACATAATGGACTTAATCTAATGAACCGTAAGTTTTACAAAGTCATGATATATGAAATCAACAATGTGAAATAAACACAGCAAATGACATTCTTAAAATATACATTGTACTGTAATTCCTCCAACAAAAAAATATGTTTTTGCGTCTTTATAAAAGAATAATTCTGCAAAAAAAGTTCTTTATAATCCAATCAATGATTGAGTCAGCGGCACATCTGTTTTCTACATTAATTCAACTAGACATGAACGTCCTATTTTCATATGACATTTGTAATTGTCCGACTGGACAAAATTTGCATTGAAAACAAAAACATAAATCCTGATTGATCGATTATATTCAAATCACATCTGGGATATATATCATAATGTTTATACCTAGGTCAACAACAAACAACAAAGATAAATGATTGGCTTAACGCATGGCGAGCATTATTTCAGCTATTCTATATTCAGATACGTTTATCTTAGAGTATTAAACACTTTCTTCAACAGATTATGTCACAGGGGAGCCTTTGTGGCTGCTATCTTATGGTATTTAGCGTTAAATACACCACTAAGAAAAGGCAATTAAATTGAACACCCATTCTCAGTAGAGTACTATACAAATTTATGTGATAAAGTTTGTCAGCGATTCTCTCTACCTACTACAATTCCCTTGATCAATCAAATTGATAGCGATGATAAAACTGATACATTGTTGAATGTGGCATTAAAATTGAACTGCTAATCTTTAACGAAATAGTCCTGTTAACCATCATTGCAGTATTTATAACATGACTTTTCCCTGTAACCTTGTTAAATATATTATGAAGGGAAACTGACTGCCATGATTACACTGATATATTGTTGAAAGTGGCATTAAAATTGAACTACTAAACTTTTACTAATAGCCCTGTTAAATATCAGAGGGACTGTCGTGGTCATGATTTTATGGTAGTTGGATTTATAACTTCCTATGCAATCAGTGCCTATCACCACTAACGTTGTGAGTTCGAATCCCACTTAGGTGAGGTGTACTCAATACAACATTATGTGATCAAGTTTGTCAATGACATGCGACAGGTCAGTGGTTTTCTCCGGACACTCTGGTTTTCTCCACCAATAAAGCTGACCGCCACGATATAACTGAAATATTGTTGAATGTGGTACCATAACCTATAACCTATAACCTGTTAACCAACAAGACAGTATTTATAACACTACTTTTCTCTGTAACCTTGTTAAAAGTTTAATGAATCAAAGGCCTTCAATAGAACATTGATATACCATGCAGAGTACATATGTAAACAAGTTATGTAAACTTAATGACTCAGAAATTACATTTGGTATCACATCTGTGTCGCTAATCAATGAACGTCGTAATTTCTTAACAAAACTTTTCACTCAATTTCCATTTTTTTTATTTTATATAAATTGTTATTACTTTTCTGCACCGTCAATGAATGAATCATTTCTATGGATTTTTATATGAAATACATAGAAATTGTTTATAGTCTTTATTCAATAAACAGAATTGTTTATATGTAGTCTTTATTTAATAAACAAGGTCAAAATGTGAAAATTCTCATTTCAATAGTAAATACATTTTCTGTAGTTTGCATTTCATGCGTCAAGGTTAGTTTTTACTTGGTAATTACTTTTTGGAAAAGATTTTTAAATGATTTCAGGCAAATAGACATAATTTCTTTTCACATCAAAAATAAAAACTTCCAATAAAAATTTATAGTGCAATAAATCAAATTTATTTCCTAAAACATGAAAAAAATTGAAGAACGTGTCCATAGGTCATAGGTCACTGTTATCCCTGCTTCAAGCTAGAGTAAATGGGTATTTTCCGGCAATTCAATGGGTACAACTCCTGAATGGAAAAAGTGGTCAAGTTTGAAATCGAACTTGGCCTTCCTTTTATGGTCAATAAATTTTAAATGATTTGCTTAAGGGGAACTTGAGTTACTGAGCAGAAACCAAATGCAGGAAGCACTAATTTACATACAGACATGTGTAAAACTTAGTGACCACAACAATGCTTAGCAGTGGGGTGCAAACATGATTCACAGATTACAAACTTTTTCTATTATAAGATTTTACACTGATGAAAGTAATTAAGAATTAAAGTTTGCTTTGCCCGCAAAAACGTATGTCTCCCCCGTCCCACAAACTGTACTCATAGGTAAAAAAATCTATTTGGGTAACAAATAAAATTAAGTTTCAATGAATAACAAAAAAAAACTGTTTTTAATCCATGATACACAAAAACAATTTGATCAAAAGTGCTAAAGCAAGGGTTACAGGTACTATTCCATATTGTCATGGCAAAGTTCCCCATTCCAAAAAATTGCTCAGCCTATGTTCCAATGATTTTAAAAGAGTTTTGTTCTTCTAAAATCAATGGATTGGTGATGAAAACTTTTTCAGGGAAATAGTGACATTATGATACACTCTTGTACATATATATACAAGTTTCAGTAAGGGATATTACACTAGAGTGTTTGCAAATAACTCCCACAAAATTTAGGGGATCAAAATTTCCTGGTAATATGCACAACTACATATGGTGTCCTTAATACCTACCAAGTTTCGTGAAATTCTGTTCAGTAGATTCAGAGGAGTTGTGCTGACAAGCTGCTTCAGAAGTATATTTTGGAAAATTTTAAGTTCAAAGGGGCATAACTCCCACAAAATTTAGGGGATCAACATTTCCTGGTAATATGCACAACTACATATGGTGTCCTTACTACCTACCAAGTTTCATGAAATCCTGTTTAGTAGTTTCAGAGGAGTTGCACTGACAAGCTGCTTCAGTAGTAAATTTCGGGAAATTTCTATGTTCAAAGGGGCATAACTCCCACAAATTTCAGGAGATCAAAATTTCCTGGTAATATGCACAACTACATATGGTATCCTTACTATCTACCAAGTTTCATGAAATTCTGTTCTGTAGTTTCAGAGGAGTTGCACTGACAAACTGTGTGATGGACAGACGGACAGACAGACGGATAGACGGACAGACAGACAGACAGACAGACAGATGGACAGGACAAAAACAATATGTCTCCCCACAAAAGTGGTGGGAGACATAACTAATAATCTTAATTAATAATTAGTACTTTCGGTTTGCAAGGGGTGCAGATGACCAGGCATTGCTTCAAATCAGAAGAAATTAATGTTTACTCAAGAATTGTGTATTATTGGCTAAAACACTGGGTTTTTTCACCAATATTATTGTTAACAAAATCAACACACTAAAATTGTTGTAGGCAATTTGTATTAAACCTTCAAAATAATGTTGCATGATGGGCAGTTTCTGAGGGTTTGTAAGTTGATTGTTTTATATCGAATTCTGCTAAAACCCAGCATAATTTAAAAAAAAAAACCTCTACTGTATACATGCATGGAAAAGTCCAAATCATAAAAGGAAAAAGTGTGGATTTATTTGCTTTTAAAGGCTATGTCTTGGACAATCGACTCCCCACAGAAGTTGATGGAAACCTAGATTCTGTCTTGTTAATAAACACCATATTGATTGGATTTCTATCAACAATTCTTAACTTACCATCAGAAGCTAAATTCCTAAGTGCATAGCAGGCTTGACATTTGATCTGTAAATGAAAAAAAATATAAATTTGAAGAAATTAATATTACCTATTAGCAAGAATTTTTGATTGATTGATTGATTGATTGGTTATTGCTAAGCATCTAACATTCTGTTTTAAATTATTTTTGTCTCATATATACAGGTTTCCTAATGTCACATGGCATGGTTTTTTTTTTGGTGTTACATATTTTGAGATGAAAAGTAGTTTTTTATATATACTGGTGGAATTGTTGACCATTATTGTAAAAACATTCTTTTCAATTCAATTGGTTTAATTAAAAACCTACCCTGTCCTTCCTCGTCACCAATAATTTGACCAATTGTTTTATCACATCAAAATGACCAATGGCTGTCATCATAGCTCTGTGTTTCTCATTAACAGCCAGGTTACTCAGCGATGCGGCTACGTAATACTGTACATCAGAATCGTTGGAGTGTAAAACATCTACCAATACTGGTATAGCACCTTTGGTTACCAATTCATTTCTATTGGCTTCTGTGGTCATAGTGAGAGAAAAAAAAACATTAGTTCGGTTATGGTTGTATAAAACCATGCATTTTCAACAATATTTTAGCTGTTGTTTCGAGGCAATCAATTTTATTGGTAGCGGAAATTGGAATTCCCATATAAAGTCACAAATTAGCCACAACTGACTGCTCACTAGTTCTTTATTAAAGTGCATGTACCAAGCCAGGAAAGTGAGTTGTCATGTATAGGTGTATCGATTTGGCCTCTATTTCTATGATTTTTGATTTTATTTTAAAGTTGCCGTTGCAGTGTAGTTTTTTTTCCCCATTTTATTGTCACAATCCTTGTTGTAGTTTAATTCACATCTACCTATGTAATCATTCAGTGTCAATCACCACTAAGTTTGTGATATTGATTCCCACACTGGTGAGTTGTACTTGATATAAGTGTATGTGATCAAGTTTGTGTCAATGACTTGCGGCAGGTCCGTTGATGGTTTTCTTTAAATATTCAAGTTTTCTTGACCAATAAAACTGACTCAATACTTTTATCACCATCAGGCCTAGTCTATAAATTAAAGTTGATTTAAAATACTTGTTTTATACTCACGGAGGTGGGTAAGATTAAGTATTGCTCCTGCGGCATTCCGCTGAACACGTATATCAGATGATTTCATCAAATGAACCAATGGTCTAATGCCATGACTGTTTACTATCAATTGTTTATATGAATCTGAAAAGATTGGAATGATAATTCTATATTTTGCTTTTTTCCAAATAAATAAATGGTATGAGGCACTTACAGCTTTGCTCAAATATTGGCATTGTAAAATATTGTTTTTTTCAATATTTCACCACCATCTAAGTTCAATATGTAACCTATGGTTGTTGGTTCTAAGTTATCATGACAGCATTTCTCGTATCTAGAATTTCAAGATATGGTTCACTGCAGAGAACCTTGCAACTCACCTAAATGAGTCATAGACTCATCATTTTCAGTTGGGATTCACCAAAAATTACCAGACTCATCAAAATTTTTACTACAAGTATCCTTGTTTCAGGTTTAAATTTGTCCTTAAATAACATACCGGTAAAGACTTTTGGGGCAAGTTTTCAATTTTTCAAAATCAGTCACTATTAATAAAAGTCTGTGTTGAAGGAGTAACTTAAACAACCTAGCTGGTTTGCTACAAATGTACATCCAAGTTGTATAATCATATATCGAAAGAGGGTGACTGAGAGTTCACAATCTAGGTCTGTGCAAAATCTAAATATAAATCATAACAAGAGCACCGCCCACGGGTGCTGGACGCTCGACTTTTTCGTATCTGATATTAAACTGCAAGCAATTTACAAAGTTATACACACTTCTAACTATGATGGTCATATAAGTAAATATATTTGCAAGATTGGTAAATATAATCAGAGGGGTATAGTCTTTTCTTGTAATATCATTTTAGTGCAAATGAAATAAAAATAAAAACTGTGGGGGGGGGGGGGGGGGGGGGGGCAGTGGGAGGGAGTTATATGTTGGGAGTGGGGGGTTACCCTTCTGTAATGTGTCCCCCCCTTTTAATAGTGAACAGGTGTGTTGGGTTTCATTTTAATGGCTATCATAGTTTATATTGAGAAAATTGTATTTTCAGAAAAAAAATGCAAGTAAAAAAAGGGAAATAACTCAAATAAAATGCTGGATAGAGTTGTCTTCTCTTGTCAACAGAACGTGGTCAACACTTTCTACAAGTGTATTGAGTTTCAAGTTAATAGCTTTGATAGTTACTGAGAAATTTTAATTATACTAAAACAATATCCCAAATTTCTATGTACTATGCCAAAACAAGGGTAGATAACTCTGGATATACAAATCACAGGGTCACCTGCCTTGTTGTGATGGGTTCCCCAATTTGATAGTGAACAGGTATGTTGAGTTTCATTTCAATGCCTATCATAATTATTGAGAAATTGTATTTTTTGAAGAAATTCTAAGTCAAAAAGGGGGAATAACTCATATAAAATGCTGGATGGAGTTGTCTTCTCTTGTCAACAGATTGGGCTCAACACTTTCTACAAGTGTATTGAGTTTCAAGTTAATAGCTTTGATAGTTATTGAGAAATTTTAATTATACTAAAAAAATATTCCTAATTTCTATGTACCATGTCAAAACAAGGGTAAATAATTCTGGATATACAAATCACAGTGTCATCTGCCTTGTTGTAATTGGTTCCTCTTTTGATAATGAACAGGTATTCCAAGTTTCAAATGGATACCTTTGATAGTTTTTGAGAAATGGACTCTGATGAAAAACTTAACCGAAAACTTAACTGACCCAGACGCCGGATGACGACAATAGCTCGACTTTTTTTCTTTGAAAAGTCGAGCTACAATTTATAAACTTTGGATTAATTAAATCAAGATGGATTGGAAATCAATAAATGTCAATAATTTTGAAATAAATCCCCTATTTTCCCTCAAATAAAAAAAAAAGTCATCAATTAAAACTCATGCATCACATGTTAAATAAACAATACCCTAAAGCAGATGTTTACCAATTAAAAAGATTATTTATTGAAATTCTGATTTTTGACAGATATCTGTCTTTAGGCTTAAAAACAAGTCTGATTTATCACATTTTTTCAATAATAGTTTATACATCTTATTGTAGATGTGTACCAGGTTTTATGAAGCAAATACTAAAGAAAACAACGTTCAGTTAAATCTGCTTTAGTGACCACCTCTATTAAGGTGGTACCATACACTACAGGGAGATAACTCTTTAAAATCAGTTCAACGTTTTGATCATATGATGTTTGTATGCAGATTTCAAGCATCTCGGTGATCAAAACCAGAGAGAGAAAAGCTGCTATGTGGCTAGTGAATTCATAGCTCTGAGTCTGATGGTTGGAATTTGTAAAAAATTTGATATTTATTACAGTGGATATATTCAAACACACTGCCAAAAAAATAAGAAAATTAAACGAGCAGATCAAATTTTACCTGAAGTGTATGGTACCACCTTAAGCACTAACTTGCATTATGTGACTTTAAATTATAATGTTCCTTTAACATTCACAGTGCATAACATATTAATTAAACCTGCATTTAGCAACCACCTGCCTCATGTCACCCTATCTCATTGTTCACTTGGAAGGTCACATAAGACAGGCTTGACTGTGATTAACAGGTTATAACAAATTACTATAATGGACAAATTGTCAGGGGAGATAATTAAAATAAATATAAAGGGAGATAACTTGTGTGAGGATCATTAATCAATTTTGACCTTTCTTTCCAAACAGTACCCAAAAGACCAAACAAATAATGAGTTAAAAAGAGTAAGTGAGTAAATATTGTTCAACGCCAATTCAGCAATTTTTCAGCTATATCATGGCGAGATAATAAAAGTTAATTTTCAATGAGATGAAGATGAGGTCCACTTTGTACTAAACCACTACTCTAGATTTTTATAGTGCTAGCTCACTGAAACAACATTCTTCAGATAGACATGAGGCCCCACTCAGACACATTACCATGATTCCGAACCAACCAGTCTTTGCTCTTTCTCCTTAATGATGCATGCTTAGCAGATAGAGTTAAAAAAGTTTGTTAACAGCATAAAGAAACAAATAAAGCTACTAGAGAAATAATCAAATAATCAAAACCAATAAATCTCTTACACAAAACAAAATATGTCCATTAACATGTTGAAGTAGGACAGACCAACAGTTTTGTTTCAAATTTGATATGGAACATAGTTATCTGCTGTAAAGATTAGAACACTGGTTTAACCTACCTGAAGTAGCAAGGGATGTTATACACCCACAAGTATTGCACTGAACCTCCACATTTCTGGAATGTAATAGTTGTACAAGAGGGGGGACAACTCCGCATGTCACCAAAACATCTTTATTACCCCCTGCAAAGTAAATATAATGTAGATTAATGTATAATGCTATATTTTATGTAAAATATCTTATAGTTAAACCAAATATATTATTAACATCTCTTAAACAAAACAGGTCAGTTTATATTTTATCATGATTGTTAATTCTTTGTTCATCCTTAATTTTCAATGAAATGATGATGAGGTCCGCTTTGTACTAGACCAACATGCTTATTTGGATTTTTATAGTGCTAGCTCACTGAAACAACTGTGGATAGACGTGTCGCACCACACAGACACATTATCCTGATTCCGAGCCAACCCGTCTTTCCTCTTATCTCCTTAATGCTGCGTGCTTAGCGGAGAAGAAATTTTTTTGGAATAAACTGTACAATACATGTAATTATAAGCTATGAATACATTCTTACTTTCATTTTAAAAAAGCTGCTAAAAAATGGGAGGCATATATAACATTTTATCATGAAGTATATGAGGCCTTACATTTTAGTCTGAAGTATGGGAGGGGGTCACACTTTAGAATGAAGTGGAAGAACCTTTCCCTACTCAATATAGAAAGTGATTCACCAAGTGCAACATAATCCGACAACATTTCTAATTCTAATTTATATTGTATTTATCCAAACTTTCAAATTCTATTGTTATGCATTCTTAAATTAAACATAAATTATCCTAAGATGACTCCTACCTTGTCTCATCATACAGAAATTACTGACAGCCAGGGTTGCTGCTCTCTGCACTTGTACATCCCGAGATCTGAGTAACTCCACCAGGGGGCGTGCAATTGATATTGTGAGAGGAGAAGACACTGAAAAAGTATAAAACATTTATAGATATATAATGATATGATTGGTTGATTGGTTGGTGTTTAATAACAACATCAGCAGTATTTCAGCTACATCGTGGTGTTATAAGGGGCTGCCGTGATCGTGATCGTATGGTAGCTGGATTTACAGATAAGTTGAATACCGGTACTCCCATATTAAGTGTTTAGTGTAAACATTATTTTATATTTCAAGGATGTATATATTACATGTATACTACAGGTGTCAAACATTGTTTTTTTTAAATAAAAAGATCAACAATCGGGTTGGTAAACAAGTAAACTGCTTAAATAAATAATTAATCTTTTGAAATAAAATCATAGCTTCCTTCTTCATCATCACAACAAGGACATTAAACTGTAATTCATTATTATGACCAGAGTATCAATGAACCCTTTTTTTGCTATTAAATACATCTCTTGTAACTTAAACATATTTTATTGTCCAAAAACATGGAAATAGGATCAGATACAAGTTTTACAACTTCTCCTTATCATATATCATCTTTGTATACTGAAGCATGCTAAAAAAAAAAAAATCCTTAATATATGCATTCACTTATAATTATGATGCAATAAAAATGGATAAAATTTTTGTATATCTAACTTAATGTGCACGACACATTTCTGGAATACCCTTCGCGAGGTACGCTCAAAATCAAAATATTGGAAGGCCAAAGAATTTACAAGTCTTTGGGAGCAAGTATTTAACCAAAAGGTTTAAATTAAACAGGATATCCAAAATCGTCAAGTGTAATAAATCTTACTTCTTTCACTGACTTCTGTAAAACAAAGAGCAGCCGATCGTTGAAGTTCTTCGTTGTCTGAGTATGTTAGTATACACATAGCTCTTATGTGTTCTTCAGTTAATACTGGGTCACCGTTAGCTTCTACAAATACATGTATATTATTACTATTTTGTCTTAAGAGTAATGATCTACATAGTCTACCTGTCTAACTAGTAGTCAGTTAACTGTGAGTTTTATATCTGTGGGAGGGTTGTGATCCCAATAACCAGTTTGACCCCACAACCTATTCGTGCCCGTCCCGTGCTGGGACATGGATTTCCAGTGACATATATCATGATCTTTTTTGTGCACGGTAGTTTGGGGTTGGAGGTGATTGTTTGTTTTGTTGATATTGGTGTAATTGTTGACCATCGATTTCTAAACTTTCTTTTCACAACATGATTATTGCATAAAAATTAAAACAAATAATGGTTTGGTTTGGTTTATGGTGTTTAATCTTTATATCATGGCGGTCAGTTTTTTATTGGTGGAGGAAACCGGAGTACCTGGAGAAAACACAGATTGATGGTAACAAGTGTGAACAGTTGTGGATTATTTTATTGTATTATAATAGTAAAATATTTCAAAGTACAAAGAAAAATACATAAAAATTACTCAGAGACTTGTGGCAAGTCAAGGATGACCGTATGCATCAATGATGATAAAAAAAAATGGAACAATGTGTCGTATGGACACTGATACCCCTGCTTCCAGCTACAGTAAACAGGGGCATATAACTCCAGAACAAAAAAGCGGTAAAATCTTAAATTAAAATTGGCCTTTCTGTTGTGGTTCCTAACCTTGTGTATAAATTTCAAATTATTTGGGGGCTGTCGTGGCCGTGATCGTATAGTAGTTGGATTTACAACTACCTATGCAATCGGTCCCTATCACCACTGATGTTGTGGGTTCGACTCCCACTCAGGGTAAAGAGTACAACATTATGTGATAAAGTTTGTCAGTGACCTGCGGCATGTGAGTGGTTTTCTCCGGGTCCTCCGGTTTCCTCCAACAATAAAACTAACTGCCACAATATAACTGAATTATTGTTGAAAGTGGCGTTAAACAACATAAACCAAAACAAACCAAATGTGGGACGGATGCACAGAGATATCTATGGATATGGGTCAAATTTAATGTCCGTTAGACCTAGCGATGGGGACGTAATAATAATTTGTACAAACCTAACTCCATGTAATGAAGAAGATTCTGTACTGCTTTCTTCTCACTGTCCAATAATATCATCTCGTATCCATTACCGCTGAATGATTTTGAGTCTGACTGTCGATGGTAGCACCCACATGTTATACACCACAAACAATAATCTAGAAATCTTTTCAAAAGGTCCACAATTTCCTCCAGAATACATGGTTTAGATCTTTCTATCTTGATGTCAAATGTCTCCATGGCGTGTGAAGACTGAAAAAAAGAAAATGAAACATCGTTTAAAAAAAATAATCATATTGACCTGTTTAATATCGAGAAATGTTAAATCTACCATGAATGTTAAAGACATGACACACATTATTATCTCAGTTCAGTGGGTTAGATAAAAATTAAGCCCGATATTATAGTCATAACTTTTTTGCATATCATTGTATACAGGTATAATATATATATAATCCATTAATATACCACATACTGGTAAATGAGTATTTAAAGATAGAGAGTCACAAGTATATAGGTCATTGCACTTGTGTTGAATTCTAATGAGTTACTAGTTAAATATGTTAGGTAATCAGAGATCCTTGCAAATCGTCCTGGTCTCACCATTTTCAGTTGGAACTCTCCAAAGATTTTTAATTATATATTTTTATAATGATGGGACTCACCAAAATTCAAAATTTTCAGAAATGTCTTCTTGACTCATCAAAGTAAATTGCTACGAGTATCCCCTGGTTATTATATACCTATACATATTTTTTTTTGTACATGAAATTGAATACTCCATTGAATTTGTAATAAAAATTAATTTGACACATTGATTTATGTATAACAATAGGGTAAATAGCACTTCTGTTTTATAGTACACACCAGAATAAGATTATTTGTGCTAAATTTAATTTGACAAGTTGAACTATGTGTAACATTTATATTGATGTAGGTATCACAAACCTAATCTTTATTAAATGCTACATGTACATATATACATTTCTTTTTAAATCTATAATATCATTAATCTAAATTAAGAAAATATTTCTGGTTAGAAAGATCTGGGTTTTTTTTTACCTTTTGTCAAGGATTTATCCTTGCTTTTGTCAAATGATGAACTTTTAAAGTATAACAAATATTTTATGGTTAATACATTTTATTATATAATATTGTACAAGAATAACAAAATGTAGAGTATTTGTGCTAAAATTTAAATTTGACAAAATTAAACAATATACCTGTATATATAGTAAATACAGGTATTCCCACTTGAAATGTTTGATTTTTATAATGAATTTTTAAAAAGTAGAAATATATGGAATGACCCATCAAAATAGAAAATAAGAAAATATTTTGTATTACATCCTGTCAAATAATGAATTCTTAAAGTGTAGCAAATATTTTTCATTGAACTTTAAATACATTTTTTATAGTACAAGAAATAGAGTATTTGTGTTAAAATTTAAATTTGACAAAATTGAACCATATTATATATCATTTATAGTAAAAATAAGAAAATATTTTTGGTTTAAGAAAGATTTTTAACCTCCTATCAAATGACAAACTTTAAATTTCAAATGCCAACAAATATTTTACAATGTACTCTCAATACATGTTTTTATAACTACAAGAAATAGAGCATTTGTGTTAAAATTCAAATTCGACAAAACTGAACCGATATAACATTAATTATTGATGTTTTAATTAAGAATTTGTTACCTTCTTTGAAATGAAGATACATAATGTGTCCATTCCAATTTGAATACTTGTCTTTGTTCTTTAATTATTTCGTCTTGATCATGACACATTAGACACAATAAAATGTTAAACCTCCTTGGGGGCACTTGTTTTTGGTTATGCTTTAAAAAAAAAAGGCCACAAAGTTTAGTACCTAACAATGGGTTTAGCTTATCTGCATTCCTCTTATATAACACTGATCTGTAAGATATAGGCAGCTGGCCAGGTGAAAGGTCAACAAATTAATGGAGGTTAAATTAAAAATTAATCAATATCTTGACCATGCAATAATATAAGGTGATAACCATTCAAACTATCACACTGATGATGTCATAATCAGCTGTTTAACAATCAGGTAACAGTTATAAGTGTATTGACTTAAAGACTATAAACATTTGAATAATATTGAATTATTTTATGTACATTTTACAGAACGATACTGTTTAAATTATACCCATTGTTTAGAAAATATTGACATTTCAGACTGCGTTTTAAATATCATATACTAACTGTTTATTTCTTATGATATAAAGACTTATTAATGACAGCCGTGGTCATGATCGCATGGTAGTTGGATTTACAATCACCTATACAATCATTACCTATCACCACTAATGTTGTGAGTTAGAATCCCATCCAGGCAAGGTGTACTCGATACAAAATTATGTGATAAAATTTGTTAGTGATTTGTGTCAGGTCGGTGGTTTTCTCCAGGTACTCTGGTTTCCTCCACAAATAAAACTGACCGCCACAATATAACTGAAATATTGTTGAAAATGGCTTTAAACACCCTAACCCTATCAATGATCTACCATGAAGCTATGAGAGTGAGTGTTGTTTAACACCAAATGAGCAATTTTCAGCTAGCCTACACAACGTATATCATGACGAGAACAAATAGCATTTGATCAGATGATATTGATGTCCACTTTGTACTAGGCCAATATGCTTAGCTGGATTTTAATAGTGCTAGCTCACTGAAACAACAGTCCACGGATAGAAGTCGCTCCACTTGAACACATTATCCTGATTCTGAGCCAAACAGTTTTTGCTCTTTCTCCTTAATGCTGCGTGCTTAGCGGAGATTCAAAGTATACCAATTTTATAGTCTTTGGTTTGACCTGACTGAAGCTTGAACCCATGATCTACCACACTTGAGGCGAGCCGAAACCATTACACTATCGATGTTTATAGCTATAATAAGCTAAATATGGTGTTTAACGCCACTTTCAACAATATTTCAGTTATATCGTGGGGATATGGTTATGATATATTGTATACATAGACAATTTAGTGTAAAAGGAGCAATCTAATATTCAGGTTTTTTTTATTTACATATCTTACCTGTGGCTGTAAATAATTCTATGCCATCTATTATGATAAATGCAATATTATTGAAAGTCCAACAAAAACGATAATTTTTTCAAAATGCACCAGATTAAAATGAGCTTTATAAGTGTGCTGTGTAGTGATTATTGTGATCATTGTTTGTCTCCCATATTACTACTATATTTAAACTAGTGAAATTAAGTCGAGACAAAATTTTAAGTAATAACATGTCTTGTTAGCATGACTGCTACATGTACAATACATGTATCAAATAAAATCTGCTTAAATGCAGACATTTAAATTAGAACAAAACCACAAAGAAAGTACGGGTAATACAGCTGTTCTACTTTCAAACCACTTACCCATTATATATGTATATATAATTAGAGCATGTACCGGGCAAAATTATTCAAATGTTAAATAAGAAAAAAAAATTCTCCATATATGTTAAATGGGTCAAAATATTCAAGTGATGTCATTATAAGCTTACATGTGTATACCAGGTACTATATGAGTATATCTATGTGATCCTTTGTTCTGGCTGTGGATTGTTAAAGATATATTATAGAGCAATGCCCTGTTAAGCTTAGGGTTAATGGACACTAAATGGTGCTTTAAGTACAGAAGATTTTTTTTTCTGTTGGGGTATTTAAATCTTTATACATTTGTAGGTCTAGTTATTTAATAATGAACTTTAGTTAAGGTCAGATTATATTGTTTCGGGCTCGTGCTGAGCGCAGTGGGGTCACAATTGTCTGAAAATATGCATTATTATTATACTGGTAATAATTACATTATTTATTTGCTAAACAAAAATCCAAATAGACAGAAGCAGTACAAACACAATTAAACAAAAAGACAATAATATATACCTGTAATATGATTACATGTCTCCTTTCACCACTAAAGTCGTAAGTTCGAACCCCGTTCATGGTGAGGTATACTCGATACAACATCATGTGATAAAGTTTGTCACTGACCTGCAGCAGGTCGGTGGTTTTCTCTGGGTACTCCGGTTTCCTCCACCAATAAAACTGACCGCCACGATATAACTGAAATATTGTTGAACGTGGCGTCACACTATAACCCAACCCTGTCTCTTTTCTTCAGTTTTAATGACTTGAATAAAAGAAACCACTGTTTTCATATCCACAGGTATTAAAGGATTCAGTACTATATTTAATTTTTCAATTATATTCTGGGGCTGTCGTGGTCGTATGGTAGTTGGATTTATAACTAGTTTACTTATGCAACTTATGCGCCTATTACCACTAAAGTTGTGAGTTCGAATCCTGCTCAGTTACTTGCGGCAGGTCAGATGTTTTCTCCGGTTTCCTCCACCTATGAAACTGACCACAATGATATAACTGAAATATTTTTGAAAGTGGCGTTAAACACCATTATCAAAATTATAGTGATCTTCTTTTAGTATTGATCAAATAAATCTGAACAAAGCAACTACAGTCAAACCTCTATTAAGCAGTCACCTGTATTAAAAGGCTACATTTTCTCATCCCGTCATATGAATTGAACCTTTTTTAAGAGGTCACCTGTCTTATAAGACCACTTTTTCTTTGTCCCAAATGTGACCTCTTAATACAGGTTGGATTGTATGTGTACATGATAAAGTAATTTAATTTCTTTTCTGTTTTCTGACCAAACTATTATTACTTTTAAGTTTAAACAACTAATTCTATATAACCAATAGCTGTTACCAGTACATACTATACTACATTCCACTCCAGACACAACAAATCGATAAAAAGACTATTAAAAGTTCAACAAATTTATTAATCTACTATATATCTGAATAAAATATTATTATTACCTTTAAAGTTAAACACTTAATTATGTTATAATCGGTGGCTGTGACCACATACTACATGTACAATCTACTCCAGACAAAACAAAAGGATAAAAAAAACTATTAAAATTAGACAAATTTATTAATCTGTTATACATCCAAATACTTTAATTTAAGTTCAAATACCTAATTTAACAACCAAATAGATACCACAGACTACATGTCAATGTACTCCGGATCCAGAGGCAACAATACGATAAAAAAAAACAATTAAAACTACAGACAAATTTATTAATCTATCATCCATCCGAATACTTTAACCTTAAACACCTAATTTTACAACCAATTGGCTACCACCGACGACATGTCAATGTACTCAGGACCTAGACGCAACAAAACGATAAAATAACATTAAAACTACCGACAAATTTATTAATTTGTTAAAACACCATTAGATATTTATCCTCTCCAGCGAAATAATTATGTCTAGGTATATTAATGTCACTGACTTAAAGTAAATTGAATTTAGAAAGGTAAACGACACATATCAGCATACAGGTATGTAAACTGACAATAACCGTTTATTGAATTTTAATTATAACCTACAGTATAAATGTAAATAAAATGTTCTACAGTGCACATATAGAACAAAGAAAGAATATTATTTATCAGTCAAAAATAATTATGACCCCGACTTGAACTCTTTTTGTCAATACATATAATTTTACATCTAATCAACATTTTTTTTATTTTCGAGAAATATCAACATATTTTTTATGGGGAAAAGGGGAGACATCCTACAGTACATATACATTTGTATATACCGTCTTTGCGCTAACCCTCTTGCCCAAAGTTCGGGACAAGTAAAATTGGATTCTGACAAGTGAACATTATGAAAGAATTTGTTTGAATAAACACAATTTTTTTCCTAAATTTGGCTTTGGGCAAGAAGGTGAAAAAAATTAAGACAAAGACTATATATATATATATATATATATATAAACATCTAAAATGCAGCACAACAACATCAAAAAAAGAGTTAAAATATAACAAAAATAAAGTTCTATAAGTCTACAAAAAGACTATACCGGTAATTATAATCAAATTGATGAATATTTCGCTTGACCAACAAGCTTCATCAGTATCTGTAATCTGATCTGAAAGATGATCTGAGGATCAGATTGTCATGTGACCATCAGTTATTGTGACGTAAAAATCATAATCTTGAACTTTATATTATTCAAATACATATTTACACTAATTTATAAACAATATGAAAACAATGAGAAAATGTCATGATGAAATTTACCAACTAGCTTATCAGCTAAGGACCAGGCACTGGATAAAAAGTTAAAAAAAAAAAAGATTTAGGCCTTTTTGTTTATGCCCTCTGGATGTAATGTTCGTAACTCGCGGATTGAAAAACTCTCTCTTTTTTGTCTTTGATTCTCTTCCCAACTTGGATTGTGGTCAATGATATAAATGTTTTTTCACCACAAAAGAATTTTGGATAATTTATATACATGTATATTCGGCTTAATTATTGAAATACAGTGAAAGCTGCCTAAACCAAACCTCCTTGGGACCAACTTGTGTGTTCAGTATATACAGGTCTTCGCTTTAAGCAGGATATTTGAACAATGATATCCTATATTGGGATTTTATTTTCAATTCAGTTTATACAGGATTCCGGTTTATTCAGAATTTGATTTAAGCAGATTTCACTGTATTAGTTACATATTATATCCTATATAATTAAGGTTAACACAAAATGTAATTTTTTTCGAAAAAAACATATTTGTATTTGTTATTTAAAAGAATCATTGTTGAAAGTGGCGTAAAACAAAATAATCCTTACCCCTAAGATTACAATTTCTAATTACAAGTTATTTATATGTATAAAAAATTGGTGGTTTAATAGAGCAAATATTGCTATTACATATATATACATGTAAGTAACTGAGGAAATTCACATGCAATACAGTGTACATGTTTGACCCAGCCATGTACATAACAAAATCATTTTGTGATCAAAGATGTGAAACCAAGGGAGATAAACCCTACTTTTAATATTATTATCTGAAAGGATTAAAAATCACCTGTTCCTGTTATGTAATACTAATAACAATATGTATTCCTCCATTGACCAAACATTGTCTTTCTAAAAAAAAATGATTCCCATATTTTGGAAAGATATAAAAGCTTAACACATTCAAAAGAAATCATTGTGTCTACAAACGGACAATGACAGACCATTAACAAACTTTGACCACACAATTTTTGCAACATACAAAAATAAAATCTCCTTAGAAAAATAAAATAAAAAATGTAAAAAAGACACCCAAAAAACATCTTAGGTTTTAATTAAGATTAAGTTCAAGATCCCTTTAACAGGTTTAACCCTGCCACATTTGTGTGACTGTTCAAAGCAAATACCTAGTTTTCTATTGGCATTGGCCATGATCAGAAGTTTGATGTTTGACAGAGGAATTGTTCACCTTGTTGTGGTTGAATTAATGGTTATACTGTCAACCGTTAGAGTTTGGCTATATATTTTTGGCTATTCTATTAAATAGGCCCTTTGGTATTCCTGCTCCTAAAGCTTCTTAATTATTTGGCTTTCCAATCTTTTGATTATGAGTGTACCTGATGAAGGTTATTCCACAACCATTACGTGCACACAAATTTAGATACCTAGGTCTAACAATAGTCAAACCTGTATTAAGAGGTCACCTTTGGAACAAAGAAAAAGTGGCCTTTAACCCTTATAAAATATAAGACAGGTGACCTCTTAAAAGAGGTTCAATTTATATGAAATTGTCTATGACAGGACAAGAAAATGGTGACCTCTTAATAGAGGTGACCAGGGGCGGATCCAGGATTTTAAGTTAGGGGGGCCCCGGGGGGGTGCACTTAAAAAACTTGTGCCAAGCCGAGGAAGGTGCGAACATTTTTGGGGTATTTCGTGTGAAAAATCACGATTTTACGCCAAAAAATCATATTTTTTCCAATTTTAGGGAGGGCGTGCACCGGGTGCGCCCCCCTGGATCCGTCCCTGGTGACTGCTTAATAGAGATGACCACATCAGCAAGTTTGACTGTATACATTTGTATATATATATATTGGACCTTTATACTGTACTTGTTGGTATCGTTTTAATCTATATTTACACGATACATCTGGCCAACTTTTAGAATTTTTACCAAGTAATACTGGTCTAACTAACATTAGTTTAATTACTCCATACATATAATATGACATGTAAACCAAATATAACTGACTCGCATTGCAAGGTTACTGAACAACAGAACTAATCACAAATACATATGAAAAAAGTCAATGGACCATAAATAATGGCTCAAGGTCAGCAGCATTGGGTCTGGCTGACATGTAATAATTAAATGTAAATTGATCAAAATTGATAAAATTTGTTGTAATTAATGAGAAACAGAATCAATATAATTTCAATTGGATTTTAGAGTTATGACATATTAAATAAAATACATGTCGTACCATTAACTTGGTGTTATAATAAATTGTTATACATATGTACATGTAAAACATGGAGGTTCATTTTACTAATCTGAGGTTAGTACATGTAGTTCAAAAGGCCATTAGGGTTAGAGTTATAAACTTATGGTGTTTAATGCCACTTTCAACAATATTTCAGTTATATTGTGGTAGAATATTAGTTATACATACACAGCTTCATTTCTAAGAATATCATCATAGGACCAATGCAGACTGCCAGACATAGCCAGTTTATATGACACTTAAATAATCTGATTTTATGTCATAATACTCTCAAAGTATTTTCCTCAGCCACAACATGACAGGAAAAAGTTTCTCCTAATACAATGTATTCATTGACAACATGGTCGACATCTTCACCCTTAACTCTCGTTGAGATTTGATTTATGAAGAAATTTCCTGCTCTGTATACCCAGTCACCTAGAAATTTTCTGCTTGAATGTATCTTCAGTCAATCAAAGATGACTGAAGATACAGAGCAGAAAATTTCTTCGGAAGTCAAATCTCGACAAAAAAATCTTCACCGTAGTTCAAAATCTGCATTATGATGTATTGTTCTTAATATAAATAATAAATAAATAAGCTTTATTTAGAGTCGGCATGGTTAAAACAACATACAACATAAGCTCTGTTGAGCGTTTAACCATCATAACTTTGTTCTTGACTTATTATTATTAAATCTCTTTCTAAAATTAGCCTCAGGATAAGTTTATTTAATTTACATGTACATGATGATAATATTTGTGTCTGTGCATCTATCGCTATATATATGTTTAAAAGAGAGATGTTACGATTGTCAATATATAAAACCAAATTAATAAAGCCTGGTTTTGTGCCATATTTGGACAGTGCCAAAAACTTGATAAATAATTGATGGAAAATTATAACAGTATCAAAGACTAAATTAAAGAGGACTTTTTTCAAACTATTTTAAATAAATATAATAATTGGTATTATCAGAATTAAATCAAACCGATTGCTTTATATTAATTTTGCATACACATGTATACATGTAAAAGCATGTGCATCACTTCAACTCCAACGTTTGACATCAGAAGTATGAGACCCCCTTTTTTTCCCACACACACACACGTCGTCAGTACTGCATGCAGTCTGTTCTCAGGTAGATAGATGGTCGGATCAAAATTATTGTAATATCCACATTAATCTATTTGAAATTTGCAAACAAATAATTTACGAATATATATATATATATATATTTACATTTAAAATTCTTGTTAAAGAAACATTGATGGCAATACTTATGTCAATTTGTGACTCATTAAAAGACATTATCAATATGATCATTTGCATACAGATTACAATACAGACTGGAATAAAATGAATACTTACGTCCGGGCTCTTCCTTCTAGGTGTTGAATCCATGACTTCCTAATTTATAAAGTCTACCGAAGCATCTGTTCACAATTTTCTCGCCACTAATATTGACAATGCTTTTTATAATGTAACAGCTGATTTACCACAACAAAAGAAATTTACATGTAGGCCTAATAATCTTTCATGTGGAGCAGACCAATACTTCCGGTTTAGAGATAAAGCTTATTACCAACTACAAATAGAAACAAGAACACCCCCATGCATAACGCACGCTACCCTCCCAAGAACAGATGTGATCCGAGAGCCAAAAACAAATATGTCTGTTATACCAGTCGTCATAAGACTTTTTTTTTACCGCATAGAAATTGTGTAAATTTTTGCTCCATTGTTATCTCTTTTTCCACGAATAAGAAGAAGAAGAAGAAGAAGAAGAAGAAGAAGAAGGATACTTTATTTACCAATTATGGGCCCACGAGGGGCATGAATATTCACATATATAATTAATTAAAACATAACATATGTTTAACAAAGACAAAGATACAATAACATATACTTATAACATGTCATTTATATGCTCAGTGTGGTTGATATGTTTTAACACATCCAGCTATGATATATGTATCATATATAAATACGATGATAAATAAATAGATAGAACCGACTATTTGTATCCTACCCGTGTCTGAAGCAGAGAGGCAAACACAATGATAACCTTTATGCAGGAGACACCAGGTGACGGTGCTAAAAGGATGATAGGTAACCCTTAATTTTGAGGTATGAGCCATTTATATCCTTCCTGTGTCTAAGGCAGAAAGGCAAGCACATAGGTTGCCCTCAAGCAGAAGACACCAGGGGAAGATGCTAAAAGGATGTTTGCTCATACCCAAATATTTAATTGTATGAATTGATTATCCTTCCCGTGTTTAAAGCAAACAGTTAGCGAATAAGGTAGCTTGAATGCAGTAAACACCAGGAGACGGTGCCTCAAGGATATATTAATTTACTCATACAGTTGATTTTGTGTTATAATTAAAAGACAAGATTTATCAACTTTTTAAGGAAGATGTTTCAAAATAAATTTACATAATGTTTTCAATAATTCAATATTTTCAGAGTTAAAAATATGACACAGGGGCTTGAATCGTTTTCATAGAGGTCACGCGGCCTATATACCATATATACTAACAAGGGATGTAACGACCAACGTAGCCAAGCCACTACCAGTTCTGTTTCAGGCTTGAAAAAAATATTTAAAAAATCACACATTCAAACAATCTTTTTTGTCATTCGCTAGCATATTGATTTATCTTTCCGACGAGACATACTTTTTCACAACTGCATCACTCTAGTTTCCATATATATTTTTATTCATATTAAAAAGGAAGAAAAGGAATAAGATAAATAAATAAAATAACTAAAAGAGTGCTGGAAGAAATATATTTGTTGTATGTAAGTAATACATACCATATGAATTTTGTGTGTGTTTGGGTACATTTGTATTTGTTGGAAGTGGCCATATTGTATCGATGTTTATAATAGTTATACAATTGATCATTTTGATTACTCTTGTGACAAAGTTATGAAATTTGAATTTTTTTATGAAAATTAATTCATATAGAACCTTTAACTAATACAATAAATACGATTTCATGGTGTATTTGGGTAAAAAGTCACGCCCAAACGTTGGTGGCCTATTTTAGAGCAAAGTTTCAAGTTTGCAGGGGTGCTCTGACTTCTAGAGTAAAGCAGTTGTGAAAAATTATGTCTCGTCGGAAAGATAAATCAATATGCTAGCGAATTCAGGAAACAGATTAATATAAGTTTTGTAACTTGCTTCCGAATCCTATTAATGATTCATCCGAATAGTTGGTACATATTCATGCTTGTATTGTCTTAATGAATTACTTAATAAAATATGTTTACACTAATGACAACAAATATTGTTAGAATGTGTGATTTTTTAATATTTTTTTCAAGCCTGAAACAGAACTGGTAGTGGCTTGGCTACGTTGGTCGTTACATCCCTTGTTAAATTAGTACATGTATATATGGTATATAGGCCGCGTGACCTCTATGAAAGCGATTCAGGCCACTGTGCATGGACTATATAATTTTATGTAAATATGTGGAGAGGACCTTTGTAAGTTGGAATATAACCTATTGCAGGGGCGGATCCATGGGGGGGGGGGGGCGCACCCGGCTCCCCCCCCCCCCCTAAAATTGGAAAAAATAATGATTTTTTGGCGTAAAATCGTGATTTTCCACACGAAATACCCAAACAATTTTCGCGCCACCCTCCGCTCGGCGCAATTTTTTTAAGTGCACCCCCCTAACTTGAAATCCTGGATCCGACCCTGTATTGTGTCCTATAGATCTAAATGTTATACATTGTGTACATGTAGCTCACAATAAAAATAAGCTTAACCTAACCCTAGATTAAAATACAATACGGTACACGTCTGTGTAATGTGAGGACACTGAAAAGGGAACGTGTGGCTATCGTTCAAAAAATATTTTCAATTTTCGAAATCTGAATCAGTGAGTGATTGTTGTTTAACACCAACTCACCAGTTTTTCAGCTATCATTGTGAGAACCAGTTATCATATTGAAATTGGAAATCGCAATTTGTAATCCTGGCGATTTGAAAAATATTTTATATACGACAATGTAATTTTGTGCGTTTAAACTGATTGTAATATAGGTTTATGGTAATGGTGTTTAACGCCACTTTCACCAATATTTCAGCTTTATTGGTAGAGGAAACCGGAGTACCCGGAGAAAACTACCGACCTGTCGCAAGTCACTAACAAATGTTATCACATAATGTTGTATCGAGTACAACTTACCATAAACGAGGTTCGAACTTGCAACGTTACTGGTGATAGGAGCTGATTGCACAGGTTGTTGTAAATCCAACTACCATACGATCACGACCACGAAGCCCCTTCCCCTCACCACCAATTCAATTGTGCTTAAAACTAACTAAGAAGGGTTTAACGTGGTTTTCCAATATTTTTCTTTAAGCTATGTTTGACAAACATCGTCTTGTCTTTGCATTCATAACTATCAAGCTCAATATTATACTCAACTTGTTCACTGGGGTTGGGTCTGGCTACATGAAACGTTGTTGTAGATTCCTCCATTTGCTCGTGGATTGTCTGGACAGTACTTGGCATAGTGGCCTGGTCTTTTATAATAGTAGCACAATCCGTCGTTGATTGTTTTTTGGAAGGCTGTTTGTTATGCACATACGACGGGTTGTCAAACCTCTTTCCATTGCTCTAGTTGAAGCCGCGAAAAAACGATTTTGGGTTGAACACTACACCAATCCTGCTGTAAGGTTTTGTAGAACTTTGTGCGCTTGCGACTTGCTCTGACGATAGCGAACCTGGGATTAGAAGCACCCGCAACACTGTCTGCAAGTGGATCATCCAAATACTCGTGCACTGTATCCCAGCCATGGCGATCCGCAATTTTCCAAATTGTATTTCTTTGATTAAGTATGCCTACTTCACTCATATCCAAAGACAAAATGTCACCAGTTTCGTTTGACTGAATAAAAAGTTAGATTTTTCTCTCAGAATTGAAATTATGCTGACTCACAAGCAGTCGAAGATAGGTGCTGTTCCACTCAATGCTCCTGAGGTAAACGGAATATCCGTGCTCAAACTCCGACAAATTTGTGGGTTTTTTTTGTCGCTCTAATGCTGCAGTCAACATATCCTGGTCATCATTTCATCTTCGTTAATATGAATTTCGTCATCTGTGGTGAGTCGCTGACCATTATTTTTCTGGTGACATTATCACTGTCGAGCTCCGGCCGGAATTGATCTGTCATCTTCCGGTACAAGTCAATTAGGCATGTTTGACATACAGGCGACGACAAAAAGTAAGTATTATGATCATATAGTATTATTATATCTTGAATCCAGAAGATGTTGTTATCGGTCGATTATTTTTGCTTGTTTTTACCTATATATTACTGTAGTTATCTTCATCGATTACTCAGATATAGATAAAATGATGGACACAAACAATGAAAAATGCTAATAATGAGATTGAAATCATCAAATAAAGCTATAAAAAGTAGTTTATATGTGCAATTAAAGTACACAAACCCTTTGTAATGCTTATTTACATGATAGTTTGCACTGGCGTGCCACCATGAATAGTTTTAGACTTACTACAGTAAAAAACACAATGCTTATTTACGTACATTCGTTCCGGCTCTGTCAGCTACTACTTTCCGGTTGGGTCGCAAAAATTGTGTTTCAGCAGAACCGGTTTTGACTGTAAAAAATTGAAAGAATAGCGAAAACAGCTCAATATCACAATTATGTTTCCTTTCTGTAATTTATTTAATCTTCATTATAACACTTGTCAAGGGTATGTTCGACTTGCAAATTGATAAAAAGAAAGAAAAACAAAAAAAATGTCTTCAATGAATAAAAGTTGTGAAAAAAAACCAACAGCACATAGTCAAAATATTTTACATGTGGATGTTTTGTATAACATTAAAAGGAAGAAATACAAAACGGTTTGTGCAGAATTGGCATTGACCAAGTCACCTTCGACAGAATGGTCATGATTTTGTATAGAACTTATAATTCTTTTTCTTTATTTGCTATGCAGTTGAATTATTGCAATATTCAAAGAGTATTTGATCAAAAGTAGGAACTCTCACTGTTTATATAGATATCAAGTAACTCTTATTGTTTTGGATTAATTTTTGTTTTCAAATAATATATTGAAGGACAATAAGAAATTTTGATTAAAAAAATTAACCAGAGGCTCTCAAGAGCCTGTATCGTTCACCTGGTTATAAAAAGAACCAATTGGTCCTATGTAAAAACTATGTCCTGCAGTGGTAGTCATCTTGGAATTACGATCAATATAAAAAACACAAAGTTTGTAAAGGACCTTCCAATGATTGATGCACAGTTTAGGTTCAATCAGTGCAATAGCTTCAGAGAAGAATATATTTCTGTATTTTCCCCATATGGTCCTGTGTTAATACTATGAACTGTGGTGGCAGCCATCTTGGATTTCCGATCGGCATAAAAAAAAACAGAGGACCTTCCAGTGATCATTCCTGGGCAGTTTGGTTTCAACTGTCCGAGTGGTTTCAGAGAAGAAGCGTTTTGAAACATTTTTCGCATAGGGTCCAATATTAAACTAAGTCCTGCCGTAGCCGCCATTTTGAATTTCATATCGGAACAAAAAACGTACAGTTTGTAGAGGACCATCCAATGAACATTCATGTACAGTTTGGCTTTAATCATATTTGTAGTTTCTGAGAAGAAGGCATTTGAAGATTTTCCCATAGGGTCCAATGTTAATCTATGTCCTGCGGTGGCGGCCATCTTGAATTTTCGATCGTCATTAAAAAACAGAAACTTTGTAGAGGACCTTCCAATGATCATTTCTGGGCAGTTTGGTTTCAATTGTCCAAGTGGTTTCAGAGAAGAAGCGTTTTGAAACATTTTCCCCATAGGGTCCAATGTTAAACTAAGTCCTGCCGTAGCCGCCATTTTGAATTTCATATCGGAGCAAAAAACGTAAAGTTTGTAGAGGACCATCCAATGAACATTCATGTACAGTTTGGCTTTAATAATATTTGTAGTTTCTGAGAAGAAGGTATTTGAACATTTTCCCTTAGGGTCCAATGCTAATCTATGTATTGCGGTGGCGGCCATCTTGGATTTCCGATCGGCATAAAAAACATAAACTTTGTAGAGGACCTTCCAATGATCATTCCTGGGCAGTTTGGTTTCAACTGTCCTAGTGGTTTCAGAGAAGAAGCGTTTTGAAACATTTTCCCCATAGGGTCCAATGTTAAACTAAGTCCTGCCGTAGCCGCCATTTTGAATTTCATATGGGAACAAAAAACCTTAAGATTGTAGAGGACCATCCAATGAACATTCATGTACAGTTTGGCTTTGATCATATTTGTAGTTTCTGAGAAGAAGGCATTTGAACATTTTCCCAAAGAGTCCAATGTTAATCTATGTCCTGCGGTGGCAGCCATCTTGGATTTTCGATTGGCATAAAAAACAGTAACTTGGTAAAGGACATTCCAATGATCATTCATTTACAGTTTGGGTTGAGTCAGTTCATTAGTTTCAGAGAAGAAGATCTTTGAAATTTCAGCCAATCAGAGCATATTATTGGCCCTGGCAGCCATGTTGAATATCCGACTGGGACGAAAAACAGTAACTTTGTAGAGGATCATCCAAGGAACATTCCTGCTAAGTTTGGTTCCAATTGGCCCAGTGGTTTCGGAGAAGAAGCTTGAAATGTGAAAAGTTTACAGACGACAGACGACAGACAACAGACGACAGACGACGGACGCCAAGTGATGGCAATAGTTCACCTGGACCTTTGGTCCAGGTGAACTAATAAAAATTAAATAAAAATAGGGAACCGCATCGGTAGCGTAATGGTTAGCGTGCTCGCCTCGATTACGATAGATTGTGGGTACGAGCCGCGGTCCTGTCAAACAAAAGAATATAAAATTTGTATTTGTTGCTTCTCCGCTAAGAACGAAGCATTAAGGAGAAAGAGCAAAGACTGGTTGGCTCGGAATCAGAATAATGTGTCTGAGTGGAGCGACATATCTACCCAATGACTGTTGTTAGCTCACCTAGAAATAGTAACAGGATTTATGCTTATAAACTTATAAGCGCGGACTTCACAGAGGACACAATCAAAAATGATAAGAACAACGCTTGTTTCTCCTCTTTTTAGACAATTTGACAGTTTCTTTGGGGCGATTGATACAATATACGTACATTGTCGGAAAATATATAATTCATTTCCACTCGCTGCGAAATAGGTAAAAAAACTCGTCAAAACTCGTATATATAAATTTTATATTTTCGACAATGTATATATATATTGTCTATTTTTTTTCTCCCTCGTTTCACTCCTCAGAAAATATTTTTTTATTAACTAAAATAATGTAATATAAATAAGACTCGACACAGTGTAGGGTTGTGCGTTCGTTACAAGATCGCATAGCATTTATTATAAATATATATCAACATAACAAATTCATTCAGTCTGTCATTTCTATCCCTGTGAAGAAACTTAAATATCGTATCCATGAAGTTATTTCCACAGAGTGACTTACTTCGTTATCAACGAGTATACAATTAATATATTGCGTTATAAAAAGAATCTCCCACTACTCAATTGATGCGCCTGGACAGCTACTTAAAGTGAGTGTAGCGTATTGAGCACCAACCGTGATGTCAGTGCCATAAAAAGAAATAAAAAAAAATCAAGTGTTCGCGACAGTAACAATTTAACATAGAAACAACGATTTTTTTATTGTACAAAGTAGCTGAAATTAGCAGCCATGGCGAATATTCATACTATGGATCAGTATTTATCGCCTTTGAGATATTTCCTAATCATAACTATTGTTAAATTGCAATATAATGCTCAATAACAATAAGATCAGTGGTATTTACATACTGACAAACCCGGTTATTTATAAATGACCCAACCGGTTTGTATACATGTTAACATTTTGACCAAGCCGGATTTCAAAAACATCTGTTGACATCATGTTTTAGGGTATAACTAGTTACTAATTGACTTTTCATCAACAAAATAGTATTTTTAAGTAAAATCAATCATTCATCAATATTTTTTTCTTTTTGGGCAACATTTAATTCATTCGTAAATGCAAGATATAGCGATATTCCAGTTGATTGTAATGATTTTGAAGCCGGATTCCTTATATTTTATAGAAAAATCTAATTTTACACTGAAAAAATAAATGATATTTGGACAAAAAATGAAATTAATAATAATAACAATCATAAAGCATCATAATGCAAAACATTATATACACAGTATATTTATAAATACTTACGATAATTATCCGTGTGTGCTTTAAAAAAATACCGCTTTAAAATATCCCGGATGTTGACCAAACATTTTCGATCGGAGCTCTTTGACGACAGTGATTATAAACCGGTCTCCCTTGGCTATAACCAGCATCGATAGCTTACATGGCTTAGCACGGACTTTTATGTGACAATTTGCCAGTTGACCAAATACATACACGTACCCATGTTTCAATAATAAAAACCCACAGCGAAACTAATTGTAGTCATACTGTGACAGTTTGATCTAACAATATACCCAGATGAACTTATGATTTGCTCATGAAAACGTCTATGGCAAAATCTTACCAGCGGGTTTGGTTAAGTTCTTATTTTATTTAAGTGAAAGGTTAGGGACTGAACATGTATTTTTTTAAGGAGGAGGAGGGGCTATGCTTTTTCCCCCAGGACATTTATTTTCACAAGAATTAAAAATGAGGCTACATATTCTTTTCATATAAAAAAAAATCATATTATTTTTCTTAAAATTTTAGAATGACTTCTGGTTGGAACGCCACGATATAGCTGAAATACTGGTAAAGTTGGCCTTAAACACCAATCAATCGATCAATCACTCAATCTCGCTGGAAAGTACATGGTTAGATTATTTTTTAGCATCTTTCAGGTCAATTTATTTATTTTTTTAAATAAAATTTGTCAACCATTTTTGTTATTTTATTTAAAACTACTTGTAAAAATGGGAATACATATTACACAACTACACATAATAAAATGCCTACAAAATAAACATGTGTCTTAGGTGTTATGGTTATGGCGTTTAACGGCACTTTCAACAATATTTCAGTTATATATCGTGGAGATCAGTTTGATTGGTGGAGGAAACCTCCGACCAGTCGCAAGTCACTGACACACTTTATCACATAATGTTGTATCGAGTACACCTCGTCTGATCGGGGTTCGAACTTACAACATGTGTGGTGAAAGGAACTGATTGAACAGGTAGTTAGAAATCAACTACTATACGATCACGACCATGACGCCCCCTGCCTGAAGTCACTGAGAAACTTTATCACATAATGTTGTATCGAGTGTACCTCGCCATGCGCAGGATTCGAACTCACCACTTTACTGGTGAAAGATACTGTGATTGCATAAGTTATCGAACTACCATACGTTAGCGACCACGACGGCCCTTCCTCATTTGATATTCTAGTAGCAGATAGTTCAAAATGACAACAAAAACTATTTTTTTTTCATTTTGAACAATATTTAGGCTATATTGATAAAATGTCCAACTCCTGTGCTTTATGTAAATTAGTAGTTACTTACTAAACTGAAATTAGTTCATCACGTGCACTGTTTAACATCAACTTGAGGTATAGACAAAAACCTCATAGATGTCATTGTCTTCACTACAATATAAATTTATACACTATTTTATTTTATTAAAACAAGTAACCTATATAGATATAATTAAAGTACGTGTGTACGTGTGTTTACACATTTTCATTACAAAGAAAGTAAGAAAAAGAGAAATACTGAATAACCCTACAGGGTTAGCCCGTTTAATTGGAACCCAACTCTCCCCTTTTGATAAATGGATCTCCAATGGCTATGCAAAAACACCTTCCAAGAATCGCTTCCACTCAAAAAGACCACATACTATAAAAACATGAATGACAATATAAACATGAACAATAGCAGGACCAATGAATGCTCGTAAAGGTAGAATCTGTTGGTTAAAGATACATCTAAAGACAGCTAGCCAAAAGACACAAAGATACAGTATAGAAACTACAGATTTCCAATTTTATTGAAACAATGCAGCTTGGATAATTTCAAATAACAAAGAAACAAGAATTATTGATTCAATTACAGATACAAATCCTAAGACATTGTTCGAACACACACCCATCAATTCCAATATTGATTCAACTCCCCAAACATTGTGTTAAATTCATATACTAATGCAACTCGCATGACATATTGTTCACACATACCCATAACTCATCTACTGATACAACACACATAAATAAATAAATAAATAAATAAATAAATAAATAAATAAATAAGCTTTATTTAGAGTCGACATGGTTAAAACAACATACAACATAACATGTTGAGCTTTTAACCGACACATTGGCTGTGGTTAATGCTGTCTAAGCATTTAATTACTTGGATTTTCAATCTTTTGACTCTGGGTATACTTTATGAAGATTATTCCAGAAACACGTCGTGCGCAATGAGCTAGATATATACGGAGTTGTTTTTTGTTATTAGAAAGATGATTATGGAACAATGAATCTACCATTCGGAGCAACAGTTTAGTTTGAAATTTTTATTTGTTTGTTTATTTATTTTTTTGTTTTTTTTTTGTTTTATCAATAAATAAGTAAACAAACAAACAAACAAACAAAACAACAACAACAAAAACAAATAAAATAAAAGCCAACTGACGTCAACCTCTTCATTCATATTATTTCCCCTTACATAAATATATGACAAATATGTACGTGTTTCCGTTTTTGGTTCTTTAGCGCACCTACAAGACTTTTAATGAACTAATTTAGTGAAAATGATGTATAATTGTCTAAGCTTATGGGTGTTTATGAGCAGAGGAAATGGTAAACATACATTTTGAATATTAACAGGCAAAAAAATAATAACAATAAGACACAAATAAGATAAAATTAGCTTTACTTTAAAAGTCTGCAAGACTAAATGAGCTTTTGAAGGGACAAGCCAAAACAATAAATATTCGAAGCATGCAGACACAGTTGTACAATGAAAAAAACACCCAGAAATAACAAAACAAAATATCAAATGAAGGGTAGATGATTAATTAACGAAATAACCAAAGGAAATATCAAATTAAAACAAAAGATAAAGGAAATATTAAATGAACAATAATTAACAAAGACATTTGAATAAGAAAAACATTATTTGATACACACATTCAATTTTTTCAACAAATCATCGACATCCATGTGAGAACAAACTGTGCTCCTTTTCTTGCCGACATTCTCCCTTACTCCTATGAATCAGAGTATATACATTTACACAAACATATCAAAGACAAAATAATTACAGACGTTAAAGCCTTTAATTCAGCATGCAGACATACTAATGTATGATGTTCTGTCAATTAATAATCCAATCTTTGCTAAATGGATTCCATTAAGATACAACAAGAACGTGAGATAAAAGAAACAACAGAAACAACTTCATCTGCCTCATTTTTTGACATTCACTTTAAATTTGACACAAATTGTCAACTTTCTACCAGACTCTATGACAAAAGAGGCGACTTCAGTTTTCTCATTATAAATTTTCCACCTTAAGATTGTAATATAACAACCATACCGAAAACAACTTCATCTGCCTAATTTCTTGATATTTACTTTAAATTTGACACATATTGTCTTTCTAACAGACTTTATTACAATTTAAGAGACGACTACAATTTTCTCATTATAAAATTTCCATACCTTGATAGTAATACCAACCGGATCCCTCGTAAATGGAATTGATAATTCATAACTCATAAATTACGATCGAGTTTTCAGTTACTATTCGAGTGTTTTACAACGCCGCGTTCTTCTCACCACTGATGTTGTGAGTTAGAATCTCGACCAGGGCGAGGTGTACAACATTATGTGATAAAGTTTGTCAGTTATTTGCAACTGGTCGGTGGTTTTCTCCAGGTCCTCCGGTTTCCTCCACCAATAAAGCTGACCACCACGATATAACTGAAATATTGTTGAAAGTGGCGTTAAACACCACCAAGCAAACAAACAAACAATCTAAAAAAAGAATAGTTTTCTCTTATATTTTAGGAAGTATTTCGGCTCTCAACAAACATGGTAAGAGTATTCTGTCAGTTGCGCACAGATGACAAATAAGGGTAATAACAAAATTACCGAACTCCGAACAATCTTACAAAGGGAAAGTCAAAACTCATATGTATATAAACAGACAAAATCAGTCAACAACCGGAAAACTGTGAAAACCGTAATGACCCTGACTTGGTACAGGCATTTTTAAAGAAATGGTGGGTTGAATCAGATTTTAAAGCGCCTAACCTCCCGCTTTCATTACGGTTCAAAGGTTCCGGCTGTCACTATAACAGTATTTATAACAATACTGGAACAAAATAGGTAAAATAGTTGTCAAGAGATGGTATTATTTAAATGATGGTTAAGGCCATCGACTCTCTTTTACAGAACAGTATTAAAATGAAAAACCAAACCAAAAATATCACACTGTCGGAATAGTTCAAAAATCTAATAGCAAAATCGATAATCCTAATACACAAATGCATGACCACTCCCTCACCTGCCTTGGTACATGCACTTAAAAGTGTGGCGGCTTTAAACTACATGTAGTTTTATGGGCTCAGACCTTCTCTCTTAGTTAAAGGATAGAATTAACAAGAATTCCAGCATTTGATGAAATTCAATCAAGAATTAATTTCGCGGTCGCATTCACTTTATTTTATGTGGGAAAAAAAACAATAATTTCATTCTTCCAAAACAAAAGAAAGTGTGACGCATAAGGAAGGAACACTTAAGTAGAATTTGTATAATAGATCATAATAGTTAACAGTATTAATAGTATTAATTTACACTCTGATCCTGTGGTCTGATGATGAAATACATGTAATTTGGGGGCAAGTATGCATAAAATATTTTTTTAAATAATTTTCAATTCGTAGATATAAAAATTATTCGAAAAAAAACCTACATTTTTTACGCAAGTTTATGATTGAAAATAGAACAGATTTGATGGTAGATTTTTATCAATGAAATCTCCCTAGGTAACCTTAGCTAGCGTTTTTTGGCCGTCCTGCTGGGGACATTTAGCTTGCTTGTAAGACGAAACCTTGGTCGATTTTTGGCTATCCGGTTGAGGCTTGTACGACTGATTGTGAATGAAACGTGCTCGTTATTGAAATGTTCGTTGGCGCACAATGTACTTTTATGCAACATAAGCAAAATTACATAATATTGCATTTAACAATCATTGCTTACTATATTTCTTATATTATCTCATTTCGAAGATATCATCAGCCCAGTTGTCAGTGTTTTGGCACCAGCATGGTTTATATGATATATTCATTATTGAAATTTAAAATTCATGAATAGTGTAATAAAAATGTAGATATAAAACTTAGTGCGGACGACGCCTTTCTGAAATAACCATTCATCACGTGACCCTCAAAATCGAAGGATTAGAAAGACAAGCTCTTTTACGTTTTGGGAGCAATAAAAACAGAGCCTAAACAGGATATCCCAAAATCGACTAAGGTCACCTATATCTGAGGGAGGAGAACCTTAGTTTTATTAATAATTACATTATTTAGGAACTGTAAATTTCAGTAATAAATATATCCAATAAATCATATTATTATAAATAATATTTTATATCCCTCAGATATGAAACGTTTTCTTTACTAATAATTACACTATTTCAGGACCTTGATTCTACTTGCTCCCAAAGATCGTTGAATTGTTTCACTTTCCAATGTTTGACTATAAGCATATCTAATGGAGTTTATTCCCGATACGTGTCGTGCGCAACAAATTAGATATCCATGTTTTTATTGCTGCATTTCTTCTATCATATCTTGCAACGAGGATGCCATCCGCCCAGTAGTCAGTGTTTTGGCAATGGAATATTTAAACGATATATTTATTATTGGAATTTAAAGTTGATAAATAATGCAATTTTAATTTAAAAAAAAAGACTCCTCTCCCTCGAGAAGAGGTATTCTTAGCATATTTTGGATATCCCGTTTAGACCCTTTGGTTTTCGTCCTCAGAGCCTGTTAAATTATTTGGCCTTCCAATCTGTGGAGCGTACCCGATGAAGATTATACCCGTGTGTGCATATAGCAATGATATTGTTATCTGCAGAAAGGTTCTCTGTCTGGTCAGCTCCTAAACCGTGCCCACAACTTTCAGATCCAATCCGTGAGGATACCCCTTACTTTCTATTCCACTACTAAATCTTGCCCCACTTTCCGATCCACTCCTAAAGCTTGTCCTACTTTCCTATCCACTCCTACCAGGGGTGGATCCAGGATTTCAAGTAAAGGGGGGCGCACTTAATAAATTACGCCGAGCGGAGGGAGGCGCGAAAATTGTTGGGGTATTTCTTGTGAAAAATCACGATTTTACGCCAAAAAATCCTTTTTTTTTCAATTTTAGGGGGGCGCGCGCCGGGTGCGCCCCCCTGCCTACGTTTGTATTGTATATATATGTATATGCCTTGTCCTAATTTGGAATTGGCTTGCGTTAATAAAGAAGAATATTGTACAATATTAAGAATACATCGCCTGTTTAAAGAACCTTGACATTAGCGATGTCATCCGAGTGGCCTGTTTTAATATTGCACTCTGAATCACACTATCCCGATTCCGGTTGCAGATGATATGACTTATACATCCTAACACAGGAATATGAGGTCAGCGTGTCGCCCTTCCATCTGACCCTGTTATTGAACTGTCCATGTTTATGTAATCATTCATTTGGGGGATATTGTGTGGATTTATTTTAGTGGTAGCAAATCTATGCGGGTGGTTTTTTTTATTGTTTATTTATATTTTTATTGTCGTTTGAGATCCAATTTTCAGAGGTGGGTGGATCTTATTAACCGGTTTAATCCTGCCACATTTGTATGCCTGTTCCAAGTCATAACCTGGATTTCCACATCCATACTTCAATAAAAAGGTTATTTATAGCTTTGTGGGATCAAACTTCCCTTCTTATTGCAATGATGCGATCATGCAAATATTTTCCACATGTGAGAAAAATGTCAACCCTCACATATAATTGGCTGGCCAACGTTGTTGTAAAGAACGCAGAATCCTAATCTGTACAGGCGAGGTGTACTCG
Organism: Bathymodiolus septemdierum; assembly: GCA_963383655.1. Lineage (NCBI taxonomy): Eukaryota > Metazoa > Mollusca > Bivalvia > Mytilida > Modiolidae > Bathymodiolus > Bathymodiolus septemdierum. Next base: position 44,921,165 of record OY726525.1, read on the forward strand.
ATACAACTTTATATGATGAAGTTTGTCAGTGACCTGCGCCAGGTCGGTGGTTTTCTCCACCAATGAACCTGACCGCCGCGATATAACTGACATATTGTTGAAAGTGGCGTTAGGAAGAGTCTGAAGATACCAAAGGGACAATCAGAATCCGTATATCGAAGAAGAACAGAGAACACAATGGCCAAAAGTAAAAGTACAAAAGGACAAACAACGATCAACAAAACATACATATAAAACGTTAAGCAACCCAACGCTAACCCTGAGCTAATCTGTAACTTAATATATAATACATTTACTCCTCGTTACACAGAAATTGTCATAGGCATAGTACATTGTATAGATATTTTGGAGTAAAATATTTTGCTTTTATGAACCTTTTATAATAAGAACAACTTGATAAAATTGATGAATGAGAAATCTGACATATGATGATGAACAATGTCACCAATGCGATTTCTCAAAGTTCACAAAGCAAATGGTAGGCATTAGAAACTGATAGAATTAAACCGTTACTATAGCGGGAAACTATAGTTATGAAAAGAAATTTAAGCAGTTATACTAAACAATTCTGCCAGTATTAAAAAAGCGAACAACTATCTTTTTGACTGAGAATTCGACTTTCGTATACTATTTTAATAAAGTGAGTGAGTGAGTGATTGTTGTTTAACGCTATCTCAGCAATTTTTCATCAATATCATGGCGAGAACAAGTTAATTTTCAATGAAATGGTGATGAGGTCCGTTTTGTACTAGTCCTAGTGTTTTCTTCTTAATGTTACGTGCTTAGCGGAGAAGCAACAAATACCAATTTTATAGTGTTTGGTTTGATCCGATCGGATCTCCAAGCTACGCTCTCTCACACTCGAGGCGGGCACGTTGATCATTACACCACCGAAGATGCTATATTTTAGTAAAGACACACGTGCATCTAATTATTGACAATGAGAGTAGCTGTCGAGATAACATTCCAAATACGCAAGTACATATAATATTTATATAGACTATCGTTGATTTGCTTTGCGAGAATAGATTTCAAAGAGCAATCTCACATCGAGGATGAAGCCCGAGACGTGAGATGCTATGAAAAATACATTTCGATTAAAACAAATATATGGACAATGAGAGTAGCCGTCGAGACAACATTACAAATACGCAAGTACATATAATATTTATGATATTATCTTTTTTTTTCTTTTTTTATAGATAATTTGAAGTAAACAATGGCCAATAATAGTACAAGCCTTCCGATGTGCAGTATTAAAATTACAGAAGGAATTTATCTTGAAACGGCTAATACACAAATCTTCAACACAATATTCATGCCAAGTTTCGTATTCACTGTAATAATGTTTTTGATTGGAGGACCAGGAAATACATTAGTGTTTTATATATATTTTGCAAAATGGCGGAAAACTACTGCTCGTATATTCATTCTCGCTCTCACAGCATTTGATATGATTAATTGCTTTTTTACCATGCCAATGGAATTGGCTGTTTTGTCAAACATCATTATGTTTGATCACGGCTCTATCTGTAAATTCTTTCGTTACGTCACGTTTATGATGAACAATGGGTCGTCTGTTGTTTTGGCGGGAATTGCCATTGATCGTTACATTCGGATATGTATGCCGTTACGTCCACAACTTCGAACAAAACATGCTAAAGTAGTTGTATTTATAGCTTTGATAATGTCTGTGGTATTTGCTTGGCCAGCGTTACTTCTTTATGGAACTCAAACTATTCCGATTCCTGTTCCAGGAAAAGTATATATATGTATCATAGGGAAAACATGTCTGTATGAAGATCACTTTCTAGCAACGTCATATCCTCTGATATTTACTATGGTACTGCTGATTGGAAATCTAATAATAGACATTGGTCTGATTACCTGTTACTCCTTAATAGGGTACCAGGTTATAAAGCGAGGAACAGCTGTAGAACCAACACCATCAGTTAAGTTGCGCAAGGCCAGTATTTCTACGATGTCCACTGATGATAACAACTTGGATTGTAAAAGACCAGAAGATCGAGAGCTACATCCTCTAAATAGTCCTGATAATTCGGCAAATTTGTCCGCTGAAAAAAACGAAAAACAGAACTCACCAGAAAAAACGAAATGTAAAGCTACGAGGCAATCTAGTGCATCGAAAAAGCGCGATATGTTCCGACAGAGGTCGTTGTCTGTTTCAAGCATTGAAGCTCGTAGGTCCCAGATGTATAAAACTACCTTCATGCTATTTATGGTAACAATTTTGTTCATGGGTTCCTTCATTCCATATTGCACCATTGTTATCATTAGATCACTAAACAAGGATTACTACAACAACTTGACAAGTATTGGAAAGGCAGTCTATAATTTGGTTCTGAGATTCTACATGCTCAGTAGTTCACTCAACCCAGTCATTTACTGCTTCATGAGCATCCAATTCAGACAGCAGTGTAAAGACTTTTTCAAGCAAATTAAATGGAGACGAAAATAAATCTTAACCTCTATACATTGACAAAGAAAAAGACGAATTAACAATTAAATCATTTATTCATTTAGAGATGCTCAATTTCTACTTTGAAGAAAATGAATTAGAAATCCATTCCTTTTCACTAAGAACAGACAGTTAAAACAGTGATGGTCAAGAATTCTACAAATATCATCTCTCAACATAAACAATTGAACACAAATACACAAATCAAGCCACGAAATATGGCGTTGAAACTCAAGACCCTGACTTGGGTCAGACACAAACAGGTCGCGCGGTTAAATCGATTAAGGGAACTTTACCAAAACCTGTCCTATAACCACCACAGGAAATATATTGTTTTCATGTTTGTATTTCATATTTTTACGTATTCTGATATGTCCACCAATGCTTCTGCGTGGAACACGATGTTCGTGTAGTCACTATGCACGATAGGTGTCATATGTAAAGCAGGATATTATAGCCATTTCAAAACACGTGGTTTCAATCACGTGCTTTCTGCGTGTTTTTTTTTTATTTCTGTTTAACTTTATTGCTTCATTGGTGTTGTTTATTCTGTATTCGGATAATTCATTGTGCATTATTCCATTGATTGTAAACTATAGCTTTATGTATATGGTTTTGTTACTGTATATACAGTGACACACGTCTAATCCGAATGTCCTTGGGGTCAGCCTTCGCTTTGTTATATATAGGTATTCGGTTTATTCTTATTAACAAAGATTTTTCAACATTTAGGGCTATTTTAGATTCTATATGTACATGATTCTGTTTTAAATACTCGGTTTTTAGATTTATGTCAGGTTAATTTGAAGTGCATGACAGGGGACAGAAGCCCATAAAAACTGTTGTTTCTGCACTAGTATGTCAGACAAGTAGTAAAGGAGCATACTTATACGTTAATCCAAATGACATCCTATATGTGTTAAAATACTTCGATGAAGACTTTCATTGTTTACAATCAATTCATCCCATCTCAAGCACCACTTCTATTATTATTTACACATCGTTCCGATATGACTGTAATAATGTGTCAGTTATATTTACATGCATCTGCCCATGCTATTCGGGCATATCACCACTGTAGTTTGTGAGTTTGAATCCCACTTATGTCAAGGTGTACTCGATGCAACAGAGTAAGCCAAATAGTGTTGAATGGGGAGTTAAACACCAGTACCTAACCTAATCCGTTATTACACTTTCAATATAAAAAATGTATATATGTAATTGCTATACTGGTTTATTTCTACACGTGAGCTCTCGTATTAAATTCTCATGACTTTTCTATTTACTTCTATGCATCATGCAAAATTACAGGCACATCTATATGGATGTCCTTTGACAAAATGTACATTGAGGCACACACACACACACACACACACACACACACACACATATATATTTAGTATTTGGTATAAGTAACCTGAGAATGGCATTCCAATGAGTGTTAAATTGTGCATCATATCTTGTTGACATGTTTTTATATTCGTATGAAGATGCATTCTCCAATACAAAGGTGATCTACGCCTTTTAGTTACACAAGTTTAATCTCGCCACTTTTTACTGAAGTGTCCTTACCAAGTCTAGAAAGTCAGCTGTCACGTATTTGTGTGTCAGCTGTGACGTATTTGTGTGTCAGCTGTGACGTATTTGTGTGTCAGATGTATCGATTGTGCTTCTTTCTTCGATTTTACTATTAGATTTACACTACATAAGCACCTACCTAATACATAAACTTCTCAACCGCATAGGTGGTGTAATAGTTAGCGTGTTCTCCTCGATATCGTGTGTTGAAGCCCCAGTCAGGTCAGACCAAAGATTATAAAATTGGTATTTGTTGCTTCTCCGCTAAGACACATAGAATGAGCAGAGACTAGTTGATTCGGAATCAAGATAATGAATCCGAGTGGAGTGGCATGTCTAACCGCGGACTATTGTTTCAGTGATCTAGCACTATAAAAATCCAGTTAAGCGTGTGGTCTTGAACAAAGCGACCTCATCATCATCTCATTGAAAATTAACTTGTTCTCGCCATGATATAACTGAAAACTTACTGAATTGGCATTAAGCAACAATCACCCACTCACTCCATAAAACGATCACAATGTATATAGGTTATTTACAATTCTAACATAACGTCCTTCTTTCGCTTTGTAAGCAAACGAGCGATTTATTGTTGAAGATTGCTGAGTTGGCGTTAAACAACAATCACTCACTCACACATTCACACTCAACCACATCGGTGGTGTAATGATTAGCGTCCTCGCCTCGAGTGCGGTAGATCGTGGGTTCGAGCCCCAATCGGGTCAAACTATACAATTGGTATGTCTTGCTTCTCCGCTAAGCCCGCAGCATCAAAGAGAAAGAGCAAAGGCTCATCATCTCATTCAAAATTTGCTTGTTTTCGCCATGATATGGCTGGTAAATTGCTGAGTTAGTGTTAAGCACAATCACTCACTCATACACTTGTCTTTGCTTGTATGTACAGAAGCAATCCATACCATAATGCCCGAATCGATATTTTCTATATGCGACATATTAAATTAATTTCCAAGCACGAAACGAAAGACAAGAAGTGTTACACAGAAAATGAAATCATCAGTATGTTGGATTATCTTACCCATAAAATATCTGTCATCTCTCGAGTTCGGAGTGCACATTTTTTCAACAAATTCCATCGTCATCCCTATGGGAACGAAGCCTTTAATCTCACTTTCAGGTATACTGATGATGTTCTGTCAATTAATAATACAAACTATGCTAACTAGATTCTATTTATATACCACCAAAGAATTTGAGATAAAGGAAAAACATGAAACCGCTTCCTCTGTCTCATTTCTTAACAGTTGTATTACATTGTATATTTGACATAAATGGTCAACTTTATACCAGACATTATGACAAATGATTTAATGATTTTGATTTTTGGTGTTTTAACGCCACTTTCAGCAATATTTCAGCTATATTATGGCGACCAGTTTCAGTGGTGGAAGAAGCCGGAGTACCCGGAGAGAACCACCGCCCATGGGCAAGCAACTGGTAAACTTTATCACTTGCGGCTGCGAGTCGAGTGAACCCTTTTTTGTAATTTACAAAACCGGGCGCGAACTCACACCGTATTGGTGATAGGCTTGTATGAGTTGTTAAGTAATCCAACTACCTAACCCATTGAGCCACCCGGGCCCCCTACAACTACCTAACTCATTGAGCCACCCGGGCTCCCTACAACTACCTAACTCATTGAGCCACCCAGGCCCCCTACAACTACCTAACTCATTGAGCCACCCGGGCCCTCTACAACTACCTAGCTCATTGAGCCACCCAGGCCCCCTACAACTACCTAACTCATTGAGCCACCCGGGCCCTCTACAACTACCTAGCTCATTGAGCCACCCGGGCCCCGTACAACTACCTAGCTCATTGAGCCACCCGGACCCTCTACAACTACCTAGCCCATTGAGCCACCCGGGCCCTATGACAAAAGAAACGACGTGATAGTAATATACCAACCACATTCACGTATGCTACACTCGAGCTTGCAGTTTGTATTTATACTTTTTTCAAAGTCACCGTATTCTGAGTACCGAACAAATAAATCAATAAATTTTAAAGAATCGACTCACTTTATCTTCGAAAAAGTTATTCGGAAGAAATCAACATCTTGTTGAAAGGTATTCTGTCAGTTGCCAACAGATGGCGAAAGACGGTATTGGTAATTAGATTATGGTTCAAATATAATTGTTTCACTATTATGTATTACGATGGCCTCTAATATTTAGATAATGGTTGATACCATCTGTTCACTTTAATAGAACTACTATTATACACATGACAACTTTTGTGTCACAAAGAATGAATATATTATGCACGATGTTCAAGATAATAACGTTCTGTATAATAACTCTGTTCCCCCGATTATATGTGAGGATTGACATTTTACTCGCATTTGCAAAACACTTGCATGACTGTATCATTTCACAAAGAGGGGAGGTTTGGGCCCATAAAGCTAGCCTAATCCTGCCGCTCTTTATTGAAGTTCCTGCAACATGCCAGGAAATTAAGGGTTATGTATTTGTGTGTTTGGAGTATCGATGTTGCCTCTTTTTATGATTTTGATAATGGATTTTGGAATTGTTCCGACAGTGTGGTATTTTTTGCTTTTCATTTTATTTTAGCACAAAAGAACCAATGATATTGTAGGACAAGTTTTCACATTGTAAATTCTCCACACATATATTCGATATATCATTTGTTATCGTTCAGTCTGTTCTAATTAGCAGGTAGTTCAGGGACAGACCATTTAACTTGGGATGGGGGGGGGGGGTTAGATTGTGCATTCCCCCGAGCAATACTTTTTTACACGAAGCAAAAATCAGATGATTTCTGTTTGTATATTAACTTTAGAAAAACTTTAATTCTTTTTCAAATGTTACCAATATATCTTGTTGAAATCTGCATTTTTTTCATCTTTCATATCAATTAATGTTTTTCTGATCGGAGTCTGTGGAGGATTCGAGGTCTGTGGGGGATTCGCAGAGCAGTGATTTGAAAAGAGGCTAACTATTACTAATATCCGATATAAATTATTTCCAGTTTCTTCGTATTGTAGTATCAGGAGCAGATATGGAAGAATAAAGTTCATCAGTCCCTCCTAGCTCTTATTTATGGTGTTTTACGCCACTTTCAACAATATTTCAGTTATATCGTGGCGGTCAGTTCTATCGGTGGAGGAAACCGGAGAAAACCACCGACCTGTCGTTAGTTACTTACAAACTTTATCACATAATGTTGTATCGAGTACACCTCGCTATGAACGGGATTCGAACTCAACTTTAGTGGTGACAGGCACTGATTGTACAGATAGTTGTAAATCAAACTACTATACGGTATATGGTCTAATCTTCTTTCGAATGAATTTGGCAGGGGTGTGAATGCATGCAGTATTGCATTGCCATGAAGCATGTAAATGGCTTCATTTAGAAAATTACGTTTTTCAATTCTCCTAAATAGCTAAGCATTGTTCACTAAACATGAACAAAAAGTACTTTTATTAATTTCTTGAATTCTTGAGCGGTTCTCATTTATCATTAAAAGTCCAAACATTTAATATTCTTTCATTTATTTGTTATTTAAAATTTGTGACTCCGTAATTATTTGGACTAGAGCTATCCCATCACCGGGTGTCGAACAAGTACCAGCACACATTGGCTAGAACTATCCCATCACCGGGTGTCGAACAAGTACCAGCACACATTGGCTAGAGATATCCCATCACCGGGTGTCGAACCAGTACCAGCACACATTGGCTAGAACTATCCCATCACCGGGTGTCGAACAAGTACCAGCACACATTGGCTAGAACTATCCCATCACAGGGTGTCGAACAAGTACCAGCACACATTGGCTAGAACTATCCCATCACAGGGTGTCGAACAAGTACCAGCACACATTGGCTAGAACTATCCGATCACCGGGTGTCGAACAAGTACCAGCACACATTGGCTAGAACTATCCCATCACCGGGTGTCGAACAAGTACCAGCACACATTGGCTAGAACTATCCCATCACAGGGTGTCGAACAAGTACCAGCACACATTGGCTAGAACTATCCCATCACCGGGTGTCGAACAAGTACCAACACACATTGGCTAGAACTATCCCATCACCGGGTGTCGAACAAGTACCAGCACACATTGGCTAGAACTATCCCATCACAGGGTGTCGAACAAGTACCAGCACACATTGGCTAGAGCTATCCCATCACAGGGTGTCGAAGAAGTAGAAGTACCAGTACACTTTGACATTTGTGTTTGTTTTTAAGGTGATGCAAACTGTTATTGCACTATCAAATGCACCTTTAAATAAATAAATATAGCTCTCATATTATTATTGTAGGGATCCCGTAAACTGACATGAGAAATATCTTTTTTATTTCGTTTACACGACAACAAATATTTCTCATGTCAGTTTATGGGTACCGTATTATTGATATTTGAATGACACTGCCTTTTTTTCGTAACATTCTTGCTAATTAGCTTAAAATAAAAAATCGTGCTTCCCGTTTATTTTTTTTAGCCTACGTTAGGTTAGTTTACGATAATCATAATAAGAGTTCCAATAAAACACCTATGCAAGTAGATGTATTAGAAATATTGGACCTTTTATTGGGCAGTTATCAGAAATAACAAATGAAATTAAAAGAAGAGTTTAAAGATACCAAAGGGATAATCGGAATCCGTAAATCGAACAATGACAGAAAACACAATGGTCAAAAGAAAAGGGACAAAAAGACAAACAACGATCTACGAAACATTGCACAGAAAACTAACGATCGAGTAACACGAATCCTCTGAAAACATGGAGGTGAATTCAAGTGCACCAGAAGGATAAGCAGTTCCTGCTCCACTAGTGGCACCCGTCGTGTTAATCTAGTTACAAACCTGGTGATAAGTCATGAATGCCAACACAAAAGTGACATTTACAACCATAAAGCCATGGTCTGCTGCAGCAACTATGAATAATGACCGGGTGGGGAAGTATAATTACAAAAGGGGGGATTCTACAAAATTACATAATACTTCCCTTGTGAACACATGATGAAGGGAAGGGAATAAACTGAAATACAAAATGTACTTGTAAAATAGATTAGCCGAACATTTACATTTTGAAGCTAATAACCATCATTTTACGGTAATAATTTCACGATGATAATCACTTGAATAATATTGTAATTTCTTACCCTTAATTCAATACAAAAATAAAAATACATCACGACTGGAACACAATCCTAAACATGTTTAGGGCTAAGCATGTGCTAAAAGCGTTCTATCTCTAAACGCTGTTTTTACAGTGTGGGAATATAATTTAAAATGAAAGAGTGAGTGAGTGATTAATTATCAGATGTATCATTCCGAGAAAAAGTTATACATTTTGCTAACAAGGAAGCTACTAAACCAGAGGTTTCTAGTTTATAATTCATAACTCATCAATTACGATCGAGGTTTCAGTTTGTATTCGAGTGTTTCACAACGGCATCTTCTTCTAAAAAAGAGCAGTCTTCTCTTATATTCTAGGAAGTATTTCGGCTCTCAACAAACATGTTGAGAGTATTCTGTCAGTTGCGTACAGATGACGAGAGATGCTGTTATTTAAATGATGACGAGAGATACTATTATTTAAATGATGACTAAGGCCATCGACTCTCTTTTACAGAACAGTATTAAAATGAAAAACAAAACCAAAAATATCACACTGTCGGAATAGTTCAAAAATCTAATAGCAAAATCGTAGAAAGTGGCAAAATCGATAATCCTAATACCCAAATACATGACCGCTCACTTTCCTGACTTGGTACAGGCACTTAAAAAGTGGCGGTGTTAAGCTAGTTTTAAGGTCGCATTCACTTTATTTTATGCGGAAGAAAAACAATAAATTGTAATCTTCCAAAACAATCAAAGTGTGATGCATAAGGAAGGAAACAGGAATAAGTAGAATTTGTATCTTAGTTAACACGGTAATAATTTACACTCTGTTCCTGCTGTCTGTTGATGAAATACATGTAATTTGGAGGCAAGTATGCATAGAATATTTTTTGGGATTATTTACAGTTCGAAGATATACAAATTATAAGGAAAAGAAACGCATTCTTTTGGCGGAAGTTTATGATTGGGAATAGGACATATTTGATGGTAGATTTTAATCATTAATATCCCCCTAGGGAACCTTAGCCGATTTTGGCTATGCTGTTGATGCCATTTGGCTTGCTTGTAAGACTGATATGATTGTAAATGAAACGTGCTTGTTACTGAAATGTTCGTTCGCGCACAATCTACTTGTATTCAACATAGGCAAACACACATAATATTACATTCAACCATCTTTACTTACTATATTTCTTATATGATCTCATTTCAACAATCGCTCACTCGAGGTATCATCAGCCCAGTACTCAGTGTTTTGGCACCGACATGGTTTATAGGATATTTTCCTTGTTGAAATTGAAAATTCATAAATAGTGTGATTAAAACGTAGATATTAAATTTAATGCGCACGACGCGTTTCTGAAATAACCTCCATTCTAACATGACGTCCTTCTTTCGCTTTGTAAACAAACGAGCGATTTATCGATTGGGTATAATCTCATTAGCACATGCACCGGGGAACACATTTAAGCCAGGTAATAACATAATTGACTAAAATCATTTACACGGTTGTTAACGTTTTAAGCATCTATATTCACTGAATATAATCAACATATCCAAAGTTAGTAATATGCGACGTGCAGTTAAAACATGCAAGCACAATATTATTGTTACAGATGCTCCATCAATACGACTGACTTTCCCGTCGTAAATGTACATATTGATGAATTATCGATAGACTGACAATTGCCTGTCTCAATCTATTGGATATAGAGACAGAGAAAGACTAATTTGTCGTTGGCATTCATTGGTTCTTACTTAGCTCTTTTTTGATTGGTAGAGTTATTTTTAGTTATAAATACTGGGAAAAGTCGTTTCCGGTATGCAGTGAACATCCCTTGTACCAGATTATGGTCTCCATATTTTAAGAGCAATTGACTCAATTTTCTTTCTTTTCCCTTTTCTGACTCTATAGAGCGTACCTCTTTTTTTATTTTCGCCACAAACACAGCACACTTTTGTTGATTTGGTCGGCGTCAAGCTGATTGAACTCATGTTTACAACATCTTCTCAGCTGTTTGAATTATTCTCCCGTTTGTTTACACCGGAAGTTCAATATTTATGCAAAAACGTTTTAATTTTATTTCATGATTTTTATAGAAAAATAAACTCTTTACCTTTAAAATACTCATTTGTATAAGTTAAAGTAAATTAAAGATAAAAAAGATCAAGGATTTTATGGTGATGATGTCACCTAAGTAGAAATTCCACTGCGACAGATTAGTGGTTATCTGTCCCTTTAGCCGAGGTACGAGCCAGGGGACATAACTCGTCAGTCTAAATTATCGACTGCTCGAATTTGGCAGCATAAATTGTGTGCGACATTGTCCGCAAACGTAAATATAAATTACCGTCTTCCATTCAAAGTATACTACCGTATGTGTTATATTGAAATAGTATTTTTTTTATGATTAAGTAAATGAAGCTCTCCATCCTACCCCTACTTTGTATATAGATATGTAAATAATTATTTTTAATATTTTTTAATATTTTAAAATAATTTAAGTTTTAACATTAAAATAATTAAGTAGGCATTTACTCCACTGCTGGAGGTGCTCCTATTCACAGGAGGAAAATACAAAGAAGAAGAAGAAGTGTACTCTTAGACATATCAGAATCGAAATAATTCCTGGAAGCCAGAATGTGCTTTGAGTTTTAACATGGGTTGGCGGATATTAGTAACTTTTATCCCTCGACTCCGGCTCGGGATAACATAATATTCTAACATGGCGTGCTACTTTCGCTTTGAAAACAATAGAGGGCTCTAAATAGCACATGCGTTTGAACAAATAGCCGTTTCTGCGACTCTTGAGAGAAATCCGTTGAAAGACCTTAGCATGTTTAGTCAGGCAACAATAAGCGGTGGAACAATAAACATCAATGTGATCAACAAACAGTGAAAAATGACTTGCCTTGTCTACTCAGTGTCTCCGATCGCCGCCATTTCCACCAGCTGACTCAATCATGTGACTTTCGATTTAAAAAGTTATTTACTGTTATTATTATTTTTCATTTGTTGATTACCATATTCATTGTTGAAAAAAAATCAGATGAAGCTAATTTTTGATCGTTATCAATTTTTATATCGTTTCTGTAGCGTTATATATTCTTGTAAATAATAGCGGGAGGTAATAGGAACAGCGCCCAAAAATAACCTTTGTCTAGGTACGCTTGAATGCATAAAATTAACGTAAATGTCCTGTTAGAATCTAAATAATTCTCGGATGCCGTGCTCTATGCTTATTTTAGCATGGGTAGGCATTATATTTGTTACAATTTTACTCCTCGCTTTCGCTCGGTTTAAAATAATGACAAATATAATGCCTACCCATGCTAAGATAAGCATGGAGCCCGGCATCCGATAATTATTTCTTAAATATCCGCCAACCCATGTTAAAACTCAAAATATAAAAAATAAACCATATTATTAAAAATAATATTTCATATCCCTCAGATACTAATAATTACCCTCTTTACTAATAATTACACTATTTCAGACCCTTGAGTTTACTTGCTCCTAAAGACCGCTGAATTGTGTGGCTTTCCAATGTTTGAATATAACATACCGGATGAAGTTTATTGTTGAAACGCATCGTGCGCACTAAATTAGATATTTTTTATTGCTACATTTCTGGTATCATATCTTGTATCGATGGTATCATCAGCCCAGTAGTCAGTGTTTTGACAATGGAATATTTTAAAGATAGATTTAAGCAATTCTGCCAGCATCAACAAAGCGAACAACTATCTATCTATGTTTCTGTCCTATGTTCAAGAATTGTATTTTAATGAAGTGAGTGAGTGAGTGATTGTTGCTTATCGCCAACTCAGCAATTTGTCAGTTACATCATGGCGAGAACAAGTTATTTTTCAATGAAATAATGATGAGGTCCGCTTTGTACTACACCAACATGCTTAGCCGGATCTTTTTAGTGCTAGTTCACTGAAACAACAGTCCGCGGATATGCACGTCACGCCACTCGTACGCATTATCCTGATTCGGAAGCAACCAGGTCTTTCTCCTTAATATTACGTACTAAGCCGAGAAGCAACAAATGCCAATTTTTTTCTCCTTGGCTTGATCCGATCGAGCCTCGAAGCTACGATCTTTCACACTCGCGGCGAGCACGTTAACCATTACACCACCGATGCGGTTATATCTTAATATAGACACCCGTTTGATCTTATTAATATACAAATGTATATATACTGACAATGATAGTAGCCGACGAGATAACGTTACAAATACGCAAGTATATAATATTTATATATCGTAGATTTGTTTTGCGAGAATGGATTTCTCAGAGCAATCTCACATCGCGGAAGAAGCCCGAAACATGAGATTCTATGAGAAATCCATTTCGATCATAACAAATACAGTGGAACATGTGCAATCCGACACCTGAGTTTTCCGACATCCTGTGACATCCGTCAAAAACTTATGGTCCCAAAGTATTTCTGTTACCTAAAATAAAACCAGAGTATTCCGACATCCTGTACAATCCGACACATTTCCCTGGTTCCTTGGTGTGTCGGATTAGACAGGTTCCACTCTATATTGACAATGAGAGTAGCCGTCGAGATAACGTTGCAAATACGCAAATACATATAATATTTATGATTTTGCCTTTGTTTTTTTTTCTATAGATAATTTGAAGTAAACAATGGCCAATAATAGTACAAGCCTTCCGATGTGCAGTATTAAAATTACAGAAGGAATTTATCTTGAAACGGCTAATACACAAATCTTCAACACAATATTCATGCCAAGTTTCGTATTCACTACAATAATGTTTTTGATTGGAATACCAGGAAATGCATTAGTATTTTTTATATATTTTGCAAAATGGCGGAAAACTACTGCTCGTATATTCATTCTCGCTCTCACAGCATTTGATATGATTAATTGCTTTTTAACCATGCCAATGGAATTGGCTGTTTTGTCAAACATCATTATGTTTGATCACGGCTCTATCTGTAAATTCTTCCGTTACGTCACGTTTATGATGAACAATGGGTCGTCTTTTGTTTTGGCGGGAATTGCCATTGATCGTTACATTCGGATATGTATGCCGTTACGTCCACAACTTCGAACAAAGCATGCTAAAGTAGTTGTATTTATAGCTTTGATAATGTCTGTGGTATTTGCTTGGCCCGCGTTACTTCTTTATGGAACTCAAACTATTCCGATTCCTGTTCCAGGAAAAGTACATATATGTATCATAGGGAAAACATGTCTCTATGAAGATCACTTTCTAGCAACGTCATATCCTCTGATATTTAACATCGTACTGCTGATTGGAAATATAATAATAGACATTGGTCTGATTACCTGTTACTCCTTAATAGGGTACCAGGTAATAGAACGAGGTAGAGCTATAGAACCAACACCATCAGTTAAGATGCGCAAGGGCAGTATTTCTACGATGTCCACTGATGATAACATCTTGGATTATAAAAGACCAGAAGAGCGGGAGCTACATCATCTAAGTAGTCCTGAGAATTCGGTAAATGTGTCCGCTGAGAAAAACGAAAAACAGAACTCACCAGATAAAGCGAAATGTAAAGTTACAATGCAATCTAGTGCATCGAAAAAGCGCGATACGTTCCGACAAAGATCGTTGTCTGTTTCAAGTATTGAAACTCGTAGGACCCAGATGTATAAAACTACCTCCATGTTATTTATGGTAACAGTTTTGTTCATGGGTTCTTTCGTTCCATATTGCGTCATTGTTATGATTAGATCACTAAACAAGGATTACTACAACAACTTGACAAGTATTGGAAAGGCAGTCTATAATTTGTTTCTGAGATTCTACATGCTCAGTAGTTCACTCAACCCAGTCATCTACTGCTTCATGAGCATCCAATTCAGACAGCAGTGTAAAGACTTTTTCAAGCAAATTAAATGCAGGCGAAAATAAACCTTAACCTCTATACATTGACAAAGAAAAAGACGAAAAACAATTAAATCGTTAATTTATTTAGAGATGTTCAGTTTCTACTTTGCAGAACATGAATTAGAAATATATTGCTTTTCATTAAACAGTTTAAACAGTAATAACCAACAATTCTACCAATATCAAAAGAACCAACAACCACTTCTTACCTCAATCTATTGAACACAAATAAAGCCGCCACGAAATATAGCGTTGGAACTCCAGGCCTTGACTTGGGATAGGCACAAACATGTATCGGGGACAGGCACAAACATGTAGCGGGGTTACTCTAGGCCTTGGCTTGGGATAGGCACAAACATGTATCGGGGACAGGCACAAACATGTAGCGGGGTTACTCTAGGCTTTGGCTTGGGATAGGCACAAACATGTAGCGGGGTTACTCTAGGCCTTGGCTTGGGATAGGCACAAACATGTATCGGGGACAGGCACAAACATATAGCGGGGTTACTCTAGGCCTTGGCTTGAGACAGGCACAAACATGTAGCGGGGTTAAATCGATTAAGGAAACTTTACCAAAACCTGTCCTATAACCACCACAGGGAATATATTGTTTTCATGTTTGTATTTAATATTTTTACGTATTCTGATATGTCCACCAATGCTTCTGCGTGGAACACGACGTTCGTGTAGTCACTATGCACGATAGGTGTCATATGTGAAGCAGGATATTATAGCCATTTCAAAACACGTGGTCTCAATCACGTGCTTTCTGTTTTATGAATCGCGTTGTCAGTTCTTTCTGTTTTTTTATATTTTATTTCTGTTTAGCATATTGTTTAATTAATATAATGTTGTTTTATTAATAAGTTTGGTGTTTTCTCAAATGACAATTGGTCATTTCCCTTTTCTTATATGACCGACAATACTTTCAAAGGATTTGACTATGTCTAATAATGTGGGTGTCTTATCCTTCGCGAGCAGCTGGGTACACCCCTCAAACTTCTTAAATTATTTGGTGGGGTCCGTGTTGCTCTCATTTTATTTGTCTGTGTTGTACATTTTAGCTTGATGTCGATGTCTTTGGTAATGTATATATTTTGTCAGTGTAATTTTCCTGTGGCAGAGGACAGAAGCCCATCAACAAATTATTGTCTTCTTCACGTAATAAGGCAAACAAGTAGAAAATAGAGGTGCATGCTTATATGTTAATCCAAATAACACCCAATATGAGTTAAAATACTTCGGTGAAGTATCAACACATCTCAAGTACCACTTCTATTTTTTTTTAAACATCGTGCCGATATGACTGTTATTATGTGATAGTTAGATTTACAGCTATCTTCCGGTGCTATTCGGACAGATCCCCACTATAGTTTGTGAGTCTGAATTCCAGTCATGTTAAGGTGTACTCGATGCAACAGAGTTTGTCAGTGAATATGTACTTCATATCTTTTAACATTTAAAGTGACCATCATGATATAAGCCGAACATTGTTGAAAGGGGAGTTAAACACCAGTACATAACCTTAACCATAGCCGTTATTATAGCCGTTTTTACCCTTTCAATATACAAAATGTATATATATATTTGCTATATTGATTTATTTAAATGCATACAATTCCAATCTCTGCATTTAGGCTCTCATATTACCTTTCTTGTTATTTCTATACCTCAATCAAAATTACAGGCACATCTATATGGTTATCGTTTGACAAAAGGTAATTTTCAAAGAAGCGTCTCGGTTCATCTGCCAAAAGGTTTTTCTAGAGAAATCAACATCTTGTTGAAAAGTATTCTGTCAGTTGCGTGCAGATGGTGAAAGGTGGTATTGGCAATTATGGAACAAATATTATTGTTTCACTATTATGTATTATGATGGCCTTGCATACGATTTAATATTTAGATAATGTTTGAGGCCATCATTTGTTCTTAGTTAACATTAAACATATGATAACTTCTGTGTCACGAATAATCAATATATTATGCATAATGTTCCAGGTTATAGCGTTCTGTATAATAACACTGTTCTGCCGTTTTTATGTGAGAATGGACATTTTACTCGCATTTGGAAAACACTTGCATGACCGTATCATTTCACTAAGAGGGGATGGTTGGTCCTATAAAATTGGTCTAACCCCGCCACTCTTTACTGAAGTGCATATACCAAGCCAGGAAAGTTAGTGGTCATGTATTTGTGTGTGCTAGGGATATAGATATTGTCTTTTCTATGATTTGATATTAAATTTTAGAATTGTTCCAACAGTGTGGTATTTTTGCTTTTCATTTTATTTTAGCACAAAAGAACAATTGATGTTGTAGGACAAGTTTTTATCCCACACATATATTGAATATACTATTAGCTATTCCATAGTCTATTCTAATTACCATGGAGTTCTAAAAAAGGGAATTATTTTCAAAGTAAATACTCGGCAAATGATATCTCAGCGACCGATCATTTAACTTGGAGGGGGTATGTAATCCCCGGAGCAAAAGCTGTTCACACGAAGCAAAGATCATATTATTTCTGTTTTTATTCTAACTTGGAAAAAACTGTTATTCTTCTTCAATTGTTACCAATTATATCTCGTTGAAATCTGCATTTGTTTGGATCTTTCCGGTCAATTTATTTTTTCCTATTAAATTTGACGAATTTATCAGAGAAAATAACCCGGGAATTTATTGGTTAAATGGTAACTCCCTAAACTGAACAATCTCTACCCAGAGTTGTCTGTCCTTACACTCTAGTATAAGGACAGACAAATCTGGGTAGAGATTGTAAACTGAAGTCATTTCTAAAAATGAAAATGGTGGTCTGCATGGATATGTCGGTCATTACGGGATTTCTATATGTTTCGATCAACATTTTCTCGACTTTGTCTCCTTTGACACAAATGAAACTATTCATCAATTTTCCTAACAAGATATATTTTATCATACAAGAAAATATACTACAAAATAGAATAACAATAGAGAGTAGACTTCCCGCCAGTGTTTCCTGTTTTGATATTCATTGTAATCAATTAGATAGGATATCCGTCAATAGTCTTGACCTATTTTTCAAGTGGTCGATCTATTTGTGGAATTTTTAAAATATTTTTAAGGAAATGAGCAATTAAGATAAACATTCCCGTGGACATCAAGAAAATTAAGAACGACACATACTAATGTCAACACTTTAAAATGCAAAAACATCCTACAAATGATAGTATCCGTTGTACAGAAAATATATTTAAGTGTTGTCTTAGTGCTATCTGTATTGTTTTTTCCCTTACTTGTTTGTTTAATTTTTTGGGGTTTGTCTTGTTTGTTTTTATTTTCATTTATTTTATTATATTTTGCTTATTTGTTTGTTTTTGTTTGTTTGTTTGTTTTGGCTTATTTGTTATGGAAACAGGTCGTACATGACTTTATTTACATATTTAAGAGCTGGGTGGTCATGCATTGTGCAGGCACATTAATTTACATCCGGAATTAAATTCCAGTCACATGTTCCAAATAACTAAAGAAGTTGAAACAAGCCAACAACCTTACCGTCTACACAAAGCAATTAATATGTCTATAATTGACCTTTTTCTTAGCGAAGAGACTAGTTGAAGCTCAATTAAAAAATAGCCACGATGAGAAACAAATATACCACAGATCGTGGGCTTTTGCTACTTATTAATTGTGATATATTGAGAAGACGCAACTTGTTACCAACACCTGTGTGAAAAAAGATTATGATGGCGAATATCCTTGTCAAGCAAAATACTATGATCTGTGTCAGGCAGCCGGCTAATAATTTTCTACTTGATGAGGCATAACACTCTTCCGGAGCACCTGGGTGAACCCCCGGTTTCTAGAGGGGTTAATGTTACTCGTTAGTTAGTTAGTTTTAAGTGTATGTTTTGTAGATCGTTGTTTGTCCTTTTGTCCTTTTTCTTTTGGCCATTGTGTTTTCTATCCTTCTTCGATTTACAGATTCTGATTACCCCTTTGGTATCTTCAAACTCTTCCTGAGTAACGAAACAAATCTACGATGAGTCATGCATAATTGCTTCCTCCTGCATGAGCAATAGCTCACACCAGACATATACTTGTACGGACAACCCTTTATTGCTGGATGGAAAACGCATTTTACAAGGCATACATATGTTTGTCTATAAATCATCGATCGGCGTCCGTGGCGGATTCTCAGAGCAGTGATTTGATCAGGAGCTAACTATTACTAATGTCCGAAATAAATTATTTCCGGTTTCTTGGTGTTATAGTACTAGGATCAGATATAGGGTAAAGACTACCAGTTCTCCTAATTCTGAAACTTTCGTCCTTGCTTGTAGAAGCTTCTAGTTATCAGTATCAATTTGGTTTGGTTTATAGTGTTTAACGTCACTTTCAACAATATTTCAGTTATATCGTGACGGTCAGTTTTATTGGTGGAGGAAACCGGAGTACACGGAGAAAACCACCAGCTGCAGGTCACTGACAAACTTTATCACATAATGTTGTGTCAATTACACCTCGCCATGAACAGGGTTCGAACCCACAACGTTAGTGGTGATAGGCACTGATTGCGCAGGTAGTTGTAGTTATATAGTCCAATCTTCTACAAGCCGAACATTACATGGCTGTATATTTTCGAAATGAAATTTGGCATGGATGTCAATGCATGCAGTATTGCATTGCCATTAAGCATGTAAATATGCTTCATTTAGAAAATAACCTTTCTAAATTCTCCTAAATAACTAAGCGTTGTTCATTTAACAGAAAAAATATCTAGCTGTAATTACATACGTTGCTACAAACAACATTCGTGTCATTGTAATTTTAAGTACTTTTATCAAATTAAAATTGTTGGGTTGTTCTCGTTTGTCATTAACAGTGCAAACATTTAATAATCCTTTATTTATTCATTATTCAAATGTGTGACTCCATAATGTATTTGGACTAAAGCTATTACATCACAGGATGTCGAAGAAGTAGAAGTACCAGTACACTTTGACATTTATGTTTGTTTTTAAGGTAATGGACATGAGATGCTATGAGAGATCCATTTCGATCATAGCAAATAGTGGAACTTGTGCAATCCGACACCTGAGTTTTCCGACATCCTGTGACATCCGACTAAAACTTATGGTCCCAAAGTATTTCTGTTATCTAAAATAAAACCTGAGTATTCCAATATTCTGTACAATCCGACACATTTCCCTGGTTCCTTGGTGTGTCGGATTAGATAGGTTCCACTTTGACATTTGTGTTTGTTTTTAAGGTAATGGAAGCTGTTATTGCACTATCAAATGCACCTTTAAATAAATAGATAGTGCTCTCATATTATTATTGATATTTGAAATACGTTGTTTTTTTCCTTAACATGCTGGCTTACAATAACCAATCTTGCTTCCCGTGTTTTTTTTTTTGTGTGTTTTGTTTTAGCTTATGTTAAATTAATTTACGATATTAATAAGAGTTTCAATAAAACACATATGCAAGTAGATGTTAAGTATTAGACATTTTGTTGGGCATTTATCAGAAATTACAAATGAAATTAAAAGAAGAGCTTAAAGATACCAAAGGGGTAATCAGAATCTGTAATTCGAAGAAGGACGGACAACACAAAGGGGACAAAAAGGACAAACAACGATTATCTACAAAACACTACACAGAAAACTAAAGATCGAGTAACACGAACCCCACTAAAAACCGTGAGTGAACTCAGGTGCTCCAGAGGGATGAACAGTTCCTGCTACTCTTATGGCACCCGTCGTGTTAATCTAGTTACAAACCCAGTGATATGTCATCAATGCCAAAACAAAAATGACATTTATAATCATAAAACTCTGGCCTGCTGCAGCAACTACGTATAATGACAGGATGGAAAAGTATAAGTACAAAAGGGGAATTCTACAAAATTACATAATACTTCCCTTGTAACACATGATGAACGGAAGCAAATAAACTGGAAATACTTGTAGTGTAGATTAGCTTGAAAATTAACATTTTGAAGCTAATAACAATCATTTTAAGGTCATACTTTTACGATGATGATCATTTGAATAATGTTGGAATTCCTTACCCTTAATTCAATACAAAATTTAAAATCATGAATCATATGGGTATAGAATTTAAAATGAGTGAATGGCTGGTTGATTTTATGATGCTTAACGCCACTGTATAACATATTTCAGATATATCGTGGCGGTCAGTTTTATTGGGGGAGGAAACCGGAAAACCCGGAGAAAACCACCGACCTGCCGCAAGTCACTGACAAACCTTATCACATAATGTTGTATCTAGTACACCTCGCATGGACGGGTTTCGAACTCACAACGTTAGTGGTAATAGGCACTGATTGCATAGGTAGTTATACATCCTACTACCATACGATCACTACCACGACGGCCCCTATAAAATTTAAAATACATCATGAGCATGAAATTTAAAATGAGTGAGTGATTATTGTTTAACACCAATTGATTAATGGTCAGCTGTTTCATTCCGAGAACAAGTTAAGCATTTTGTTAACATGGCAGCTACTAATCCAGGGGATAGGTTGAAGCCATCACTTCGAAAGTTTTACGATCGGCGCCACGACTTGGTTATCTGTTACGGAGTATCTGTGTAACACATGACCACGGATATCTTCCGTTCGTCGTAATCACAATACGGTCCTGTCATCATTCATGACGTAGCACTAGATTTTGTACCGAGAATAACACGACTGATTCCACTATTGGAGCAGGAAATGCCTTCCCTTCCGAAGCACCTGAGTTCGCCCGCGGTTGTTAGTGGAGTTCGTGTTGCTCGATCTTTAGTCATCTGTGTAGTATTTGCAGATTATTGTTCGTCCTTTTGTCTTTTTTCATTTTGTGGTCATTGCATTGTCTGTCACTTCTTCAATTTACGGCTTCTGATTACCCCTTTGGTATCTTCAAACTTTTCTTTGATAAGATGATGAGTATGTCCGCTTTGTACTTGTCCAACATGATAAGTTGAACTTTAATGGTGCTAGCTCACTAACACTAAGCGTTTGGTTTATTACAAATCGTACATCTGCATAATCTCTTCGAAATGTACAACTCGTTCTCGTAATGATATAACCGAAATAAAATACTCCATTGACGTTAAACAACAATTAATTACTCACAAATCTGTGTGACTCATGTTTTCTTGTAAATATAATTCCAATATAAAAACTTTCCTGCTAGTCCTCTCAATACGCTGTATTCAGGAACAAGCGGAGAAAACGACATGTCTGTCAAACTGTGGATTGTTATTGGTAATTGTCATGCGCATCATCGTTTTGAGACATAACAATACACACATACATATTTTTCACATACTTTTTGTTTTAAACGATAGGGGTCATATTTTTTTACCGACCAAATAGTTATTAAAAAATCCGAGCATACACTGAGAACTATTGTGCGACTGGTTGATATATTTGACTCGCATATGATTGATTGTATGTCCAAAGATCAATACAAGTTTATGTTACATACGGGGTATGTTGTTAGATGTTTGTGTATCGCCAAATATAAAAAAAAATTCTAAAAAAATATCATATTTTAATTTTAAACATTATTTCACTTATTATTGGTCATAGGGGTACACACGTAAACTAAAACCAACGAATTCTATGATATCTGAGTTTCTAAAATGCCAGGAATACTTTGCAACAAGATAATGAAAATATTAAATAACTGCATTGTATCAAGACTAACACAGTTAAATACTCATTACAGAATATATTTCCCTGCAAATGGTGTACCTGGATATAAAAATAAGAAAAAAAGAACTTCTGAAATACAAAAGAGAAAAGATTAAGGCCGTACGCTCTACCACAGAAAAATCGGGAGTACGAATAGTTAATCTGAAATGATATCTTATCATGTGCCATATATGTGAATCGTTGTGAACGTTGTAAAGTCGGAACACAGTTACAGAATCGCTTTTTATGTGTTGTGTCTGCAGTCTGTGAGTAGACACTAAAGCTTTGGTAACGATTAACCAATTTCTAATTGTATGATATAAAGTATGTAGCAATCATGTACATTAGATCGTTCTTGTCTCAGTCGGGTCAAACCAAAGACAATAGAATCATTATTCACCGATTCCCGCTATCAAGCATGCAATATTAAGGAGTAAAAACAAAGACTGGTTGACTGACTCGGATTCAGCATAATGTGTCCGCTAGGGGTAATATGTGTATCCTTGGGCTGTTGTATCAGTGCGCTAGAACTATAAAAGTCTAACTAAGCGTGTTGATCTAGTACAAAGCAGACATCATCATCATCATCCCATTAATTTATCGTAATGTAACTTGTTCTCGCTATGATCTAGCTGGGAAAAAAACTGCCCATTTGGGGTTAATCAACAATCACTTACTAACTCATACTGATAGATATTTCTAGAATATATATATATTCCTTTGTTGGGCTATTTTTCTATGGTATCAAGAAGATTGGGATTTGTGTAGCCCCAATAATACAAAATATCGTAGATATCAAATAATAATTACATTACTTCCGTTTTTCATTGAAATGTTACAATATGATTGGTTATGAAGTGGTCACATGATTATATAAAAGAGATGTTCTACATCCCAATAAAACTCAAACCCGAACTTGCACGTGCCTTCATGACGACGTCAGATGTAAACAATCAATGGCGTAGTAATTTCCAACAGCAAATAATCTAACAAATAAAATTCACAACGAAAAATTCAACTATATTAAAGTTTGGTGTGATTTAAATGTAATAATAAGAATTGAATGCATTTTTTCTGGTAGTTTTATAGGCGTGTAAAAGCGTGGACCGAGGCACATTTTTTGTAATGTGCTTCGGTCCACGCTTTTACACGCCAATAAAACTACAAAAAATTGCATTCAATTCTTAAATCAAATTATCGCTGTACACAACAATTTAGTTATGCATTTCAGGGTGATATCATTTCGGCTATATAAGTCCGAATATAACCGTTTTAAAAGCATGTACAATGTTATTTAATTAGATTGTTTTAAGGTGGTACCATACACTTCAGGTAAAATTTGATCTGCTCGTTTAATTTTCTAATTTTTTTTGCAGAGTGTTTGAATACATCCACAGTAATAAATATCAAAATTTTAACAAATTCCAACCAACAGACTCAGAGCTATAAATTCACTAGCCACATATCAGCTTTTCCCTCTGTGGTTTTGATCACCGAGATGCTTGAAATCTGCATACTAACATCATATGATCAAAACGTTCAATTGATTTTAAAGAGTTATCTCCCTGTAGTGTATGGTACCACATTAAATGGTTGTTTTCGAAAGTTTACATAGTTATCGATACTTACAAAATAATGAGATAAATATGTGCAAGAGGCTATGAAAAGTATATTATGCACTTATAAATGTTAATCCCCACTATGAATTCCTCCTAGATGTATTTGTATGCTTCGTGAGCATTGCATTTCCAAATTTAATTTAGATTCCATATGATTTATGTAAAAGATATGGCATTGATTCCATTCAACTTATTTTGTTTTCATTTAATATTTGAAGATGGAAATAAATCCAGTTTTTTTTTTTTAACAATTTCGGATTAATCCAATAATTTGAGATATGATATTTATGTTACAGATAACTATATGGTTTAATCTGTTTTCCTGTTAGATTGAGGGCCCGGGTGGCTCAATGAGTTAGGTAGTCGAATTACCTACAACTCATACAAGCCTATCACCAATACGCCGTGGGTTCGCGCCCGGCTTTGTAAATTACAAAAAGGGTGCACTCGACTCGCAGCAGCAATTGATAAAGCTTATCAGTTGCTTGCCCATGGTCGGTGGTTCTCTCCAGGTACATCGGCTTCTTCCACCACTAAAGCTGGTCGTCATTATTTAGCTGAACTATTGCTGAAAGTGGCGTTAAGCACAACAAAAATCAAAATCAAATCCTGTTAGATTGATGGATTGTTTGTGTGGTTAACAATCAGCCGCAAATATGTCATGCATGTTCAGGGCGAGCATTTACCTGTTAGGTAACACATACTTTATTAACAGAGGATTACTGTAACAATACATGTTAGGTAACACATACTTTATTAACAGAGGATTACTGTAACAATACCTGTTAGGTAACACATACTTTATTAACAGAGGATTACTGTAACAATACATGTTAGGTAACACATACTTTGTTAACAGAGGAGTACTGTAACAATACCTGTTAGGTAACACATACTTTATTAACAGAGGATTACTGTAACAATACATGTTAGGTAACACATACTTTATTAACAGAGGATTACTGTAACAATACATGTTAGGTAACACATACTTTATTAACAGAGGATTACTGTAACAATACCTGTTAGGTAACACATACTTTATTAACAGAGGATTACTGTAACAATACCTGTTAGGTAACACATACTTTATTAACAGAGGATTACTGTAACAATACCTGTTAGGTAACACATACTTTATTAACAGAGGATTACTGTAACAATACATGTTAGGTAACACATACTTTATTAACAGAGGATTACTGTAACAATACCTGTTAGGTAACACATACTTTATTAACAGAGGATTACTGTAACAATACCTGTTAGGTAACACATACTTTATTAACAGAGGATTACTGTAGCAATACATGTTAGGTAACACATACTTTATTAACAGAGGATTACTGTAACAATACATGTTAGGTAACACATACTTTGTTAACAGAGGATTACTGTAACAATACAGGTTAGGTAACACATACTTTATTAACAGAGGATTACTGTAACAATACATGTTAGGTAACACATACTTTGTTAACAGAGGATTACTGTAACAATACATGTTAGGTAACACATGCTTTATTAACAGAGGAGTACTGTAACAATACCTGTTAGGTAACACATACTTTATTAACAGAGGAGTACTGTAACAATACCTGTTAGGTAACACATACTTTATTAACAGAGGATTACTGTAACAATACATGTTAGGTAACACATACTTTATTAACAGAGGATTACTGTAACAATATCTGTTATGTAACACATACTTTATCAACAGAGGATTACTGTAACAATACCTGTTAGGTAACACATACTTTGTTAACAGAGGATTACTGTAGCAATACCTGTTAGGTAACACATACTTTATTAACAGAGGATTACTGTAACAATACCTGTTAGGTAACACATACTTTGTTAACAGAGGATTACTGTAACAATACATGTTAGGTAACACATACTTTATTAACAGAAGATTACTGTAACAATACCTGTTAGGTAACACATACTTTATTAACAGAGGATTACTGTAGCAATACCTGTTAGGTAGCACATACTTTATTAACAAAGGATTACTGTAACAATACCTGTTAGGTAACACATACTTTGTTAACAGAGGATCACTGAAACAATACCTGTTAGGTAACACATACTTTATAAACAGAGGAGTACTGTAACAATACCTGTTAGGTAACACATACTTTATTAACAGAGGATTACTGTAACAATACCTGTTAGGTAACACATACTTTGTTAACAGAGGATTACTGTAACAATACCTGTTAGGTAACACATACTTTATCAACAGAGGATTACTGTAGCAATACCTGTAAGGTAACACATACTTTGTTAACAGAAGATTACTGTAACAATACATGTTAGGTAACACATACTTTATTAACAGAGGATTACTGTAACAATACCTGTTAGGTAACACATACTTTATTAATAGAGGATTACTGTAACAATACCTGTTAGGTAACACATACTTTATTAACAGAGGATTACTGTAACAATACCTGTTAGGTAACACATACTTTGTTAACAGAGGATTACTGTAACAATACATGTTAGGTAAAACATACTTTATTAACAGAGGATTACTGTAACAATACATGTTAGGTAACACATACTTTATCAACAGAGGATTACTGTAGCAATACCTGTAAGGTAACACATACTTTGTTAACAGAAGATTACTGTAACAATACATGTTAGGTAACACATACTTTATTAACAGAGGATTACTGTAACAATACCTGTTAGGTAACACATACTTTATTAATAGAGGATTACTGTAACAATACCTGTTAGGTAACACATACTTTATTAACAGAGGATTACTGTAACAATACCTGTTAGGTAACACATACTTTATTAATAGAGGATTACTGTAACAATACCTGTTAGGTAACACATACTTTATTAATAGAGGATTACTGTAACAATACCTGTTAGGTAACACATACTTTATTAACAGAGGATTACTGTAACAATACATGTTAGGTAACACATACTTTATTAACAGAAGATTACTGTAACAATACCTGTTAGGTAACACATACTTTATTAACAGAGGATTACTGTAGCAATACCTGTTAGGTAGCACATACTTTATTAACAAAGGATTACTGTAACAATACCTGTTAGGTAACACATACTTTGTTAACAGAGGATCACTGAAACAATACCTGTTAGGTAACACATACTTTATAAACAGAGGAGTACTGTAACAATACCTGTTAGGTAACACATACTTTATTAACAGAGGATTACTGTAACAATACCTGTTAGGTAACACATACTTTGTTAACAGAGGATTACTGTAACAATACCTGTTAGGTAACACATACTTTATCAACAGAGGATTACTGTAGCAATACCTGTAAGGTAACACATACTTTGTTAACAGAAGATTACTGTAACAATACATGTTAGGTAACACATACTTTATTAACAGAGGATTACTGTAACAATACCTGTTAGGTAACACATACTTTATTAATAGAGGATTACTGTAACAATACCTGTTAGGTAACACATACTTTGTTAACAGAGGATTACTGTAACAATACATGTTAGGTAACACATACTTTATTAACAGAGGATTACTGTAACAATACATGTTAGGTAACACATACTTTATTAACAGAGGATTACTGTAACAATACATGTTAGGTAACACATACTTTATTAACAGAGGATTACTGTAACAATACCTGTTAGGTAACACATACTTTATTAACAGAGGATTACTGTAACAATACCTGTTAGGTAACACATACTTTATTAACAGAAGATTACTGTAACAATACCTGTTAGGTAACACATACTTTATTAACAGACGATTACTGTAACAATACCTGGTAGGTATCACATACTTTATTAACAAAGGATTACTGTAACAATATAAATTTGTGCACACTAAAGAAGCAGAGCGACGCGGAAGGATTCAAACTCTTAACAAGTAGATTTCCTTGTAGTTGAGTTGCTGTGTACTAAATATATACATTTAATAATAACAATGTGTTATTCATTTCATACGCCAATTGTTAATTCTTAATTTCGGCTTCATTACTAAATTAGATACAACAAAAATTAAGATATTAAACTAAGTGGACACGACGCATTTCTGAAATAACCTTCATCAGACACGCTCAAAAAAGAAAAATTGGAAAACCGACTAATTTAAAAGTGTATGGGAGCTATAAAATCAAAGGACCTAAACAGGATAACCAACATCAGCTAAGGTCACCTATGCCTGAGAATAGAGAACATTAGTTTTAATAAAAATGACATATTTAGGAAATGTAAATTTCAATAATAAATATATGTAATAAACGTCAGTGTCGAAACATTGACTACTGGGCGGATGATATCGTAAATCGGGAAATGTTGGTCATGGTTTTATTTTGGTTCCTAAATTAAACACACCAAAATATGTCACACTCCAAAAATTAACCGCCAAAATTAAACACTGCCTTAATATCTTTTTATATTTATAGTTCCTAGTCTGTACCTTTTTGTCTTACTTCTTTCCTAAGTAAAACTTTGTCAATTACTGTTATACATGTATATACACACACAAGTCAAACTGAGAATGCTTCCATTTACGTTCTGAATTAACTGACAAAAAAATTACACACATGGGAACCAAAAGTGGCCAAAATTAAACACACTAGAAACGAAAATGACCAAAATTTTGCACACCAAAATAAAACAAACCTCTTTTGGAGAAAAAAGGTCAAAATTAACCTACACCAAAATTTCCCGATTTACGGTACCCTCTGTGACTAATTGACATCGACAGAAAAAAATCGTATTCACAACAATTAGATGAAGATTGCTTTTTTTTCTAAAATATATTTCTCTATTTAAAAATTATACATCACACCTGAAAAGTATTTTTGTGGTAAGATAAAGATGATAGAAGAGTTATTCCCCGTTGAACAATATTTAATGATTTTGCTTAAGTCTCTCTGTTGACTTCTATGTCTTGAATGTTAATTTTGAACATTAAATATATGAACATATTAAACCTATGGAATTCCCATCTTAACCCAATCATCGATCTTTACACTTCTCAGTGGGGTGCAAGGATCGATTATACTGTATCTGATACTGGGACATTGGAACTCATGGTCTTAATAAATTATATGTGCATGTTCATTTGATCATTGGATTGCCCTTTTTAAAAAAAACAAATAGCTTTTTCTTGAGAAGATTTGTCTTCCCCATTTCAATTTATAATCCAAGACGGCTAACGTCGTTAACGTTGTTGGTATTTTAGCGTAAGAAATGCGGAAATGCTATTTTTGTCATAACGATATATTTAGTTGAGAGATGCATTCATATGAAAGCCACTGGTAAATATTCTGTCTAGTTTAGCTTTTTCATGATCATTATAATTTGCGACAACAAAGGTGAGAATCGAATAATTTGTAATAATTACAGTCGCACACTGTGACAATTACCATGCTGGCAACCTCATAATTCACGACCTACACTTCAATGGACAACAATGTCGTTAACGTTTCTGTCTATTGATACAAATGACATACCGATATCAACGTGTTTCACTCAAGATGGATGTCGTAATTGTTTTCCGCCGATATGCGCTAATTTGTTATTGAAAATAGGTAGCACTGACCTCATTTATATTAAATATAATCTACAAACATTAAATGGCTATAGAAAAACAATAATGAGCTTGTTTTTCTATATTGGACTGGGACCACGATTATAACGGCGTTTCACAATGTCTGATGTGTTTTTTTATTGTAAAATTAATTTCACTATCTTGCCATTTAGGTTTTGTACTTTTGTCTTGTATATGATGAATACTTCAGAGTATGAAAGAAAAATAGGTGGCCAATGAAAAGAAACGAATTACAAAACAATAAACAACTTCTTTCACTTCGCGAGCACCTAAGTTCAACTGTTGTTTGTGTTGCCGGGGTTACTCATCTTAGTTTTCTGTGATGCATTGTGCTTTTTGCTTTGTTTTTCATCGTTCTGTGTCTCGTGCCCAATGTTGCGATGTCTCTGGATTGTTCATTGTTGTTTTCACCTTTGGTTTTCTGTGTCGCTTAATTTGACCCGAATAGATGTTGTGTCTTATATCTGTGCGAGCTTAACTTACATAATTTTACTGATATATCTGATCAAATGATAATTTTAGTTTTCACGGATAAATCT
Source organism: Bathymodiolus septemdierum (assembly GCA_963383655.1). Taxonomy (NCBI): domain Eukaryota; kingdom Metazoa; phylum Mollusca; class Bivalvia; order Mytilida; family Modiolidae; genus Bathymodiolus; species Bathymodiolus septemdierum. The sequence goes on from OY726525.1 coordinate 44,951,687, forward strand.
GAAAAAATGAACTTCCCAATGAGATACTAGCTATTATTGAAATTTTTATTACCTTTCATTATTTGAGTACGTATTGATTTTCGGTTCAACAAAATTTCATACATTTTTCATCGTATTAGCAATGTTCAGCTAGATTCTTATAGACCGTTAGGGCTGGTTTGATTCTGCATAAAACTCTATAATAGCTTGGTGGTGCAGTATTTTAATATTTTGTTGTTATTTTGTATTTTGATTTCACTAGCAAATATTGACGTTCGTTTGTTTTTCCCTGTTCCGAAATAATGTAATTGATTAAAGCTAAAGTCAACCTCCCTCATGAATAGGCAACAACCGATTCTGACTATCCTTTTAAGGTGGTACCATACACTTCAGGTAAAATTTGATCTGCTTGTTTAATTTTCTTATTTTTTTTGGCAAAATCCACTGTAATAAATATCAAAAGTTAAAAAAATTCCAACCAACAGACTCAGAGCTATAAATTCACTAGCCCCATAGCAGCTTTTCTCTCTGTGGTTTTGATCACCGAGATGCTTGAAATCTGCATAAAAACATCATATGATCAAAACGTTCAACTGATTTTAAAGAGTTATCTCCCTGTAAGTGCATGGCACCCCCTTAAGGTCCTTTGTTTTTCTTGCTTCAAAAGTTTTTAAATTATTTTATCTTTCCAATCGTTTGCATTTGATTGTACACGATGATAGTTTTTCCAGAAGAGCATCATGCACACTAATTTAGATATCTACGTTTAATTGAAGAAGAGGAATATATATATGCATGGTTTTTCTTCCGTTTTTTTCGTCATTTGCTTACTCTTAAACATAGGAAAGTGGAATATAGGTATATCATATTTATACAGATAAACAGAGGACGTTTCAGAAATTGCTATGAAAAATATGATAAATTTATCATTGCTCGTTTTATTTCTTTTGTTATCAAATCATAGCTCATTAAATATTCAAGAAAAGATTGAAGGTAACAAAGGGATAATCAGACACCGTTAATAAAACAGGAAAGACAATGATCTACAAAAACAAGGGAATAAAACAGGAAAGACAATGATCTACAAAAACAAGGGAATAAAACAGGAAAGAAAATGATCTACAAAAACAAGGGAATAAAACGGGAAAGACAATGATCTACAAAAACAAGGGAATAAAACGGGAAAGACAATGATCTACAAAAACAAGGGAATAAAACAGGAAAGACAATGATCTACAAAAACAAGGGAATAAAACAGGAAAGACAATGATCTACAAAAACAAGGGAATAAAACGGGAAAGACAATGATCTACAAAAACAAGGGAATAAAACAGGAAAGACAATGATCTACAAAAACAAGGGAATAAAATGGGAAAGACAATAATCTACAAAAACAAGGGAATAAAACGGGAAAGACAATGATCTACAAAAACAAGGGAATAAAACAGGAAAGACAATGATCTACAAAAACAAGGGAATAAAACGGGAAAGACAATGATCTACAAAAACAAGGGAATAAAACGGGAAAGACAATGATCTACAAAAACAAGGGAATAAAACAGGAAAGACAATGATCTACAAAAACAAGGGAATAAAACAGGAAAGACAATGATCTACAAAAACAAGGGAATAAAACAGGAAAGACAATGATCTACAAAAACAAGGGAATAAAACGGGAAAGACAATGATCTACAAAAACAAGGGAATAAAACGGGAAAGACAATGATCTACAAAAACAAGGGAATAAAACAGGAAAGACAATGATCTACAAAAACAAGGGAATAAAACAGGAAAGACAATGATCTACAAAAACAAGGGAATAAAACCGGAAAGACAATAATCTGCAAAAACAAGGGAATAAAACGGGAAAGACAATGATCTACATAAACAAGGGAATAAAACAGGAAAGACAATGATCTACAAAAACAAGGGAATAAAACAGGAAAGACAATGATCTACAAAAACAAGGAATAAAACAGGAAAGACAATGATCTACAAAAACAAGGGAATAAAACGGGAAAGACAATGATCTACAAAAACAAGGGGTAATCAAAATCCGTAAATCGTCGAAGGACACACAACACAATGGCCAAGATAAAAAGGGCAATGTGACAAGCGCAAAAATCTGCAAAAGACTACACAGAAAACTTCAGAATGTCACTAAAGATTAGGGGTGAATTAAATATGTTTTCCAAATATAATTACATAATTATGTATGTACATGTATGTTGTTTGCTAGAAATATGGTTTTAGTAATAAGTCGTTCGCTATTTTATCTGTGCAAATGAGTTTGCAAATATTCAGGCGTCCCAAGTCAGCTATATTGGGTTACCTATATTGTTGAAGTAGGAGATTATACGCTAAACTATATGCAATATAATACAAGTTTAATAGAAAGAAGATAATTTATAAACATATACTTGATTTATACTTATATATGTTTACTATTACAACGTCTGGATCGTCGTTTTCAAGAGTATATCTTAGATGACTTCCGGTATGTCAGTTAACCCATACATGTTTCCGACAAGTATTTCATGTTCTTAACGATGAAAATGAAGATTATTAAATGAATTATTATAGAAAGTCGCCACGATATAACTTAAATATTGTTGAAAGTGGCGTTAAACAACACAAACCACCAACCTATTATAGAAAGGTAAGTAATAATTGTGATACTGCAGTTAATCGAGTATTATTCGGCTTTCAAATAATTTGGCTTTGAGCGTACCTGAAGAAGGTTATTCAAGAAACGTGTCATACGCACTAAATTTGATATCTACGTTTTCATTACTGGTTTTCACAAAATGTGAAAATAGTGAAATTGGTACAACAAATACTTATACATGTTTCTGATCGAATATTTTTTTCTAGGTTTCAGAAAACGTGAGAAAATTAATTAGATATATGAATTTGTAGTTTGTTTTACGTTTGGATATTTTTGTTTTTACATTTTTCTAAAGAAATGTTGAATGTCAACACCATTCATTCGGAGTATTGTTCGGAAATACTTGACATAGTATAGATTTGAAAAATGTCTGGAAAGATACTTGTCATCCTAATTGTAGAAGACCTGCATTTAACAGGGTGAAAGCATGCTCAGCATTAATGTTAGAAGGTTTGAACGCAACAACATTAACCACATCTCTGGCAAACCTCAAACGCCTACGCACAGGAATCGCGACATAAGCCAGGGAAATCTACAACTTGACTTTTGACAGGCACAAACAAGAGGTGTGGTTAAATCGGTCAATTGGAGCCCCTATCTATATTCAAATCACGGTTTATAACGACAACAGCATCATGGACATGTACAAGATTAGAGCCTATGAATGTTGCATGGTTTAAAATAAAATAGTAAAAGATAGAACTAAAAGTTTGAGAACACCAAAGGGATAATCAGAAGCCGTAATCCGGAGAAAGACACACAATACAATGTTCAAAAGGAAACGATTTAAAAGACAAACAAAGATCTACAAAACATTACAAAAAAAGGCAAAGACTGTGCAACACAAACCTCACCAAAACAACGGGGGATGAATTCATGGAAACACCCGTTTCATTAGTGGCACCAGTCGCAATATTATTGTTTCTTGAACACATTTACTCTAAGGATGTATTAATGGGTTATTACATGTAACTTATATCCCATTAATGATAATAGCCGTGAAGCTCCACCCCCCCCCCCCCCCCCCCCCCCCCCCAAAGAAAAAAAAAACATTATGAAGGTTTGTTATTCTTATCCGTTATTAGGATTAAATTAGGAGAAATGTATATTCGAAGTCGTTTTCGTTGCTCTTAAATGTAAATGTACACCATTTTAGCCACCGCAATGGAAATAACTTCTATATTAAGACACGTAGATATCTAATTTAGTACAGTCACACAAAAATACATTTCTGGAATAACCTTTATCTCACGTACGTTCACCGTCGAAAGAATAGAAAGCCAAATAATATCGTATAGGTCTTTGAGAGCAAGTTAACAAAGGGGTATAAATCGCATATAAAATACGTATCAAAAGCATAATCTTAGTATGATATCGGGAATTAGTAAATGGTCTATTAAATAAAGACAATGTCAAAACGATGTTGATTGACAATATGACTATTAACATCTATTATTAATAAGTTTTACGATCTTATATAAATCCTTCTCAAATCATGAGATGACAATGACGAAATTTCTCAGAAAAACTGTGTCCTAGTCTAAGATAGATAAAACATTATAATAAGGGATAAATATATTAATAAATTCTAAATGATTCTAAATACTCTTGGTAATTATGTCTACTACGTCCAAAACTATTACAAGCTAACAATGAAAAAAAATCGGTATTATCTATATCATCTCATAACACAGACAAGTGAATGATAATTAAAGCAGAGTCGAATATAAGTGACTACTAGAAGTCAATTGTATAGACCATATGCTAAGCAAATAAATTTGTATTTCGATCATATATGAGAACATCGTAGCAATATACTGTGAAAAATACCATACAATCTAGTTTGTTTGATTTCTGGTTTATGGTGTTTAATGCCACTTTCAACAATATTTCAGTTATATCGTGGTGGTCAGTTGTATTGGTGGAGGAGCCAGAGTACCCGGAGAAAACCACCGGTCTGTCACAAGTCACTGACAAACTTTATCAGATAATGTTTTATCGAGTACAACTCGCCATGAATGGGTTTCGAACTCACAACTTTAGTGATGATATGCACTGATTGCACATGTAGTTGTAAATCCAAATACCATGCGATCACGACCACGACGGGCTCTATTTCGGTCATATATAAGAACATCCTAGCTATATACATTGTACATATAAAGTTTTCTGTGAAAAATACCATATAATCTAGTTTGTTTGGTTTTTAAATCATTCCGCTCTGAATATTCAGCTTTAAAACTATCATCTAAATTTCACTATTTGTTTAATTTCTTGCTTAAGAGGTTTTAAATGTCATGTTTTGAAACCTCATTTTTCTTGTGATTTTGATGTAGATATTAATTGTTGTTGTTTGAATAAAGAAATTATTTTCATGGATATGTAAGAAGAGGTTGAAGATACCAAACGAGTAATCAGAATCCGTATATCGAAGAACAACACAATGTAAATTCATGTATCCTTTGTTTGAGTCAGTGTAACTGTAAGCAATTGGTATATCTTTACTAATAATGAATTCACATCAGAGGGAATCATAACGGCTCGTTTATGGTTGGCGATAAGTCAATAGCTCAAGTTAAGCCCTTGAAAAATATAGTAGTTCAAGTAGGAGCAAGCAAACAGGTAAGAAAAGAACGTTGAAACAAATTGAATATACACTGGTAAATCAACTGTCATAGTGATACTTACTCTTGCTAATGTATTCAAGCAGACAAGTACAACAATGGTTGAATGAGAATGTGCGACACATGGCATGGTCGTGGTTTATAGGGCTTATCACAGGACTTGATCATGAGTAGATTGATGTGGAACAGGAACCACACTCCTAACCACATGAGATCACCCATATATCCAAGCGGGGTTTGTGTTGCCAAAGACTGGTTTTCTGTGTACTGTTTTGTAGACAATTGATTGATTTTATTTCTTTTGACCATTGTATTCTTTGTCCTTTACAGATTTATAAACCCCTTTGATATCTACATATATTTCTTTATAAATATTATGGGTTCAAATATTTAATATGACACGTTTTGGAAGCAAGTGAACATCAATGAAACTCCAAACATCTAACACACGAAAAAAGGAATAACCCTAACACATACTTTCTAAGCAAGTATGAAAAGTAAACAAAAACAGCAATGGTAATAAATTCCACCACCATAAACAAAAACAGCAACTATCTCTCGACTCACACATTTGAACATATAAAAGACCACGATATATGGTGTTAGAAATCTAGTTCCTGGTTTGGAACAGACACAGAAATGTGGCAGAGTTAAACCTGTTAATTGGATCTCCACCACCGTTTTAATTACTGAATCTCCAACAACAATACAGATATAAAAAAGCAATAAAAGAACTGCATAGATTCGCTTCCAATCAAAATGACCACACACTTTCACCACTTGAGATGAATGACAACATAAAGACGGACACCGCATTAGCAGGGTCAGTGAATACTCGTAGTTCATTTGATACTAAGTATTTAAAAGTTTTACTTCTAACTAATGGCAGTCGGATTGCGATATTGCTTTCTGTTTGTTTAAGCATTTAGAAGCCAAGAGTTGTCAATAATGTCTAGTTCTCCAATAAAAAAGACATGTTCTGCGAGATTATGCAAAATTGGAGATGTAGGACATATGTAGATGGTTGACTTAGACTTGGAATCAAAGTCACTCTTGACGTCCTGGTTTTTTTTAAAACTCAAGTAATACTGGAATACTTATCAATTCTATTTTTAGCAATCCTGTTTGCAAATGAGTTGCATGTCCTTTCTATTTAAAGTTATATGTCATATGAAAATACAATAGTGACACATTGACAAAGATCCGTGTCCTGTGTTGTGTTGTTGGTCACGAGATTTTGTTTTATTTCATAATTACATTAAATTAGTTTTTTCTCCGAAACTATCGTGATTGAGCAACCAATAGTCACTATTTTCCCCACTTTTTCTAAATGTATGTACATGTAGGTGTAATCAGCACTAAACACAAGTTTACAAAATGTTACACGTTTCCTATGTTAGTGTAATAGCTCACTCGGATGTGGTCACGAGTATGCAAGCACGAAATGAAAATTCCTAATAAATAGTTTAATAATTACTTATAACCTACTTATAGAAAAATCTCTGTCAAACCCGAAATGTTCTTTAATGGATTTAGCTGGTACGTATACATCTATTACTTTTCTTAGTCACTTATTGTATTTGGAGGTGTTAAAATCTATGTTGGATGGAAGACATAGTAGGAGTGATTTGTTTTTCACGATTATCTTATTCTGATACATACAAACAATGTCTGTCTTTTTCAAATAGTGAGTGAAATGATAAAGGGTAATTTATTTTCTCAAATATATGCGTACATATCTTCTCTGTTGTACAATGAATGTTTATTCGGTTGCTATTTTTGTTATTTGCTCTTATAATCAGCAAATGGTTTGATTTATTGTGTTTAACGCCACTCTCAACAATATTTCAGCTATATCAGGGCGACCAGTTAATCAGCAAATATTATTGAGCTATTACACAAATATTGGAAACTGTCACATTTTTAAACTTGTGTAACTTTTCTAACATATATGCCTTTTCGTTGCACTAACTTTCGTGGTTTTGATAGAATCAACGAAAACCACGAATATTGGTATTTAATTATAATAAAAATAAATTCACATTATTTTATAATGATTTAATTTCAGTTATTGATGTTCTGAAGATGATGGATGAATATTATAATATAACGACCCATACCGGATTCACAACAACGGAACTACTTTCCACAAAATGGATAAACACTACATTCGAAGTATCGGAAAACTGGACATCTCCGTCTCCGTCTTCGGTTACACAAATGACATTAATGAACACAAGCACAGCGATGGCGGGTGCATCGTTGTGTGGAAACCAAACCGATGATACTCTACGTGACGGTGACTACAGCTACCTGATGGGATCTTTTGTGTACGTGTGTGTATTGTTGTTTATTGGGCTCCCAGGAAATGCTTTAGTTATTTACGTGTATTTATTGAAATGGCCTAAATCGACTTCTCGTATTTTTATTCTTTCTCTCGCAACATATGATTTAATTAATTGCACAACGTCAATGCCGTTTGAACTTGGTCTCATTTTGAATTTTTCTAATTTTGATTTTCCTGTGTTGTGCAAAGTATCGAGATTTATAACAGGCATGATCAACAATACGACAACCTTCCTTCTTATTGTGATAGCCGTGGATCGGTTTAAACGAATATGTCGTCCTCACAATCGCCATATTACACCACCAATGGGTAAAAAACTAGTTGCGATAGCAACCGTGTTTGGTCTATGTACGAGCTGGCCTATGTTGGTATTATATGGAACTATGACAATTCCGCATGGGAAGACATGTTTGATTGAAGACGGAATGCTGTCCACGAAATTTCCGATGTTGTTTATTATATTCTTATTATTGGGACATTTTGTGACCGATTGTATTCTCATAACACTTTATGCCTTTGTTGGAAAAGCCATCTTTAACAGACGACATATTTTAAAATCGTCACGCGCAAAACTTCCAAAGGCAGAAATTTCTCAAAGTAGCTATACAGTGGACGAATTGGATACGAATGACCATGAAGAAAACCGTTCTAGACTCGCATCATTTGTCTTTTGGAACCGAGTGTCCGATGAGTTCCGAAAACGGGGCAATACAACTGGAAATATGCAAATGACTAAAAAGCAGATTTCTCCAAAGAAATCAGTTTCACTTTTTCGGCGGGCATTATCACGTGGTTCAGACAAAGAAAGTAATGGAAATAAAGCACGTGCAGGGAAAACGACATTGATGCTATTTTTAGTAACAGTTGTTTTTATTGTATCGTTTATTCCACACACAGGAATGGTTATTTTGCGCTACACTCATCCAAAATTTGTCTTGTGTCTGTCATATCTCGGAAAGAGTGTTTACCAATTGACATTAAGGACTTATTTGCTGAATAGTGTTCTTAACCCCATGGTGTACTGTTTTGTAAGCAACCAATTCAGATCTAAATGTAAGCAGGCTCTGAAGCAGCTTTTCTGTTGCGAAACGTCAAAAGGCACTTCTAGGACGATTTCAGACGGACACAGTGGTCATGCTTGATGCAAATAGTGTCAAATACAATGGAACGAATCTTCGATTCTGACATTTTTTCATTTTACCATTATTGCGAAGACATGTGCTTAGGTTTAAGAATAATAAAATGTAGGGATACATTGAATCTAGATTGTGTAGGGTGATAAGGTTGTTATACTGATCTTTATTTATAAGCTGTATTATGTGAATGGCTTTTGTATATAGCAAATAATGTATATGTCTTTGTAACAATCATGAAATCTTTCCTTCAGAAAACTTCTTGTAATGCTCAATTGGCGTTGTCGTATTTTATTTTTCTTTCATTGTGTTTTCCCGGTTTAAAATTTTTTTTATTTAATTTTGTGTAAAATCATTTCCTGATGAAAAAAAACGCAGATGTAAAAATGACAAAAACAATAATATGATTCACTCGATTGTAAACATGCTGACAAATATTATTAAATATTTCGTGTCATGCGCATTAGATTAAACAATCCGTAAAACGAATGAACCATTTGCACATTTCCGACTTCATTCTAAAATTACATGTTTTGATGGGAGGGATTTCCCTTAATGAGAGTCTCTTTTTCATTCTCAAGTCGAGTGAAAATAAGATATATCTTTCCAATACCATGTTCACAATTTCAATGTTGTAACTACTTGTGACTTTTGCTATAGAATTACAAGGCTCAAATATATACAAATTATAAGAAAACTATACTCAAATTCTTTCTCTTTTCCGTTCCAACTGCTGGAACGTGAATACGTTGTAAGGGAAATAACTCATATTAAAACGTATAATTTTAGAATCAAATCGGAAAATTTGCAAAAGTCTTTCGAGAGCTTAAATCTGAACAGTAGTTATTTAATTTTCAAGTGTGTCTGATACTATGGTACACGAACTGGCTTTCCATATAATAACCTAACAACCCATCTTAAAAATGAAAAGGAATAATCACTATATAACCAACAAAAATAGCTCGAATTGACATCTTAACCATTTCTGTTATGTCATAGTAATAATTCAAGTTGATTATGGTTAGGTTTATGTTTATGGTGCTTAACGCCACTTTCAACAATATTTCAATTATATCGTGGTGGTAAGTTTTATTGGTGGAGGAAACTGGAGTACCCGAAGAAAACCACGAACCTGTCGCAAATCACTGACAAAACTTATCACAAAATGTTGTATCGAGTAGACCTCGCCATGAGTGGGACTTAAACTCACAACTTGAGTGTATATATATATAATTCAAGTTGAGAATTGTGTTACAATAAATGTAATTATAGTTAGGTTTCCTCGTGTCGCCTCTGTTACAATTTATCAAAATATAAAATTATAGATTAATGCATGCTCTTTTCCATATCAGGACTGTTATCATTCCTCGACCGATATCGACACTCTGGCTAAAGCCCTCTGGCCGATATCGGTCTCTCGGGATGATAACAGCCCGAGTGTCGATATCGGTCGAGGGATGATGACAGTCCTGATATGGAAAAGGGCATGCATTAATCTATCTATCACATATTTCAACATTGAATTGAAAAGAACAAAATTAACTTCACACACACACACACCAAACTATGAGTGATTGATATTGGTTGAGGGATAATAACAGTCTTCATATGGAAAAAAAAACCATGCATTGTTCTATTCATAAAGAGGCTTGATATTAAGAGTTCTGCCCCGATATCTGCCCATGGACTGATATCGCTGTGGCACATCTGGTGTTTACGTATGGGCCAAAATTACGTTATTACTTATAAATATGTGATAACAATGTATAATTCATGCCTCAATTCAATACTCAATGATTCTGAATGATTAATATTTCAGTTTTACATTAAAGGTGTGGTATAAAGATAACTTGATATCTTTGTATTTTTGCAAAAAAAAGGGTTTTAATGTCTTAATTTTTATATTTAGTCGCCGGACCTTAAAGTAATATGAAATATCAAAATCATTATTTTCAGTTTTCTAAAAATTTCTGATATATGTAGAGATTAAATATATAAAGAACGTAAACCATTCACTTTTTGAGAGCTACGATGCATAATTCAGGAGAAAACGTCATTTTATTCTGTCTTCGATAATTCTTGCTACCCGGACAATAATGCAAATCATATGCTATTGACCTCAGATTTGAACTCATTCGGTAGAGATTGTGCGCATGCTCCGTTATAGTCTTGACAGGTAACATCATTTTCGTTTCGATTTACATTCCATTATTTTCCATTCAATCCACAATTAAAAATAATTGTCCCTTAGCCAAACGTTAAACAAGGATCTCTTTACATGGAAAATACATATATATCACTATCTATGATCTAAACCGCCGTAAATGTCTTTTAACGGCACTATGTGTATAATTCAGCAAATTTCGCGGGGCCCAGTAAGGGGGAACTGCATACGCAACTTGTAATTATGTTAAAACATTGTTTTTTTTTTTATTAAAAATGAATACTACTTTGTTTCAAATCCTTCAAATTATACAATTAAAAGTAATTTCCTATTTAGACACGGACCATTTGCCTTTCATGGAAAAGGGGGAGGGGTGGTGGCATGATATGTACAGATTCTCCTTCAGGTAATATACAATTTAATTAATCCAAAATTTGGTTTACAGGTATGTAGAAACTGCAGCATGTTCAATATCATTGCCAATCAAAATTCCAGAAAAAATTGCCACTGTATGTATGCTTTGATCTATATATAAAAGTTCATATCTTTGTAGTATGACATTTTGCTTCTTATAAATTTTGGAATGTTTTTGATGATAAGAGAAAAGCGAATATTATGTTGTTTTCTATCATGGATTTGTTCACTAAGGCATGAACGAACCATTATTTTACTTTCAAAGGAAAGGAGGGGCTATGCTTCTCATCGGGGCCAGACTTTTTTTCCTTCGCGGGTTTTTTCTTGCATTGTAAATACATTTTGTTTGTCAATCTACAGATTTTTTTCTATTAATTTGTAAGGAAGATTTTTTTTTCTCTCAAATATATCCCAGGCTAAAGTTTTGTTCTATGTGGTAGTGGTGTTTTTTTTTGTTAATTTCATAAGGCGACAAAGTTAATTTTTAGATTCTCGTCCTCCTGTCAGTAAAAATATGGGGAGGGAGGGAGGCATATATAATTTATTTTTTGACCATTTTCATAAAAATCACTAGGAATTTTAAAGAAATATCTGAGAATGTAAAATGAATTATGAAATTGAAGCAAAAAACAATGGGGAGGGAGGGGATGAGAATTTAAATATAAAATGTATTTGGCCTAAGAGACAAGAATGTGAAAGAAAGACACATTTTTTTTATCTCATAATAATATATAGACAAATAATTTTCAGAAATAATTTGATTCTGAGGGGGCCTGGCAAGTTTAGTGAGGTTAGAATATTTGACAGAAAATTCATTCGGCACAAAGTGCAGGACAGGTTATAACATTTTTTACCCAGTTCAGACCAGATTTTTTTTTTTTTTCTATGGAGCATAGGCCAGAATTTTTCCCCAATATTGGGTGGCCAGATTATTTATTTTATTTATTTACAAAAACTGCGGTTTTGAAATGTACATACTAATAATAATTTACACAGTTTGTACATGCGATACGTTAGTTCCGACGAGGATTTTAAATTCTGAAATTTCTTGCATCTGTTTCGATTTCCCCAAATGGGGCCCCGTGTCATTCATTCTTACCGATTTCAATGTTTTTGTCAGGTTTTTTCGAATAAACTGATTAAGTCAGAATGAAATTCATTGCAATTGATAATCTCAAGGTAAAACATACATGAAAGAATTTCTTTGCAAGGCAAGAAATGCAAGACATTTAACTTTTTTCAAAACCAGAATGATACATGTGCTCACCTGTTTACGTTGGTGATGAAATTTTATGATCGGCAATTATCGGAACGGTGCATCCGAAAGTTAATTAGCCGCCATTGTCTTGAAAAAATACGTTCGAGATGGAATGATTTTCTGTTCTTAATCACAGATGATCGCGATTTTCGTCCTCAAACATGCACGAATGGTTTAGTTTTTAGGAATGTAAACATATCAATGATATTTTTGAAGATGTTTATTTCACCAAAAACTCATTTCACATTACTTTAAATTACACGCAGCATCTGGATACGCAATGTTAACTTTCTGTGTCCTACCGAACCCAAACTTTTGTGGAGAGGACCCTTGTAAGTTGATATACCTTGAGTCCAATCCACTTGTTAAAATATTTAGCATATAAATTCGACCTATAACCGATAAACTTTATTATATCATGTTGTATCGAGTACACCTGGTCATGATCGGATGTCAAGACTTAGTGGTTAAAGGGACTGGTTAGATACACGTATGACGGCATACACCTCATTACAACAACGCCTGTTATTATTCACTGGATCGTGTTTAATAATACAAAAGTGTCTCAAGTACAATATGTAGATAATATATACAATACTATGAGAAACTCTAAGAGTACACAAACAGTACGTAGATATACTAATCAATGTCATATTATTTTTGAACTATCCGCGATGCATAATATCAACAAAGTTTTGTGCACTTGGAATATTATGTACGTGATGTACGCGATAACACGTTTTGATATACTAACGTAGCTTGCATACCGCTAGCTTTCGGTGAATCAAATTCGCATACAGAAAAAAGTAATTGTTTTTTAAATATACCCTACACACATTATTGGGTACACTGTGTAGCAATCCAATATTTATTAAAACGTTGTTTCTCAGATTGCTGTGAGAATTTGTATTTTGCTTTACTCGATTTTGTTGATTTTTCTCGGCATCAGAAAACGAAACCTTGTTGGATGATTTTCATACATTTTCTAATTTTTCACTTTCGAACCAATATGAAACACTATTAGATGGTCAAACTTGATATCTTACATGCGCAAAATGTAGAATTCTTATTTCAAAACTATTAATATAGCAATGTTGTAAGCTTTGTTGTCATTTTTTCTTTTCCTTTTGGCCATTATGTTGTCTGTTCTTCTTCGATTTACAGATTATGATTACCCCTATGGTATCTTCAAACTCTTCTTGTTCCGAATTCATGCAGTGGCTGTAGAGCTAAAAATCCAGTAGCATTTATTGAGAGGGAATGTTTGAGATCAGAGTAACCAGTTTAATCCCATCACATTGTATTGTCGGGTCAAAGATTTCCGACACCATATCTCGTGGTGGTTTGTGTGTGTGTGTGTGTGCTAAGTCATTTGAGGTGAGAGGTGCTTTTTGTATTTGTGGAATTGTTGAGAATTCCTGTTCAATAGAAAGCCGACAATGAACTTGATAGTAATAGATTGTACGACCCCTTTTAACCACACCATTGCAACCAATATGAGGGAGTGTGTGGGGGCAATATATGTTCACATTCTTATGATAACTGGATTTATATCTACCTATGCAATTAGTGCCAATGTGGCCACTATTAAAGGTTTGTGATTTTGAATCCTATCTGTTGCAAGGTTTACTCCATACATCAGTATATGTGATTACGATTGTCACATATTGTTGAAAGTGGCGTTCTAGTTGAAAGTGGCGTTCTACGCGCACATTCTGAATAAGCAGTGGTCATGTATTTAAATGCCTGATGTTGTAAGTAAAATGGAAGAACAATGATATTACTAGGTGGATGGAATTGTACCTTTGTCTTTTTTAAAAGATTTTTATTCGCGAAAAAAAGTAAAGTATTCCTTTTTGCCTTATACCGCATATATATTTTTTTCTTTTTTTTTTTCAAATCACGGAATTCTTTTTATTATCATGGTTATTGTTTGAACGAGTCATCTTGTTCACAAACCGTTTGGTGTCTATTTTCTATTTTTCATCTATAATGACAACGCAAGAAAGGGTGATTTAATAACACCATATAATCAAGTTATTAATTATACTTAATTAATTCTATCTTATCCGACTCTTTGATCTGCTAAATTATAAATTACCATGCTTCCATATGTATTATTAAATATAAACCATTATCAGATTGACAGGACAAATCATTAGACCTTGCTGATTGGCAGGTGATTATAGAGGCCCATTAATAAGGGTTAAAAGAAGAGTTTGAAGACACCAAAGGGTTAATCAGAATGCGAAAATCGAAGAAGGATATACAACACAATCGCCAAAAGAAAACGGACAAAAGGACAAACAACGATCTACAAAACATACACATAAAACTAAAGATCGAGCAACACGAACCCCACTAACAGCCGGGGGTTAATGGACATCCCTACAAACGGACATATTATTAAATTGTTCTTAATATATTATATAAACTCAATATTAAACGTATTTCATCTACATTGTAAAAACATGCCTTTACATAGTAATTCTAATTATTTGAACCATCCTTCCAAACTTTCTTCTCTTGTTAAATTTGTGTAATTGTTTGTTAACTATCAACACATGGTACACACGACGAAGAAAAACAAAGCAAAAACGCAACACAATATGTGTTGGACACCACACGCAAGCACGCACAAACAACACAAACAAGACATGCGCCTTCCTATAAAGAAACCGGAGGAAAAGACTAACCGAACATCGTTTGTATGCGGAAATCAGAAGGAACATCATAATACGGAACTCAGAACGTAAAGACACATCATATTTACATTGATGTTTGTTTTGTTATTGTTTTTTGTTTTGTTTTTTTGTTCTTTGTTTGTTTGTATTTTTTGTTGTTTTTGCTTTTTTTGTTGTTTGGTATGTTGGCTTGATTTTGTTTTGTTGTGCTCTAGGTATCAATGATTTTAAATTATAGCACTGTTCAAATGGTAGGTACGTGGATTTATTGAATTTAGAATTGATGGAAATGGTAAGTAAAACATCTGGAAAATACAACTAACTTATTCATGTATTATGAAAATATTATATGAATTCGAAGACGATGGTATCTATGGTATTTTTATTTAATGGATCACATCGCAGGATATTTTGTTAATGAATGAATTATAATCTTGTTCTGTTTTTAATTAAATTAATTTTGTCGTTAAGCAGTGTATGGAATTAAGATATTAACTCACATGCCAAAATTGTTTCAAAGCACAATATCCACAGATAAAACAGTGGGAATTGTTTTCTTAACTAAGTATTTCACCCTGTATAACAGTAATTTATTTTATCAAGGAATAGCAAATTCAAAGTTCTTTGAGATTCGTGACAATTACCACCTTTTTAAACAAGGAATTGCTTTGCTTACTTCTAATATGCTTTGTGACAAAAAAAATATCATAAAATGTTATGTTCATTAAAAAAATCCATACTTGGTTTGAAAAGCTGCAAACAAATGCTATTTTGTTGCGTTTCACTACAATATTACAGAATCAAATTCGCAAATATCGATTATACAGTGAACCCTGTCTAAATCTAATCCAGAATAAAACAAAAGCATTTCGCAAAGAGGATAATATATTAACGTTGTATAAAAATTGCATAGTTATTAAGTTTTACATTTGTGTATGCGCAAATTAGAAGTACATATATGAAAAACAAATTTGTAGAAAAAGTCAACTGGGAAAATCCAAGTGTGATTATATGTAAGTTTCGCAACCACTTTCAATAAAGATATGGTAATGTATTTATTACCAGAAATATTAGACATTTTGGATTAAACATCATATTGTTGACGACAAAAATTTCATTATTTCAAAATTTTAAGCTTGGTATGATAATTAATGCCGACGTTCATTATTCTTATATTACGAGTTCAGGCCTACATTTAAAATGTCTCGAAAGCGTTTCGAAATCATTTTGATCTCTTATACGCTGTCGAAACGAATCAACAATGCGTTTTTGAGTTATTACGTTTGAAAGCAGATTGGTTTCTGAAATGATTCAAACTAACACGTTTCATCAAACGTTTCTGTTTGTGAAATCAGCGCAAATATTTATCTTTGCTTTGAAATACAGATGCATTATTATGAGAAAAATACAGAATTACGAGTGAATAGTTCATGCTATTGATTCTAACAACAACATATTATTTAATTTTAAAACCATTTGCTTGATGTATTTCTGGTGTTATCGAAGACGACAGCCATATGCTATTATAAATATTTTCTCCATGGTTAGACAATTGCTTATAATTGATTAGATAAATGTGTTCTTATATTCCAGTAGGAAACCAATTTCGTTGCATATGAAGTAGGAGCACACACTTATTTTGCACCAAATGGTATTCCTAAATTTTGTAGACAACATCAAGTCGATACCACAATAAATCAACACTGAAAACTCTCCGATTTAGGGAATCATCTGTTTTATAGTATTACATTGTAGGATACATATACAATATACGTACATTGTCGGAAAATATATAATTTATTTGTGCGAGCTTTAGAAACAAGTAGAAAAGCAAGCATTTGGCAAGTTTTTCTGGCCTGTTTCGCAGCGAGTGCAAATTAATTTTATATTTAACGACAATGTACGTATATTGTGTTTATCCTGTGATATCAAAAAGTCCGAAACCAACTGCCAAATAGTTTACAAATAGTTGAAACAAGCGTCGTTCTAATCGTTTCTATTGGAGTCATCTGTGACGTCAGTGCTTATCCTGTTACCGTTTCTTTCTGTTGCTCTACCAGAAATGCTTTATTTGGTCCATGACTAAATAACGCTGAAGTTTATTAGTAAGCAAAATCACACAATTGCGGGATAAAAAGTGGTACTTTATACAAAGTGATTCAAATTTTCTTGTGGAATGAACAATTCTACTTCATGGTGCTAAGTAATCTAAAAGTCTCGAAATTGTCTATTGTCTAAATAATAGTTCATATTATCTAACGTCGGCATTGCCAAATACTCTCTTTATTCCCGAGGGAATCCCAGGGTAATATAATAGAACTGAGTTTTATTACTGCGAGGAGCAATAAGTGGTCCGCTTGTTGTGCAATCAGAAGAATTAAATGCATAACTCGTCCTTTGGACTAAATGGAAATGGTCGTCGCATGCATAGAGAATACCACACTAATTGATCCTTAGGTTGGTATCATACACTACAGGGAGATAACTCTTTTAAATCAGTTGAACGTTTTGATCATATGATGTTTGCATGCAGATTTCAAGCCTCTCGATGATCAAAACCACAGAGAGAAAAGCTGCTATGTGGCTAAAGAATTTATAGCTCCGAGTCTGTTGGTTGGAATTTGCTACAATTTTGATATTTATTACAGTGGATATATTCAAACACACTGCCAAAATAATAAGAAAATTAAACGAGCAGATCAAATTTTACCTGAAGTGTATGGTACAACCTTAAAGACTAAATCTTAACAGTTATTTGTGAGCAATAGCATTATAAGTATGGTCGTTGGTGACCTTTTGAAATGCAACAATTCGAAAGCTGTGAGTTCGAATCCAGCTCATGTGATAAAGTTTGTCAGTGACTTTAGACAGGTCGTTGGTTTTCTCTGGGTACTCCTCCACCAATAAAACTGACCGCCGCGATATGGATGAAATATTGTTGAAAGTGGCATAAAGCAAGAAAGAAAGAAAGAAAAGAAAAAAGGAAAGACAACATTTCCAGACACAATCCATCATATCTTCGTATTTCCAATAGCAATCTAAAACCCTTTTCATAATATTGTCACCTTTTAACCTACGATATCAATTGATTGTTAACCTATATGGCTTGTTCTCGTATTAAATATAGCTGAAAGACGACCTGACCTTGGGTGACAATCAATCTCTTAATGTCGATCAATATTGTTGATAATCTCCCTTGATGACAATATAATATGATTGCATTGTATGTTTCTTTCGATTTCCTATAGTCCCCCCTCTTTGTGTTATCTTGATAGGATAGTGGTTATGGTGTTTAACGCCACTTTCAACAATATTTCAGCTATACCGTGGCCGTCAGTTTTATTCTTGGAGAATACCACCGACCTGCCGCAAGTCACTGGCAAACTTTATCACATATGTTGTATCGAGAATAACTCGCCTGAGCTGGGTTCGAAATCACAACGTTAGTAGTGATAGGCATTTTGATTGATGTTTGGTGTTTTAACGCCACTTTCAGCAATATTTCAGCTATATCATGGCGACCAGTTTTAGTGGTGGAAGAAGCCGGAGTACCCGGAAAAAACCACCGACCATGGGCAAGCAACTGGTAAACTTTATCACTTGCGGCTGCGTGTCGAGTTCACCCTTTTTTGTAATTTACAAAGCCGGGCGCGAACCCACGCCGTATTGGTTATAGGCTTGTACGAGTTGTTAGGTAATCCAACTACCTAACTCATTGAACCACCCGGTTCCTCTAGGCATTTTGAAACCCACTTTGTTTCTATTATGCATTTCAAGCTAACTTATATCTTATAATTTTGAATGTCTTTTATCCATTGTACTAAGAATAATTAATAGATTTTGCTTAATTTATAGCTTTGTGAATATACTCGCCACAAGTCCCATTCTAATAAATAAAACCATTAAGTAAATTGTTGCTATAAAATTTGGATTCTTGATCTATGTTATCAACATGTTAAGAACATGTAATCAGTAAAGACATGTTGTTAATATATAAGTGGTCAGTCAAGGTTTGAATTCACATAGCATCATTTTTACAGGAAATATTAATAAGACGGGCAGAACTTAATTTGTCTCTGACACTGATATCGGAAATGAGATTTGTTAATTTATGAGTGCATAATTTCAGGAAAGGAGAGGTTTATGTCTCCAAGGTAGATACATGATTAGTTTTAATATCATTAATAAATATCAGATATAATCAAGTGACAGGTCATATTACGTAAAAATATATTATGAATGCAATTTCATCACGTATAACATACTACTATGCAAGATATATTTGTTTGTCTTTCTCGAAAAAGCTACACCTCATTACATAGTGAAATTCATCATTTGAGTCTCAAAAGAGGCACAAGATATCATTGCTAGATAGATTGTACCACCTTCCTATCCCAACTGGCAATCGATGACTACTACATCTGTATTTACTAAATATATATTATATGGATGTGGTCGAGTGGTCTAGGGCGATGGACGTAGGGCTAAGCGAATGGTGCTGCAGTGTATCAATGGTGTGAGTTCAAATCCCGTCGAGTGAAGAACAAAAATTTGACAGCTCTAAAATCTAATTCTAACACTGTTTGGTTTAATTTTCAGACGTAAATAAAGTCTCTTAGATTATTTTACAAATAAAAACTCTTATTCCATATTCCAAATATATAAATATATGAGACATATATTACTGTCCAATTTATCATTGGAAATAATAAATTAATTGAATATTTATTGGAATATGGAATGAGTTTTTATTTATATATATATATATATATATATATAGTATGTGGTGATAATAAAGACAAATATTTTCCTTTTTTTTTATTTTATAACAAAATCCCTTTGATGGCATGTTAAGATCTGTACTCCATTTGTGTTTGAATTGAATTTTCAATCTTTGTTCAACACTTAATAATTTCCACTCTATGCTCTATGTAGGCTAAATTATTTTAGTGAAAATGTTATTTACAAAATTGAAAGTTAATGAATGTATGCTATCAAGTCTCAGTAAAACAATTTTTGGGGGTTTTGAGTACGTGTTGCTCGTCATGTTTCAGTAAAACAATTTTTGGGGTTTTTGAGTACGTGTTGCTCGTCATTGGTTTTTGAGTACGTGTTGCTCGTCATTTTAGTTTTCTGTGTTGTGTTGTGTTTTTGTGTTTTTTGTTTTGTTTTTGTTTTATTTGTCTTTGTCCTGTATTGTGTGAGTGCTCAATGTTGCCAGTGTCTCTGAATTGCCCATTCGTGATTGTCACTTTGGTTTTCTCTAACGTTTATTTATAGCTGTATCATTTACAAAAAATAAGATCCTAGCAGGTGAATTAGATAGTGTTCGTAGCAATTTATGCACATGTTGGCACGGGGAACCTATAGCATTTTCTTACCTCAAGCTTCTCCGGGAATTTCTGTTCACGTTCACGATGGGTGCCATTAGTGGAGCAGGAATGTCTACCCTTCCGGAACACCTGAGTTTACCCTTGGTTTTTAGTAGGTTATTTCTTACTCGAACTTTAGTTTTATGTGTGTGTTTTGTAGATCGTTGTTTGTCCTTTTGTCCTTTTGTACTTTCTCTTTTGGTCATTGTGTTATCAGTTCTTCTTCGATTTACAGATTCTGATTACCACTTTGGTATCTTCAAACTCTTCTTCGTAAAGAATGTATCACCTTTCTAAAAGAATTAAATGTTACAATCACCATGCTTTCAGTAGCATAAAGCTTGTGGAACTACATGCATTTGAAGACATGATGTTTTTCAATCTATGAATTGATTTATACAATTAGGGATTCGAGCAAAGATGACTAGTTGATCTTAAAGCTTCAACCATTCAGTGATCTTTTATCGACAAGTGAGCTATTTTTCAGGCATATCTTGGGAAGAGAAAAAAATATTTTCGGTCTTATTTGATGATGAAATGGTGATGGTGTCTGAATTGTACTTCACCAATACACACCAGTTAGATTTGTAAAGTGCTAACTCACAAAAGAATACGATCCAAAGTCCTGACTTCCAGTCTATCAGTCTTTACTCTTACTTATTAATGTTGTGTGATTAGGAAACAAGTATCTAATACCAATTACATAGTTTTTGGTTTGACTTTACCCGGAACAGATCCCATTATCTTCCGCACTCGAGATGATAATGATAAGCAATAATGCACTGAGTCAGTAGACAACAGACTTCCTTTAACATAAGTAAATTCACGTTAGAGAAAACCGAAGGGGCAATAAATAATGGACAATCCAGAGAAACTGCTAGCACAAGACACAAGACGAAGACAAACAAAGCAAAAAAGACACAACAGAAAACTAAAACGATGAGCAACACGGACACCACTAAAAACCAGGGTACACCCAAGGCGTCCGCGAAAAGGAAGCAGTTCCGGTCTCTTCTAATTGTTTAAGCAATTGCTAGCAGAAAAGTATTACATCGCTTTACTATATATGAAACAGAGAGTTCTGGTATAAATATCAGTGGGCGGAGCTAAGGTTCAAATTCTGCAGTATTCTGACCGCGGTCACCTCGAGGAATATCAACGGTGATTAATTTATCTCAAACAACTAATTGGATCGCTATGACGTCGCGCAAAGTGTTGCGTTTTTAACGAATTTCAGAATAATTTGTAATCATAATAAAAATATACAGTACCCCTGCCTGTAAATATTTGCAATATATATATCATGATATTCGCTGAATATAGCAGATTAAGATTAATAACATTTTTTTCTAATTAAATAAAGCATAATTAAGATTTATGAATATTAAACAGTCATACACGTATTTTAAATGCCTGTCATGCGTAACATTTTACAACCTTTTCTCCTATATCTGTGTAACAAAAGTATAGAACCCGTCGTCGGATTTTCGTGAAATTTTGTACAACACTTTCATATGACGGCATAATAGAAGGGTCGACGTCATTTTAGATTTGGACGCCAACTACGCCATGTCCGATAAAAAAATCTACAATGTAAAATTCTGTCACAATTGATGTGGAAACAGATGACAAATAAGTGATCAAAAAGTTTTCAGTAAGTAACCAAAATATTATGTAATAATCCGTTTGTGATGGCAAATTATTCAGCACAACTATTTGAAAAATGGTGAAGTATTTATTTTATTTGAGCATTTTAAAGACGTCAGTTAAAATTGTCCAATGTGTGAATTTAATCCGTCTTGACGTTAAGTATCGAAATTCACGCGTATGAAAAATACCGTATCTGATAATGAAAAAATAAATAAAATGACTGAAATACGTCTTTTTTATCATATATCATAATATGACTGTAAAGAGAAAAAATTACAACGAAAAATGCTTGTCCCATACAAATGTCCAATAGTCTCATTTTTAGCGTCAAACGTCATTAAAATTGAAAATATAAAACCATATGGTAAAAATTATACGATCATAAAAAAATAATTCACACAACAGAAAAAAATATGAAAACATTTTAGAAATAAGTTTTTTGCATTAATTTCAAAATTGTAATTTTTTTTCGATGCACTTCAAAAAACAAAAAAATATACCCGAAAATGCTTGTCCCAAAAAATGTCCAATATTGCACGCTGAACTGTGAACGTCGTCAAATATCAAAATGTCTTGACGTAATGAAAAAAAAAATACCTCACCGATCTTCAAACAATTTGCAAATAAAACCCCCCTTTACTAACTTAAATGAGTGATAAATGAATAAATAATAAAATAAATAAATAAATAAATAAATAAATAAATAAATAAATAAATAAATAAATAAATAAATATAATGTTTTCATACGTATACTTTATTTTCAGAAATGAAATTATCAACAAATCTGGATCAGTATACGCAAAAACGAAAAGACAAAAACAAAAACAATCTTATAATGAAAGAAAGAAAAACTCAAAAGCGGAAAATAAACTGCAACACGGGAAAAATCTAATTCGAAATGGGACGTCTGTAAAAGGAATCAGAGAGAGAAAAAGAAAATTGAAACCATAGGAAATGGTATATTTATTTTTATGTGTTTTTCTTTCTTTTTTGGGGGGGGGGGGAGGGGGGGGATTTGGAAAACAAATCTTCCGAAGTTTGAATTCTTTATTCAGAAACAAGCAATGTATAAGTAAAAATTTTCTTTGATATATTTACTTCACATATTTTCAAAAGGCTGTTTATTTTTAATTTCACATTTATAATAAAACAATGTATTTTTATATTCTCTTGAAACGAGGAAAGGTAAATTTGACAGACGTTTATAATGCAAGTGTAAACTATGACATCCCAAACACACACAAAAATAACCTTCATATGGTCCTATATAAAATGGATTGAAAATTACGCTAAAAAACAAACAAAGCTTCAATCTTTAATTCTTATTCTAAGCCATACGTTTATAACGTTCTTTTAACGTTACGTTTGATAACGCAACACCTTGCTCGGCACGCACAACCACAATTGACGGCTTAAGCTGTCCTATAAACAGCCATATGCGTGTAAATAAAACATTATACTAATATACGTATATAGATTAATTAAAACATATGCTAAATATAGCAGGTGTTTATCTGAAAATGAATATGTATGTAAATTATCAGACAAGATTGATCGATTACAAATCTGGTTGATCCCCTGGAGTATAATAATAACTTACATGCAGATGTAACTATAATTCTCTGATAAACATGAATTTCATAGTTACTAATTTCTGCAGTTTTCATTGAACTCCCCTGTGATCAAGAAATATGATTTTATTGCTTTAAGTGATAAAAGTGCATATAAGATTTCTACATATAGCTGTTTAGTCAAGATCTTCAAGATTTTGTTTTCATTTTCGGATGGAAACGATAATTCATTGAAGACGAGTTGACACGCAGTGGTAAGTGTTGCTAATATGCATGAACTATTGACTCCGAAATAATTGTCTTATTCGTTATCTGTCGTTGTTTTCGTCACTGAGGAAAAGTGGATCCGATCTCTGCAAGAAACGTTGTTCATATAAATAACTAGTATATGGTGAAATATTGATGCTGTCTTTTTCTTATTATTGATTGATTAATTTATTTATTTATAATTTGCTTGTTTTTGTTTATTTTTTTTACTTTTTTGCGGGTGTTCACTGTTTTTTACTATTGAACCATAATTCTATAATTTGAAGTAGTATTAATTTTACTAATTATACCCCCGCTCCCCGGAGGGGGAGGGGGTATACTGTTTTACCTCTGTCCGTTTGTCCGTCCGTCCTTCCGTCCTTCGTGATGCAGGCTCATGTGAGCCTCTAGCTATTATCTTATTTTCATTTCTATGATCGTACATTGTAGTAGATACATCTTGACGTAAAATGTGCACCCCCTAGTGAGCATCTTGTATTATGTACTATAACAAAAATATATCAGATTGCGTCTTTGTTGTTTCATCTGTCAATATAGTATATATATTTACCGATGAAGAACCCTACATTACGAAACAACTTATATGATGCAAGAATAAACACTGAATTCAAAATAGATATTCTCCACATATCTCAAACTGTCTGCTTCCAAAGACTTCTAATTATTTGACTTTCCAATCTATTGACATTGAGGGTACCTGATACAGGTTATTCCCATAAGCGCTTCGTGTCAATTGCAATATACACTCAAACCTGTCTTAAAGGGCACCTCTATATAGCAAGTCACTGTATATAAAGGACAGTCTATTTTTTTCCATTAATGAATAGTGCATATAAGTTTAACCTGTATATAAATGGTAACTGCTCACAAAGGGCACATTTCCAGGTTCCCTGAAGTGCCCTTTATATACGGGTTTGACTGTATATATACGTTTTTTCATCTATATGGAAGAGTGTAACTTTTGTAAAGAATGATATACCAGAAACTAAAGTAGTAATTCCAGTTTCCCAATAAATATTGAACAGTGCCTATGTAAAGTCGTAACTTTGTACACAGATAGCAGTTCGTACTAATAAAGCAATTATGTAAAATTTCAAATTTTTTTTTGAAAATTCAATATTTTCATAAAATTTCAAAACTTTCAAAAATTTCATAAGATATCAACAAAATTCAAAATGATAAAATTTTCAAAAAATTTCAAAAATTTCAAAGTTTTCATAAAATTTCAAAATTAGAGTAAAATAGAACCGTATGTAATAAAACAATTACTACACTTGAACTTGATCAATATGAGGTTTACTGGAGCAGAGTACAACAATATTGAACTCGGCTTCGCCTCGTTCAATATTGTTGTACTCTGTTCCATTAAACCTCATATTGATCTCGTTCAAGTGCAGTAATTGTATAATATTCTGAGCCATTTATGGTATTAAGACCACTGGATGGGGGATTATGTAGGGTCACCCAATGGCCATGCATGTGGAATGATGATCGGGGATTATGGGGTTTAACGCCGCTTTCAATATTATTTCAGCTATATCGTTCCGGTCAGTGTTTTATTGGTGAAGGAAACAGGAGTACCCGGAGAAAATCACCGACCTTCTGCAAGTCACTGACAAAGTTTAAGACCACGGACTTTGTGAGTAGGTTATTGTTTTCTCAAAGCAAGTACAATGTAGGTAGAGGAAGAGTTTGAAGGTACCAAAGGGGTAATCAGAATTCGTATATCGAAGAAGAACAGACAACACAATGGCCAAAAGAAGAAGTACAAAAGGACAAACAACGATCAACAAAACATATATAAAAAACTAAAGATTGTGTAACACGAACCCCACTAAAAACCGGGTGTGAACTCGGGTAGAAATTACTGTACACAGACAGTAGGTAGACTAAGACTAGCGTGGACGTTTTAAAAAATGTATGAAAAGTCGAATCCAACCCATACTGCACAACAAGTAAAATATGGACAGAGACTCCATTACAGTCAAACCTGTCTTATGCGACCTTTCAAGGGAACAGTGAAATATAAGACAGGTGGTCACTTAATACGGGTTTAGATGATATGAAATGCACTGAGAAGGGAAATAAACGTTAAGGTCACATAGCACAAGTTATTGCTTAACAGAGGTGGCCACTAAAGCAGGCTTAACTGTATATATAATAAATCAGTCTCTCTCTGTGTCACTTAGTATGATAAAGAATATCATAGACATAGACATTTTGTACATTGCATAGAGAGAACAGTGCCTTTTCTGTTGATCATTTTTTCGTGATGTACAGTTTATTAATATAATCTTATAAAACAAATATAAACAGTTGATAAGGACGTGTTTAGATGTATACGTTCCTGGATTATATAATGTATACTGTGGAATCAAGTGCTACTTGTGTCTGAAAGGTAAACTAAGCTGTCACATTAGCATTGTTGCCATGCAATTTTGCACCAAGTGATATGTGTGGCTAAAATGTACAAGGTAAAAGTGGAATGAGTTTGTTTTCTTATATTTGACATTGGTATTTTGGGATATATATTGTTAGGCAGTTATAGTTAATAATAACATATTACAAAGACAATCAATGGGAGACAACGAACTTAATTTGCAAGCTATTACATTTTTGTTTGTTTGCCATGCAATTTGGAACCAAGTGATATTTGTGTCTATAAGGTACAGTAAAGAGTGAATGAGTTTGGTTTTTTATATTAGATATTGGTGTTTTTTGTGGATACATTGTTCAGTAATTATTGCATTATCAACACATTCAACGGGAAACGGCGAGCTTAATTTGTACGTTATTATATTAATCTTAATTGCCTGACATGACTCTTACATAAGGGAACGATCAATTAGCTTTTAGGGGGAGGGGCTATGTTTCTCTTAAATTGTGTGTAGCCAAATGTTATAGAAAAAATTAAGTAATCTGATAGATGCAAACAAATAAATAATATGATTTTTACTGGGCGTCGGAAAAAACAGGCACACCTGAAAGTTACTTGGGTGGTCCCTAAGTCATTATTTTCCTACAGTGCCAAAGTACTCGGTAAATTGTTGCTGCACTTTTGCTGTATTAGAAATATATTTAGTATACCATCTCGCTAATCTAGTCTCTTTAGCATAGAACAAATACGCGTATCTACTTCTAAGTTATTCTTATAACAGATAAGCACACTATGTTACCACATCAATGGTTATTGGGTGACCCTCTACCACATTTGTATCTAACTGTAAATCGAAAACGAATATGGGCACCACCACCATGGCAGCATGTGTTAATAGTGTACGCTATAGGAATATTGGTTAAACGCGTCAGATAACATACAATCATATAAAATCAGTTTAAGGCAAACTAACTTTGCATTCAGTTTTACAGAAAATAGTTTGATTTAGGACCTAAGGAGACTTTTTCCAAAAATTTGCTTAGGATGTTGACGTCATGTATTTTTCCCAACATGCGGTTGTGTTTCATCATCCTCTTTAAATTGTGGGCTTTTTATCATTAAAAGTTGTCGATATATCCGACTTAAGTTGGTGAGGTTTGAAAACATTGGTGGGGGTTTGAAAACAATGTGAACGATACAAGCTCTCTTTTTTATGAGTTTACGTCTTGTGTTCTTTTGTTTTCATGTAGGGTTTCATGATGATTTTGATTGGATGTCACTAAAACAAATGACGAACATTATTAAAGGACATTTAACCTTTAAGAGGAGGAGACACTATGTGTTTTTCCCTTCAGCCAAAAATTCGCTTCCACTCAAAATAGAATCAGGGTTTAGAGTTATGGTTGTGGAGCTTGACACCACTTTCAACAATTATATCTGTGGTGGTCAGTTTTATTGGTGGAGGAAACCGGAGTACCCGGAGAGAACTACCGACCTGCCTCCAATCACGGACACTTTTATCACATATTGTTGTATCAAGTGCACCTCGTCATGAGCGGGATTCGAACTCACAAAGTTAGCGATGCATTGTTTCAGGATTGCTTCTATATACCAATTCGTTTTCACACTGATAGTACATCACAAAAAGCATGTATGTGTTGCCGTCTTGGTATCATTGAAACGTATGCTGTTCAATAAATCACTCTTATGATCAACATAGCTCGTTCAACACAACCTTTATTTCAAAATACAGCAGAGAGAATGATCATTTTAGACGATTAGGAGATAATTAAGCACATCTGTAATGTTACAAAGCAAATATTGATACAGAGATGTATAATACTATTATCACCCGTGAATTCATTATCGTCTGACATGTCTTGTGGTTATTCTATTGCCAAACGATTTGTATGTTTATTTGATAATTAATCAATTCACTTGTACACTAGAACGATGGTGAATGCATGTCACATACAAACAAGTTGCTTCGGAAGATATCAACACCATATTGAAAAGGTATTCTGTCTCTTGCGAACAGATTACGAATGGTAGTATTGGCAATAGATTTTGGTTCAAAGATGAAGAGTTTGAAGATACCAAAGGGGTTCAAATTGACTGTTGACTGTTGTTAAAGACAACAACATACACATATATTATATATTTCTTATTCTAGCATAACCTCCTTCTTTCGCTTTGTAAAGAAACGAGCGATTTATCGATTGGGTTTAATCTCATTAGCACATGCGTCGATGCATGTGACTGACTTTCCCGTGGTTAATGTATATGGTGATGAATTATCGTCTGCTCGAATTAGGCAGCATAAATTGTGTGCGATATTGTCCGCAAACGTAATTATAAATTACCGTCTTCCAATCAAAGTATACTACCGTATGTGTACTCTTAGACAAATCAGAATCGAAATAAATCATGGAAGCCTACTAATATCCGCCAATCCATGTTAAAGCTCAAAACACATTCTGACTTCCATGATTTATTTCTTAATCAAAAAAAGGCATTATATGGAGTAGAAGTTGTCGTTTTCTTAATCTGGAAATTTTGAAACAATTGAAAATGTATAATAATAGAATTTGTATTTCTGCATTTATTTTAATTTTGCTGAGATGGCAAATCGCAGTAATATACATTTAATTCATCATTATTTAACTGAATAAATTGACTTCAGACGAGGTGTACTCGATACAACATTATGATATAAAGTTTGTCAGTGACTTGCGGCAGGTCGGTGGTTTTCTGCGAGTACTCCGGTTTCCTCCACCAATAAAACTGACCGCCACGCCATGATATAACTGAAATATTGTTGAAAGTGGCGTTAAACACCATAACCCTAACCCGAAAAATTGATTTACTGGCACAGCTTTGTAACATGGAGTAATTAAAGATGGCGTAATGACTTGCGATGTTAATAAGAAATGATATGATACCACTGATTATACAGTTAACTACTTGATATGTTAATAGCAGTAAATATGTCAGTCACAGTGATTGTTGGAGAACCAAGGCCGACTTGAAGTATCTTCAGTGATGTGTTCATTGTACTTTGAGATAAATTAATTATGAACAGAAGGGGACATTGTAGGCTTTGTTGTAATGATAACGTTGTGTGCATAACGAGTTTCTGAAATAACTTTCGTCAGGTACGCAAAGTCTAAAGATTGGATAGACAAATAACTTAAAAGACTTTAGAAGCAAATAAACCAGCGGGCATATATAGGGCAGGCAAAGTCGTCTAATGGTACCTATGCCTATGGAGATTCACCTTAGTTTTAATACATTATATTATCTTAGAACTGTGGATTTAATTATCCTTTGCTAAAGTAGTTTAATGTGTAAATTGTACCAGGATGTCTTAAAATGTAATTAGATAACGATATGACTGAAATATTGTTGAAAGTGGTGTTAAGCACCATAATCCTAACCATAGCCCTGTAATTAGATACCCATAGTCATCATGATCTAATGTAAGATAAGGACACATTCCTGGAGAAACATAACATTTAAATATTGATACCTACAAGTATGCATTAATTAGAAATTTATGGTACATCACCCCTCCCCTTCCCCCTTTCCCATGATAAAATTACCACTTGTTAAAGCTTAAACAGTTTGCAGGCTACGTGCAATCTATCTTGTACGGCCAATGAAACATAATGGCAAAGGCGTTATCTAACCATTAAGAACACTATTATAATGTGCTGCCCATTACAAGGTAATAGAGGTCCTTAGAAGTGTCTATAGTTCTAATTATTACTTCATTAAGTTAAGCTAGCAGTAATCATTGAATCGTGTTTACTAATTAAACTTATTAAAGATTTGTGAATACTGTTTTCTTGTTCAATGAAGGTAATAATCGAAATATATTTAATCACATCACATTTGTAATCTACATGAAATTGGAACCTACGTGGAGAAAGGTGAATTTTAACATAGGAGAAGTAGTTGATGAAAAGTGACATTTCACTGAACTGTGGTCAGGAGAAGACTTACTGCGGAATATTCACCGCATTGGTGGTACAATTGTTAACATGCTCTCTTCATGCGCGATAGATCGCAAGCTTGAACCCTGGTCAGGTCAAACCAAATATTATGAAATTGGTATATGTTGTATCTCCGCTAAGCATGCAACATTAAGGAGTAAGAGCAAAGACTGCTTGGATTGGGATAATATGTTTTAAGTTGTGGAGTTCGTGTTGTACACTTTTTCCATTATGTGACATTAAGTTCTAAGTTCGGTGTTGTGATGTCCGTTACGATTTCCGCAAAAAAGATGTTCGATTCGTCTTTCTTCACAGTTTTTTTTGCCGGAGGGCTCATGTCTCATTGTGTTTGTGTTTGTTTGCATATAGTGATGTCCAACATTCTGTCCTATCACATGTATTTACGTTGTTAATGCCGTGTTGTGATGTCCGCTACGATTTCTGCATAAAACGATGTTCTGTTCGCCTTCCTCTGGTTGTTTATAGAAGGATTCACGTCATATTTATGTCATTTGTGTTTGTTTTATATATGGTGGTGTCCAACATGTCTTGACTATATGAGTAATACGATTGCCCCTTCGCTTTTCTCTAACGTTTATATCACTATGCCGCGACATGTCTACCCAGTAGACTGTTGATTAAGTGCGCAACCACTATAAAGATCCAATTAAAGGTGCTAGTCTAGTACAAAGTGAACACCATCATCATCATGTCATCGACTGTAACTAGTTCTAGCCATGATATAGCTGAAAAATTGACACTTGGCATTAAACAACAATCATGTATTCACTCCCAAAGCTCCCAAATGATTAATGTCAGAACAATTGGATAATATCTGTTATGTAGCTAGAACTGATGAATGAACAGCTTTGACAGTCGAGAAGTGGTGTGACGGACACCATACCAAAGCTTTATACACTTAAGGACGATCCTTGTAAGAACCACACGATAAGGACAGCTGCACTCCACAGCCCCTAAAACCAAAGGGCAACGTTAAACTTGTAATTAAAATGGAGAATATTAAATAGGAACATTTAGATGAGAGTGTGAACAGTACGCTTACAATTAATCAGTCAAAGTCTGTGAAACGGATTGTAGTTTTCAGGAATGACACAATGTTCAAAGAAATTGTAAACCTTCTTACTTGTCCATATTTTTTTTTTTATATATACTCCATTATATTTTTTGTCTTGCAATTAACAAAATGTAATTGTGTGTTAAGGGCATGAATTTTGCCTCTTTCTATGATTTTTTAGCGAATGATATTCGAACTATTCCGACAGTGTGGTATTTTCGTTTTTGTTTTTCATTTTATCACACATTTATCAATGTATATGATCCGAGATTTGTGACATGTTTATATATTTGGTCATTGTTGGTATAATGCCTTGTTAAAAACATTGTTTGTTACTTTCATCAAAATTAAGAACAACAAAATCAGTCTACAACTTTAGTCTAGAGCACTTTACTATAGACGACGTTCTAAATCAATCTACAACTTTAGCCTAGAGCACTTTACTATAGACGATGTTCTAAATCAATCTACAACTTTAGCCTAGAGCACTTTACTATAGACGACGTTCTAAATCAATCTACAACTTTAGCCTAGAGCACTTTACTATAGACGACGTTCTAAATCAATCTACAACTTTAGCCTAGAGCACTTTACTATGGACGATGTTCTAAATCAATCTACAACTTTAGCCTAGAGCACTTTACTATAGACGACGTTCTAAATCAATCTACAACTTTAGTTTAGAGCACTTTACTATAAACGACGTTCTAAATCAATCTACAACTTTAGCCTAGAGCACTTTACTATAGACGATGTTCTAAATCAATCTACAACTTTAGCCTAGAGCACTTTACTATAGACGACGTTCTAAATCAATCTACAACTTTAGTCTAGAGCACTTTACTATAGACGACGTTCTAAATCAATCTACAACTTTAGTCTAGAGCACTTTACTATAGACGACGTTCTAAATCAGTCTACAACTTTAGCCTAGAGCACTTTACTATAGACGACGTTCTAAATCAATCTACAACTTTAGTTTAGAGCACTTTACTATAGACGACGTTCTAAGCCAATCTACAACTTTAGTCTAGAGCACTTTACTATAGACGACGTTCTAAATCAATCTACAGCTTTAGCCTAGAGCACTTTACTATAGACGACGTTCTAAATCAATCTACAACTTTAGTCGAGAGCATTTTACTATAGACGACGTTCTAAATCAATCTACAACTTTAGCCTAGAGCACTTTACTATAGACGACGTTCTAAATCAATCTACAACTTTAGCCTAGAGCACTTTACTATAGACGACGTTCTAAATCAATCTACAACTTTAGTCGAGAGCATTTTACTATAGACGACGTTCTAAATCAATCTACAACTTTAGCCTAGAGCACTTTACTATAGACGACGTTCTAAATCAATCTACAACTTTAGTCTAGAGCACTTTACTATAGACGACGTTCTAAATCAATCTACAACTTTAGTCTAGAGCACTTTACTATAGACGACGTTCTAAATCAATCTGCAACTTTAGTCTAGAGCACTTTACTATAGACGACGTTCTAAATCAATCTACAACTTTAGTCTAGAGCACTTTACTATAGACGACGTTCTAAATCAATCTACAACTTTAGTCTAGAGCACTTTACTATAGACGACGTTCTAAATCAATCTACAACTTTAGCCTAGAGCACTTTACTATAGACGACGCTCTAAATCAAATAAACAATAAAAGAAACTGAAAAATTTGTTCGATGGAAATGTTTTTATTATATCTGAAAATAGTAAAAGAGCTGTAAAACTAGTTTTATATCAAATGTTTCTCATCTCCACAGCGTCCCATTCGGTAAATACATTTTGTATGTTAATTTGCAATATTTTACGAAAGACTTTTGACGTCTATTTCATGAATAGAATTGTACTATTGGTAATAGAATGTAAATTGTCACGGTATATGTATTATTTTACCGCAACTTGTTGTAATTTTATTATTTTCTAATTGTCTCAACCAAGATCAATTTATTTTTATCATGCCATAATCTCTCTATGTTCTTTATCAACAATTATCCAATCCAGTATAATAACAAGCATGATACAGTTGGTTTCATATTTCTCTTGCAAAAAACAATCTATGTGCTATCTCGAGAAAGGCAGATCATAAGATCACATAATTCTGTTAAATCTGTCAACAAGTAGATAAGCAATGTTTTGATTATTAGATAATTTTATAGTTCTATCTGCAGCTAAGACACCTGTACCAAATGTCGTCAGATGTAACCTGGCATCCTCTAATAAGAATGCTTTTTCGTAGGTTTTGGACGAATTCTTCGAAAACTCTAATCTTAGGCTAAACGTTCTAAATCAATCTACAACTTTAGTTTAGAGCACTTTACTATAAACGACGTTCTAATTCAATCTACAACTTTAGCCTAGAGCACTTTACTATAGACGATGTTCTAAATCAATCTACAACTTTAGCCTAGAGCACTTTACTATAGACGACGTTCTAAATCAATCTACAACTTTAGTCTAGAGCACTTTACTATAGACGACATTCTAAATCAATCTACAACTTTAGTCTAGAGCACTTTACTATAGACGACGTTCTAAATCAGTCTACAACTTTAGCCTAGAGCACTTTACTATAGACGACGTTCTAAATCAATCTACAACTTTAGTTTAGAGCACTTTACTATAGACGACGTTCTAAGCCAATCTACAACTTTAGTCTAGAGCACTTTACTATAGACGACGTTCTAAATCAATCTACAGCTTTAGCCTAGAGCACTTTACTATAGACGACGTTCTAAATCAATCTACAACTTTAGTCGAGAGCATTTTACTATAGACGACGTTCTAAATCAATCTACAACTTTAGCCTAGAGCACTTTACTATAGACGACGTTCTAAATCAATCTACAACTTTAGCCTAGAGCACTTTACTATAGACGATGTTCTAAATCAATCTACAACTTTAGCCTAGAGCACTTTACTATAGACGACGTTCTAAATCAATCTACAACTTTAGCCTAGAGCACTTTACTATAGACGACGTTCTAAATCAATCTACAACTTTAGTTTAGAGCACTTTACTATAAACGACGTTCTAAATCAATCTACAACTTTAGCCTAGAGCACTTTACTATAGACGATGTTCTAAATCAATCTACAACTTTAGCCTAGAGCACTTTACTATAGACGACGTTCTAAATCAAAATACAACTTTAGTCTAGAGCACTTTACTATAGACGACGTTCTAAATCAATCTACAACTTTAGTCTAGAGCACTTTACTATAGACGACGTTCTAAATCAGTCTACAACTTTAGCCTAGAGCACTTTACTATAGACGACGTTCTAAATCAATCTACAACTTTAGTTTAGAGCACTTTACTATAGACGACGTTCTAAGCCAATCTACAACTTTAGTCTAGAGCACTTTACTATAGACGACGTTCTAAATCAATCTACAGCTTTAGCCTAGAGCACTTTACTATAGACGACGTTCTAAATCAATCTACAACTTTAGTCGAGAGCATTTTACTATAGACGACGTTCTAAATCAATCTACAACTTTAGCCTAGAGCACTTTACTATAGACGACGTTCTAAATCAATCTACAACTTTAGTCTAGAGCACTTTACTATAGACGACGTTCTAAATCAATCTACAACTTTAGTCTAGAGCACTTTACTATAGACGACGTTCTAAATCAATCTGCAACTTTAGTCTAGAGCACTTTACTATAGACGACGTTCTAAATCAATCTACAACTTTAGTCTAGAGCACTTTACTATAGACGACGTTCTAAATCAATCTACAACTTTAGCCTAGAGCACTTTACTATAGACGACGCTCTAAATCAAATAAACAATAAAAGAAACTGAAAAATTTGTTCGATGGAAATGTTTTTATTATATCTGAAAATAGTAAAAGAGCTGTAAAACTAGTTTTATATCAAATGTTTCTCATCTCCACAGCGTCCCATTCGGTAAATACATTTTGTATGTTAATTTGCAATATTTTACGAAAGACTTTTGACGTCTATTTCATGAATAGAATTGTACTATTGGTAATAGAATGTAAATTGTCACGGTATATGTATTATTTTACCGCAACTTGTTGTAATTTTATTATTTTCTAATTGTCTCAACCAAGATCAATTTATTTTTATCATGCCATAATCTCTCTATGTTCTTTATCAACAATTATCCAATCCAGTATAATAACAAGCATGATACAGTTGGTTTCATATTTCTCTTGCAAAAAACAATCTATGTGCTATCTCGAGAAAGGCAGATCATAAGATCACATAATTCTGTTAAATCTGTCAACAAGTAGATAAGCAATGTTTTGATTATTAGATAATTTTATAGTTCTATCTGCAGCTAAGACACCTGTACCAAATGTCGTCAGATGTAACCTGGCATCCTCTAATAAGAATGCTTTTTCGTAGGTTTTGGACGAATTCTTCGAAAACTCTAATCTTAGGCTAAACGTTCTAAATCAATCTACAACTTTAGCCTAGAGCACTTTACTATAGACGATGTTCTAAATCAATCTACAACTTTAGCCTAGAGCACTTTACTATAGACGACGTTCTAAATCAATCTACAACTTTAGCCTAGAGCACTTTACTATAGACGACGTTCTAAATCAATCTACAACTTTAGTTTAGAGCACTTTACTATAAACGACGTTCTAAATCAATCTACAACTTTAGCCTAGAGCACTTTACTATAGACGATGTTCTAAATCAATCTACAACTTTAGCCTAGAGCACTTTACTATAGACGACGTTCTAAATCAATCTACAACTTTAGTCTAGAGCACTTTACTATAGACGACGTTCTAAATCAATCTACAACTTTAGTCTAGAGCACTTTACTATAGACGACGTTCTAAATCAGTCTACAACTTTAGCCTAGAGCACTTTACTATAGACGACGTTCTAAATCAATCTACAACTTTAGTTTAGAGCACTTTACTATAGACGACGTTCTAAGCCAATCTACAACTTTAGTCTAGAGCACTTTACTATAGACGACGTTCTAAATCAATCTACAGCTTTAGCCTAGAGCACTTTACTATAGACGACGTTCTAAATCAATCTACAACTTTAGTCGAGAGCATTTTACTATAGACGACGTTCTAAATCAATCTACAACTTTAGCCTAGAGCACTTTACTATAGACGACGTTCTAAATCAATCTACAACTTTAGTCTAGAGCACTTTACTATAGACGACGTTCTAAATCAATCTACAACTTTAGTCTAGAGCACTTTACTATAGACGACGTTCTAAATCAATCTGCAACTTTAGTCTAGAGCACTTTACTATAGACGACGTTCTAAATCAATCTACAACTTTAGTCTAGAGCACTTTAATATAGACGACGTTCTAAATCAATCTACAACTTTAGTCTAGAGCACTTTACTATAGACGACGTTCTAAATCAATCTACAACTTTAGCCTAGAGCACTTTACTATAGACGACGCTCTAAATCAAATAAACAATAAAAGAAACTGAAAAATTTGTTCGATGGAAATGTTTTTATTATATCTGAAAATAGTAAAAGAGCTGTAAAACTAGTTTTATATCAAATGTTTCTCATCTCCACAGCGTCCCATTCGGTAAATACATTTTGTATGTTAATTTGCAATATTTTACGAAAGACTTTTGACGTCTATTTCATGAATAGAATTGTACTATTGGTAATAGAATGTAAATTGTCACGGTATATGTATTATTTTACCGCAACTTGTTGTAATTTTATTATTTTCTAATTGTCTCAACCAAGATCAATTTATTTTTATCATGCCATAATCTCTCTATGTTCTTTATCAACAATTATCCAATCCAGTATAATAACAAGCATGATACAGTTGGTTTCATATTTCTCTTGCAAAAAACAATCTATGTGCTATCTCGAGAAAGGCAGATCATAAGATCACATAATTCTGTTAAATCTGTCAACAAGTAGATAAGCAATGTTTTGATTATTAGATAATTTTATAGTTCTATCTGCAGCTAAGACACCTGTACCAAATGTCGTCAGATGTAACCTGGCATCCTCTAATAAGAATGCTTTTTCGTAGGTTTTGGACGAATTCTTCGAAAACTCTAATCTTAGGCTAAACGTTCTAAATCAATCTACAACTTTAGCCTAGAGCACTTTACTATAGACGATGTTCTAAATCAATCTACAACTTTAGTCTAGAGCACTTTACTATAGACGACGTTCTAAATCAATCTACAACTTTAGTTTAGAGCACTTTACTATAAACGACGTTCTAAATCAATCTACAACTTTAGCCTAGAGCACTTTACTATAGACGATGTTCTAAATCAATCTACAACTTTAGCCTAGAGCACTTTACTATAGACGACGTTCTAAATCAATCTACAACTTTAGTCTAGAGCACTTTACTATAGACGACGTTCTAAATCAATCTACAACTTTAGTCTAGAGCACTTTACTATAGACGACGTTCTAAATCAGTCTACAACTTTAGCCTAGAGCACTTTACTATAGACGACGTTCTAAATCAATCTACAACTTTAGTTTAGAGCACTTTACTATAGACGACGTTCTAAGCCAATCTACAACTTTAGTCTAGAGCACTTTACTATAGACGACGTTCTAAATCAATCTACAGCTTTAGCCTAGAGCACTTTACTATAGACGACGTTCTAAATCAATCTACAACTTTAGTCGAGAGCATTTTACTATAGACGACGTTCTAAATCAATCTACAACTTTAGCCTAGAGCACTTTACTATAGACGACGTTCTAAATCAATCTACAGCTTTAGCCTAGAGCACTTTACTATAGACGACGTTCTAAATCAATCTACAACTTTAGTCGAGAGCATTTTACTATAGACGACGTTCTAAATCAATCTACAACTTTAGCCTAGAGCACTTTACTATAGACGACGTTCTAAATCAATCTACAACTTTAGTCTAGAGCACTTTACTATAGACGACGTTCTAAATCAATCTACAACTTTAGTCTAGAGCACTTTACTATAGACGACGTTCTAAATCAATCTGCAACTTTAGTCTAGAGCACTTTACTATAGACGACGTTCTAAATCAATCTACAACTTTAGTCTAGAGCACTTTACTATAGACGACGTTCTAAATCAATCTACAACTTTAGTCTAGAGCACTTTACTATAGACGACGTTCTAAATCAATCTACAACTTTAGCCTAGAGCACTTTACTATAGACGACGCTCTAAAACAAATAAACAATAAAAGAAACTGAAAAATTTGTTCGATGGAAATGTTTTTATTATATCTGAAAATAGTAAAAGAGCTGTAAAACTAGTTTTATATCAAATGTTTCTCATCTCCACAGCGTCCCATTCGGTAAATACATTTTGTATGTTAATTTGCAATATTTTACGAAAGACTTTTGACGTCTATTTCATGAATAGAATTGTACTATTGGTAATAGAATGTAAATTGTCACGGTATATGTATTATTTTACCGCAACTTGTTGTAATTTTATTATTTTCTAATTGTCTCAACCAAGATCAATTTATTTTTATCATGCCATAATCTCTCTATGTTCTTTATCAACAATTATCCAATCCAGTATAATAACAAGCATGATACAGTTGGTTTCATATTTCTCTTGCAAAAAACAATCTATGTGCTATCTCGAGAAAGGCAGATCATAAGATCACATAATTCTGTTAAATCTGTCAACAAGTAGATAAGCAATGTTTTGATTATTAGATAATTTTATAGTTCTATCTGCAGCTAAGACACCTGTACCAAATGTCGTCAGATGTAACCTGGCATCCTCTAATAAGAATGCTTTTTCGTAGGTTTTGGACGAATTCTTCGAAAACTCTAATCTTAGGCTAACCGTTTTAGACCGTTGTTTTTTTCTTCCTCTCAAAGACTTTTATGATTTTTGGCTTACCAGTAAAGTTAGAAGATACCAAATAGGTAATGAGAAGCCCTTAATCTAAGGACAGACAATACGATGTTAAAAAGACCCTAAAAAAAGACAAGGACAAACAGTGATTCACAAAACAAAATCAAAAAATCTACAGATTGTCGAATCCCACAAGGAATCAGTGGTGTAATCATGTGCTTCGGACGGGTAAGCAATGTCTGTTTCACTAGTGGCACCCATCGTGTTACTCTTGTTACAATCTCAATTAAAAGTCATAAATGATGAATAAGGGTAATAACAAAATTACCGAACTCCGAGCAATCTTACAAAGGGAAAGTCAAAACTCATAAGTATATCAACAGACAAAAGGATGGGATTGTGGGTACGACTAACAGCATTTATCAGTGGTCATTTGTAACGCAGATATTAAAGTCAGAGTGACGATCGTAATACTTTCGAAATCATTATTTCAATTCAACCACCAGGAACACAATCAGAAGAATTGCAAAGTTTAAATATCATGATAATAGCTGGCAATAGATTGTTGGCTTAGCAAATAAATCTCAGATTAAATGACATGTCTTTTGTGCACTTTGTTAATCCGAAGTCATGTGGTGTGACACAGACATGATCCTTTTTGTTTTAATTCGAACGATGTAAACAATTGAAATGTATTGAAATGTAAGGAAAACAACAATTACTTTGTAGATCACTGCTGTTTTAGCATTATATTGTATTTGTGTCTTAAAATTGCTTACTATTAAAAATAAAACACAGAAACTAATTGACCTTATTGAACCAAATTTTTGTGAAAAAAAATTGAGTTGTCCTCTTTCAGAAATATTTCCTACGAAAATATCTAATTTCCGAGATTTCCGCAATTTGAAGATTTTTTTCTTAATCTATGAAAACGATCTTCTCTGAAATAAATATAAAACAAAGATAACTTAAAGGGAATTGATTCAAAAATCTACATCATTCAACATTGTTCATATATATGTAGAACATACAGTTTTCTAAATATATTTTCCCTTTGATACATTTTATGCATAGAGCTATAGAGTGAGCGAGTGAGTGATTGTTGTTTAACGTCAACTGAGCAATTTTCCAGCTATATCATGGTAAATCTATGGAAACTGACAAGTACGCATACATTTTTGGTGGAGTCCGTCTTTTTCAACTTTCTACTTTTTTGTGTTGCGTTTTTGTTTTATTTGTCTTTTTACTGTGTCTTCTACACAATTGTGGCCTGCCTCTCTGGATTGTCCATTCATCATTTATTGCTAAGAAAGTCCCCTGGCTTTAGTTACTGGCTCAGATGTTTTTGGATATAATAAAGAAATTATGTTTTTGTTCTTGTACGTTCCTAAAATGAAGTTTTTTTTTCTAAAGTTGTAAAAGTGTATTACTTGGAATAGCAGTATTTTGACCTTTGTTGCATCATATCATGCTTTAGATATCTTTTCTAAAATTGTGTTTATATATCCGTTGCTTTTGAATAATGAATCCAAAAAACGCATATTAAGAATATTTTCTAATTTATGTTCTTGATTTGTTTTTTTTTGTGTTTAACGCCACTTTCTTGAAATATAGCTGTTTTTTAAATAACATTATCCTACAAATGTAATTATTACGAAAACTAAGGTTATCCCTCTGGCATGAGTGGCCTCGGCAGATTTTGGCCATCCTGTTTGAACCTTTGATTTACTTGCTCCCAATGACTTTTAAATTATTTAACTTTCCAATCTTTTGACATTAAATATATCTTATGAAGATTATTTTTAGAAAAAAGCGTCGTGCGCACTTAATTAGATGTCTACGTATTTTGTATTGGTTTTTTAGATTGCCAGTCCCTATCTGCCTATTTACACGTTCTCGTGTCTACTTGACTATAATTGGCAGCAAATTTTATGTTGTTTACTTTAACTTACAAAAGAATTTAAGCAAAATTATCGAGAACCAATTTTCGATCTCAAATTAATTTTCGATCTAATGTTTTATATTTGACCTGGTTTGCGTGCGAAATGCCTGGTAGCTCCCATGAAAACCTTGTTATTAAAACAAAACTCTGGCTAGCGTCCGAAAAAGCAAGTATATCACATTGTGGTAACTATAACGTGTCATATATGTCAATGCAAATCCAGCAGTATATCATGAAATGAAATCAGAAGCACTAATCGAACCAATATCAAAAGTCTTGACTAATCCTCTTATTTTAGTACTCTGTCAAGAATTTAAATGCTAAAACGTTAAGAAGGCCTTAGAACTGTTAAAAGTACATTCCTGTGAACTTTGAGACAGATGACATATTTACAAAATATATGCTCGCAGTGACATTTTAGAATTTGATATCTAATTTCCATGGCAACATCGTCTTGATAAATATGTTAAGTAGAACACGATTTACCGCTTCTGATTACTCCTTAAATATCTTAAAACTTTTCTTATCATGAGAATTGATGATATCTTAGGCAATTATTATCAAAAACCTGACGATTTATGGACATATGAATATTTCATGTTGGAATAAATCATGATTGTGACGATACATATTACGTTTCCTTTTTTTTTTTTTTTTTTTTTTTTCTTTTTGTCATATTTTAGTTTTCAATGTATAAAAACAGGAAACTTAGTCATCACCGTTATCATTACAACATTGATGTTGGTTCTCATATTTCTACTGTATCATGTATAATCCATTAGAGCATTTGTTTTAATATCTAGTAGATTAGT
Source organism: Bathymodiolus septemdierum (assembly GCA_963383655.1). Lineage (NCBI taxonomy): Eukaryota > Metazoa > Mollusca > Bivalvia > Mytilida > Modiolidae > Bathymodiolus > Bathymodiolus septemdierum. The sequence goes on from OY726525.1 coordinate 44,993,861, forward strand.
TCCTTCATAAATCTACTTGAATGAAATAGAGAATATGACGGGAATCAATATTTGTTTTCTACGCTACATGATATTCTGTTAATTCTTATAATTAGAGAGGAACTTGAAGATACGAAAGGGGTAATCAGAATCCGTATATCAATGAAGGACAGACAATACAATGGCAAAAAGGACAAACAACGATCTGCAAAACATTACACATAAAACTAAACATCGAGTAGCACGAACCCCACTAATAACCGATAGTGTATTCAAGTGCTTCGGACGGGTAAGCTATTCCTCCTCCACTAGTCTCATGTGGTAAGCTTTTGCACGTCTCTCTATCTCCCTCTCTCTCATTCCATTCGTCGTTCTCTGTTCTTATTCGATTTACACATATTAATGTAAGAAATAGTCATAAGCATGTGTGCTCTTTCAAATAATGTTGTAAATAAGGGTAATAACAAAATTACCGAACACCGAGCAATCTTCCAAAGGGAAAGGCAAAACTCATAAGTCAACAAACAGAACAAATCAGTCAACAACCGGAAAACTGAGAAAACCGCAATGGCCCTGACTTGGTACAGGCATTTCCAAAGAAATGGTAGGTTGAATCATATTTTACGGCGCCAAACCTCCCGCTTCCATTACGGTTAAAAGGTTCCGGTTGTCACTATAACAGCATTTTTAACAATACTGGGACAAATTAGCTATAATAGTAGTCAACGCAGTACTTTATGAAAATTCATCGTTTATTATCGTCTCTGCAGAACGGTTTAACTAAAAGGTCATCTTCTTACACAATTTGATTTCAAATGAGATGTTGAATGACGTCATGTCTAAACCACTATTACATAATCTTTATCTTTATACATATTCCATATTTACTTTATGAAAATCCATCGTTTATTATCGTCTCTGCAGAGACAGAATATTTTTCGACAAGATCTTGGTATCGGAATATAAACTTTTTTAAGAGATCGAATAAGGCGAATCTTTGTATAGCCCTGGTCCAGTAGCCTGCTTCTCAAAAAAAGATGACGTTTCAAGAAATCAGAATAATTGCTACCGGCCCTTGCATAGCGAATCAAGTGCGAGAAGTAAACGCCACACGCAGGAGAAGCTGCTATATTGCTGCACTTATTTTGAAAATTTATAATTTTAAAATTGAAGTCATCCCGTTTATCATAAATTTTAGTACTGAGTTGACCACTGTCGTCAAATTCCAGGTATAAGTCCAAAAATGATGCGGACGAAGCTGTATCTGTGGTCTCTTTAATTTCCAGCTCTGGAGGATATATCAATGGAAGAAATTCTGCAAATCTAGGATTATTGATAGATAAAACGTCATCAATATACCTGTATATGAAATTAAAGGCTCTAGCTTCATGAATCTTCTTATCTTTTACAAGATTTTGAAGAAACTCCGACTCATATGAGTATAAAAATAAATCGGCTAGAGGAGGGGCACAATTCGTACCCATTGGTATGCCGACGACCTGTTGAAACTGCCCCTCCAAAGGAGACAAATAAGTTATCGATGAGGAACTCCAGCATACTGATCACTTGTTCCTCGGAGTAGCATGTTCTACCTTTTTGAATTTTGTTTGAAAAATATGTGGAATTGTAGCCTAATACAACAAATTTTGAGCCATCGTTTCAATGACTGAAAGCTTTGTGAATGGTTTCTTTTAAGCGGGTTTTTAATTTGTCATGCGGTAGGGTGGTATGCAGAGTTGAAAAATCAAAAGTTTGATGCAGGATACCTAAGAGAAAGATCTTGATTTAAGGTTATCCAAAAGATCTTCAGAGTTTTTCAAAATCCACATACGCGGGTAAACAGTTTCACAATATTTCTGTTGTCTCTCTTTTACTGCAGACATAATCTTTGTCAGGTGAATAGACAATTCTTTCGTCGAACAAGTTGATGATCCCGCTCTGTACCTTTCTTTGTATGGTGTCTTATGGTGTTTAGGTATCCAATACAAATAGGGTAAATCCTCAGACTCTTTACCAAAGGGAATGCTTAAAGAGGTCACGAAGGATCTGTGGTTTGCTAGGATTTCATCTTTGTCGAACGAAGTTGGTTTGTATGTGGTATTACCAGAGGTGTTGTTATCTATTCCTAATTCCTTGATTAGGCATTCGTAGTTGTTGGAAGTCTTGTCCGCAGGAACGATAACATATCTGTCATGAAGAGAGGAAAGACAATTAACAGCTTCTTGATCTTTAAATACAGACTTAGGTCGACTATTAACACAATTCTTGAGTTTGCGAATCTGAGCTTGTACTAGAGACCTGATTGTTCAAACCCAGTCTGACAAGGACTCTAATTCAGGATCTTGGTCTACTTCTCTCTTTTTCCACCTTCTGGCATAATCTTCAACAGCATCCATAATTATCTTGAAATTATGTTTCCAATTGATGTGTTGAGGTTCCCTGAATTTAGAACCATGAGAAATCACCTTTCGGAGACTCTCATGTTGAACTTATTGTATATAGGAGAAGACTTCATAAGTTTGTTTAACTTGTGTCTTATCCTTTTTGCACATTTGAGCAAATAAGATATGTTTAAACTAAATCTAAAAGTAGCAATAAATAACAACGGATATGTTCCGTTTGTCATATTCACAATTCGGTCATTTCCTCATTCATGACTTATCATCGGGTTTGTTACAAGAGTAACACTACGGGTGCTACTAGTGAAGCAGGAACTGCTTAATTATTTTGGAACAACTGGGTTCATTTCGGCGGTGTTTAGTGTAGTTCGTGTTATTCAACCAGTAGTCTTCCTGTGTAGTTTTGTAGATCAGTGTTTATCTGTTTGTCCATTTGCTTTAGGTCATTGTATTGTCTGTCGTTTGATTTACGGCTTCTGATTACCTCTTTGATATCTTCACACTTTTCAACTGTTCATATGATATGTACTTATTTAAAACGATTGATTGATTGATCCATTCATTGATATCCAGCGGCATTATTTAGGAGAACAACTTCAACTAATTACATTATAACTTCCAAATGACATACGAGATCGTTTGTTATCTTATGCATGATAAACTGTTGTTGCATTGTCATTTCGGATTGTGGTATTTGGACTGTTCTCTCTAATAACTAATGTAATGCTATGTTTCTTAATAGCGACATGTGATGACACAACCTGACTAGACAATGTAAATGTGAACAGCCAAATGATGACAGCTACTTCATAAATATTTGGCAAATCTTTAGATTGGAATGCTTCATATTACATAATTAATGATAAGTGATAAAAGACAATAAGCTAGACAAGCGTGGTCATTTGCAATAAAATTGCATTAACCATGTGCATATAAATGTGTTTGTTTATGTTTTTCCCCAACGGAATAAATCTTTTAACACAAGTGTTAGCATTTGTAGAAATGTATAAGGTTAAATTATTTTAAAATAGATCAACAGTTTTAATGCGAATATCACAGCAGGTGCACGACGTAGTATAAACGTTGATCCAACGTAGCAGCGATATTTCCATGTCATTTCTATGTAAAAAGTACATTTTGTGGCCGCTGGGAATTTATTTCTATAAAACGACATGTAACTGAAATAAAATTTATGTCATGCAACAGGAATATTGTATTTAGAATTTAGAATATTACTTACAATGTGACAATTTAGTGAACGTAATATTATGTTTATGAATGTGTCACATGATTGGTTTGGGTTTTGGTGCTTAACGCCACTTTCAACAATATTTCAGTTATATCGTGGCGGTCAGTTTTATTGGTGGAGGTAACCAGAGTACGCTGAGAAAACAAACCACCGACCTGTCGCAATTCACTGATATACTTTATCACATAATGTTGTATCGAGTACACCTCGCCCGAGTGGGATTCGAACTCACAACGTTAGTGGTTATACGCACTGATTGCATAGGTAGTTATAAATCCAACTACAATACGATCACGGCCACGACGGCCCCTCGCATGATTGGTACCAATAACCATTATAAATATATATAATAAACAGTTAGATATGTACTGTAATCTTAGGGTGCAATAAAACTAAAGGTCTAGACAAGATAGTTAAAATCGACTAAGACCACCATTTCCTGGGGAAGAGAACCTTACCTTTAATAATACATTGTAATTACATTATCTAGGAATTGCAAATGTCGATAATAATTGTATTCAATACTACATACTAGTAGCGAAACACTGACATTTGGGCGGTCTTTTGGGGACTAATAGTCCACCAGCGGAAGCATCGGCCAAGTGTAAGTAATAAAAACCTATATATCTAATTAAGTGGACAGGAATAAACACGTCTTGTATCCCACCACATTAGGTCTTGCCAGATAACGACAAATTCCTCAAAGACGCTAACCTTATTTTTTTCATTCCCTGTGGAATATAATGATCACTTACGTCAACAATTAAGCGTAGCTCATTAATCGTTGCCCATTAAAGAGATTAACGAGAGTATGACACGGAAATAATGTATTACATCCTTGTACTTATACTTCGATTAGAAAACATAGTGCGAAACATAATCACCAAAGCAATGCAACATAATTGTGCAGCTTTTTCTTATCGTTATTATTACAGAACAAATATTGACACAAACTTCCTTTGCAATGGACAAATCAATTATCAGATAGAAGATTAATTTAATTACTGTAGCTGTGAATTCATCATCACAATCTGGTGGTGCCATAACGAAACAGTCGGTAAGTTTTATTAATGTGTTAATCAATTTGGGGTCAGGGGTTATGGTGTTTAAAGCCACTTTCAACAATATTCCAGTTATATCGCGACGGTCAATTTTATTGATGGTGGAAACCGGAGTACCCGACGAGAACCACAGAGCTGACGTAATCAATTTGTTTACAAGCAAATAATTGATAATTATATATTATATAAATACATTCAGTGTGTCGAAATCGAATGGGCGGACAATATTAATTTATATAAGCAAAGGGTTCACAGTTAACAGAGTTACATACGAACCATGTGTTACTTCTTTCTTGTTGTGCACTGATACGATTTATCCGATATCGAGATGACGAGCTTCTACAGGGTAATGATGATTGTATGCTAACTTGAAAAACGTTTTCTGTTTTCTTAATTGGAATTCTTGTTGCACGAATTGCATTAGTAACGATTGTGTATAAAATTCTAAACACAGGACTGAATTAGCTCAGTGTACACTATAATTATCAGCTGTAGCGTTTAGTTCTACTATGCTTATCTCGGGGTTTTGATGGGCCCCGTGTTATTCATCTTTTAGTTTTTTTTTTTTTCATCCCGTGTCTTGTGAACCCAATGTTGCCAGTGTCTCTGAATTGTCCATTCATGATTGCTCCTTCGGTTGTCTCTGCCATTTATGTGTTATTGTAGCTAACCAGCGTACATTATACTATTATATTACAAACGTGTCATGGCGTTTTCACAAGGTTTAAGCATATAGTTGGGGTTTTTCATATGCTGTATTTTAATTTATTTTCCCCAATTTTAGTTTTCCAATTGTTTCAGAATGAGCACAGTTAACGAAATTGAATATAGAAATGCATATGTAATGAACTTTAATAATAAAGGCATATCATGCTTTTGATTATTAATTGCTTTCCAATTACAATTTCAGCGATGACCAGGTGCAGTAACATTTTTACTCATTTTGCATATTGGCTGTATATATATTGGGTGCAGTACTTTTTGTATATTAGCTAGCGCTGTTAACCATGGACATGAAATAATAAAGGAAATGTCTGTACGATTTTTTCATCATTAGTCTCAAGCTTAATTTTTGGTGCACAGTTTGTTAGTTTTTAATAAAGATAGCTTTGAAAATTTTTACAGGAATGTAGAAAATAAATGTTTTGATTGACAAATCCATTTTAATTTTGATTTGGTATTTTACATACGCAATAACGTAACCTTCGGAAGAGCTACGATGCTAATTAACACACCTACACAACGGAACATTACTTGGCAATTAACAACATAAGTCTGCATTTGTAATTAGTATAATTTATCAGTAGGTGACAATGATTGATATCACCCTTTCATGGCTACGTTTATTGAACTCTAATGGTTTTATACTGCATACTACTCCAAACATTCGTTTGTAAATGCAACCCTTGTTCGTCTTAGGGACCAACTAGTTTTGTATCTGCGAGGGAGGGGGGTGGGGCATAATATTTTATTCGGATATGAATCTATTTCGCACAGAGTAAAAGTTAGCAAAGCGTTTATATGGAAAAGGGGGGAACATTGATAGTGTAGATTGATCTTTAGATGTGACGGGCGATGAAATATTTAAAAGAGATTCAATCCCTTTTCCCAGATAAGAAAATGTCTTTGACGCCTTACGTAAACTGAGAGGCAGATGGTATTGACTGCCCTTTATGAATGAAATAAAGATATGAATTCAAAATTGATGACAAGAATATTGTCTTTAGATCAAAACCAGTGTCAGGTAACCCGTCAACCTGTAATTGCATATTCTGCAGTGACTGCAAACCTTTATAACATTTGTAATTCCATGTAGCAGGAAAACTTTATCTTGGGATTATTGAGATTCCTAATTGTGCACTCATAATATTTGCTTGCCTTTTTTTTTCTTTTATTTATTTTCATTTTTGTCCTTTTGTCCTTTTTTTGTTTTGCCCTTGGTGTCGTCGATTAATTTGCGGT